>ML677027.1:11039585-11078631 GCA_007922155.1 Mesoclemmys tuberculata
TGTGGGAGAGAGGTGGAGTCCTGAAGCAGGTACTGGGCTCAAGAAGCCAGGAAGACAGAGGGGGGAGAGTGGCCCAGGGGAAAAGCCTGCAGCTGCAAGTAAGGTGCCAGCAGCACATAGCTGCTACTCGGAGGGCTCCTGGGCTGGGACCCGGAGGAGTGGGCGGGCCCGGGTCCCTACCCCCCCCCTCCCTGGGAAGACGGGGTAACCAGTGACGCCCTGGCCCACTGCGAGAGGCAAAAGTGCGAGACCCACTAGGGAGAAGCCGGCTGTTTGCCACAACAGTAATATTCCACAGGGCTCCTCAAAGGGGAATGCGTTTTCTCCATACTAATAAGATCAATACTCTTTACAATCTACTATCACAAAACAACAATAATGGACCTATTCTGATTCTCAGCCTCAGCTTCCAGGCCAGAATTTGTATGAAATATGCAGTAAGTGGAACAAATGGTAACAGATGCTCATTTAATATCATTCGTTAGATGACCTTTTCAAAGCATGAAAGTACTACAGGAGTTGTAAAAGTTTAAACTTGGTTTTGAGTGCACCCTGGGGAAATATATCAGGGGCAATGCATTTTCCACTCTACCATTCCCACTTCTGGAGAGCAGCATATGTGGCTTTTATTTTTTACCAGAAGTCATCTTGGTGAGAAGGCCTCTTCCTACTCTCTATTAAAATTTAAAGCCTGATTACTTTTGCTAAAGTGCTGGAAACTAATTATAGATGAGCCATCATGCTGGGGAATCTGTCTCTTGTGATGGAGACTGACGAGTCTGTCAGCAAACTGAATTTTAAGACAAAAGCTAGATCTTATAGGGTGAAGAACAAAATGATCCCTTACCTTTTGGGCATGTTTGCTGCTGCGAATGATGGTTTTTTGGTTGAAGCGACACCAGGTTGATTTACAGAATCTAGTTCAGAGTTCTGAGCGCTGGCAGAGCAGCCACACATCCTGCACAAGGCCGTGTTGTTTATAATCTCTAAGCAACTCAAGTAACTGCAAACAGGCGAATTCAAACACCCTGCTGCGAAAGGGAAGGAGAGCACACCCTGTCTTCAACACGCCCTATCAACAGTGTAAATGCTACTTAGTGAACATGGAGTCGGCGAAATAAATCAGTCTCCGGAGCAACCTGTCTGAGACGATGCAGAAGTATCGGAGAGTAGACGTGGTTTGTTTTATATCAGACTAAGAGGAAGTGAACTGGATTCAACTGGGGTCTGAACCAAAGTCCATTGCATTCAATAGGAATCTCTAAGGGGTTTTGATTCATGCTTTTAGTACTGACTGTCAACGCGAACCAGATACCTTTTAAACTATGTGCCAGTAGGATCTACATGGGGCTGTTAGAGTGCCCTGCAATTCACACTCACTATTGACCAGTCTGCAACACTTTATAGACCAGCCCTAAGTGTTAAATGCCAGGCTTCAATATGATCAGCTTCGTGCATGTTAAGGTATACGGTTTATCTACACTACAGACATAGTGTGCGCTAGCTGACACCTTCTAACACCGCACTTTTAAATCCTAGTCCAGGCAAGGCCACAAACTTTTCTGCAGCAAGCCTAATGTAAATAGTGTAAAGTTGCCTTTAGGACATTGGTTGCAAATTTGTGTGTCGACGCTCATCATACCAAGGACTTGTGATGTTATTCAGCACACACAGACTCTCCAAAGAAGATCAGGCCCTTAGCTATCCTCCTCCTTTGGGCAAAAGTTTCCAGGTGACCTGAAACTAACTGACCAACAAAGCTCTCCTGAGAGATTGTGCACGACAGCCATCAAAGGTTACTGTGCTAGTACAAAAAGGAGTCAACCTGGCAGCTGACAGCGCATCTACTGTCTATTCAGTGCTCCGCTTGACATCCTGAGAGCTGGTTTGATGGCACCGATTGACTGCATAGCATTCCCGTCTCACACACAAACTTAACTTAAACTTGCTCCTGGAACCCTCTTGTTCTCCAGAATAAATTGGCTCCAGACTGGTTTAGCCTTCTTAAAAGTAACCGTATTCATGTGACTGCCATGCTTTGTGTTCTCAACGTGTTGGGCAAACATTAACCAGGCAATGCTAACACCACCTCTGTGAGGCTTGATGCTCAGTGCATACAGCTGGGGGACCAACATGGAGCCAGTTCTGACTTCCAGGTTCTCTGGCCCAGCTCAGGTTAGAGCATCCTGGGACTGCTCCAGCTTGTGCCAGCTGACGACAGCATCTAAAGGAGCACACCCCCCCGGAGCACACCTGGAGGGCTGCACGTTACAGCCATGCATCCTCCCATTTCCTGACATGCTGTCTGGGATGGAGATTGTGAGAAGAGTGGAGGAGGAGCCATTAATGCTCCTTCCGTGCCCACTTGGGGACTCCCCCTACACCGAGGTCACCCGCAGCAGGTGAGTTAGGGATGGAGTCTGTCCCTTTGTGTACAGAAAACAGAATAGGCCGGAGAACCTCTCTCATTCGCTCCATTTCCCAACCAAGGAAACCAATGGACAGCACTGGTCCAGCTGCACCTCATTGTGGACACCGGGTAATTTTCCTAGTGTGGACAAAGCTGGGGAAGCTAAGTAACTTGTGCAAGGGCACACAGTGAATCAGTGTCATATGCAGGATTAGAAAGTGGGAACACTTGCCTCCTAGGCCAGTGGTCATTTCCTAGAGCATGCAGTCCTTCTAATAATTATTTCCACACTGTATTGAGAAGGAGGTGTTCTGTCCTTCCATGCATTTCGTTTTGGCTGTGATGGACTGCGTCCGGTTCCAAAAAATCACAGCACCAAATGATGGATCAATCTACCGTCTGAGAATGGTTAGAATGCCTACGAACTCTGCTCTTCCTCAGCGTGAGGGTTGATATTTGAAAATACACTGGCACATGTTACATAGTCCTCTACGTCCTTATCAAAGTCCTCTAAACATTGGTTTTAGCATAGAATCGTAAACTCATAGAAGATCAGGGTTGGAAGGGACCTCAGGATGTCATCTAGTCCCACCTCCTGCTCAAAGCAGGACTAACCTCAGCTAAATCATCCCAGCCAGAGCTTTGTTAAGCCGGGCCTTAAAAACCTCTAAATATGGAGATTCCACCACCACCCTAGGTAACCCATTCCAGTGCTTCACCACCCTCCTAGTGAAAAACGTTTTCCTAATATCCAACCTAGACCTCCCCCACTGCAACTTGAGACCATTGCTCCTTGTTCTGTCATCTACTACCACGGAGAACAGCCTAGCTCCAACCCCCTTTCAGGTAGTTAAAGGCTGCTATCAAATCTCCCCTCATTCTTCTCTTTTGCAGACTAAACAAACCTAGTTCCCTCTCTCTCCTCATAATTCTTGTGCTCCAGCCCTCTAATCTTTTTTGTTGCCCTCCGCTGGACTCTCCAACTTGTCCACATCCTTTTTGTAGTGGAGGGTCCAAAACTGGACATAATATTCCAAATGCGGCCTCACCAGTGCCGAAGAGAGGGGAATGATCACTTATGTCTCTCTCTGCTATACCTACAAGCCTACAGACAATATTTCTCTATCCTGAAAGTCCTATTGGTCCTTTTTCCCCTATGGTGGGCCATTGAATAGGATGACTTCAACAATTTCCAACTCACTTTTCCTGATAAAAGGAATCTACAAAACTGCTCAGAATGAGACTTTACGTAACAGGACACTCAAAGGAGATGACAACAGATGGCCTAGAGAATTAAAATGTTTTCCTCATTTAGTAGAAGCTAAATTACTGAAGGCTAATGACTAAGGATGTTCACCACCTTACTGTTCTTGGATTTTAATTATCTTTAAAAGCCTGGGAAGAGAGAACCCCTAATTTTCCATCTAAGAGTGTCATTACTCAGACAATTCAGAGCCTCTTTTGAAAGCTTTAAGCTGTTTTAGCTCTCCAGTGCATTCTTTGGGATTGGCTCAAGAATAAAGCAGCATCGGAATTGCAGTGACGCAGCCAAAACACATATAATCAATGTTCATTATCCCATCAATTAACACACTAAAATTAAACAAGAATTAGGGCTTAGTAATATGCCATCCATTTAAAAAAAAAGAAAAACAACCAAAAGCCTTTATCGTGGTGAAATGATAATTCGCTTTTTCATCTCTAGAACCATAAAACAAAACACAAAACGTTTTACATCTCGGTTAATCTGCAAAAAGTTAAGAACATTTGGTCTTAGAATCCAGAGTGAAAATATGGATGGAAACAGGAAACTGGATGCGTGTACCTCAACAAGTGTTGAGAGGTCTGGAGAGCAAAGAGAGTCCTCGGCCTGTTTGCTTTTTAATGTGTAGATTTCACTATACATACCCTGAGGACCCTCATTTATATTACCAGAGCTTCCCAATCTTCAGGGCGAGCTGACCTCCAGCAGCACGTGACATCCTTGTTGGGAGAGAAATGAGTTGAGACAGCCATGGGATATGTTATCTTGTCAATACGCAAGTGCCCCTTGTGAATAGGAATCTTAGGTTGTAACTGACAGGGTAGCGTAAAGAGTGATATTCGCCCCTGTGCACAAGGCCTAAACAACGCCTCACAACAGGGCTGACCCCAGATTTAAAGGGCTCATGGACCTTGTGCTAGCCTCTGCCTGGGGGTGAATTTCACCCCCAAATTAGCACAGCAGACCCCCAGAACACAACTCAGATATGCACCACTTCTTGCTACTTGTTCCCTGACCTGCGTGGCTTCAGGCTAGGTTTCCACATTCCACCTCTACTTGTCATATTTCCACATGCTCGTGGACTTTTCCCATAGGCTGATCACGCATTGACATGTGCTCCCCATGTACCTAGGGCAAACCAGGCCATAAGAGCATAATAATGGCCATACGGTCAGACCAGTGGTCCATCGAGCCCAGTGTCCTGTCTTCCAACAGTGGCTGATGCCAGGTGCGTCAGAGGGAATGAACGGAAGAGGTGATCCATCAAGCGATACCACACGCAAACCAAAAGAAAAGAAGGAGATGACTGGCTCATTCCCAGTAACTCCACTGATTCTCCCTCTACCTCTCCTGTTTACTCACCTTCATCTGCCTGGGAGCAGGCATGGCCAAAGTGCCTAATGTCATAACACTGCTTGCCCCGAACCCTACACTGGGACCCACCCACTAAACTCTGTTTACCCCCATAATCACAGACCCTCTCAAACTCAGGTAAAGAGCAGGGGTTTATGTGCACCCAACCACAACTCCTGCCTCCTCTGGGCTGGGAAGGCTAGCCTAACAGTTAATGGAGGGCTTCTCCACCCCGACACAGGTCAGTCAAGACTGCACTAGCTTGCATGTGACCAAAGTGGACCTGTATCAATCCGAGCTCACCTTTCCTTCCTATTTGGTCCATCTCCTCTACGGTGCTGTCTCTCGCGGTAGCCAATGCAAGTCAGAGGACGATGAAAAACCTCTATCCCGCAGCAACTGTGCCATGTTGCATTTGGGTGACAAATCCATGCCTGCATGCTGCAAACAATCGATTCATGCTCTGCTGCGTGAGATTTAATTATGCTTAGCTCACACGGAGTAGCTGCGAATGTTGCGAGGGCTCATGGCAATTTTCACCGCTATCTAAAATTCCACCAACAGTATTTGACATTTTGTAAACAGATAACTGAAACACACAGATAAACAGCAGAAAGAGGGCAACCCTGTGAACTGGGCATGAACGAATAGTTTTTTCCCATCTATCATCTCTGTGGTTCTGCGTTAAGGCTATTATATGAAAACGGACATATTGAACAGAAACCATGAACCTTGTTTAAATGAGCACTTTTCATGATATTAAGCCATCTTCCGTTGGTGTGGAGTTTTGTTCAGGCTTTAAACCCCCTTACACATGGAAAGTAAAGTTCTTTTTTGGGGTTCAAAAGAGAACTAAGTAAGTTCATGGAGGACAGGTCCATCAATGGCTGTTAGCCAGGATGGGCAGGGATTGCTCTTTGTCAGAGGCTGGGAATGGCTGACAGGATGGATCACTTGATAATTACCTGGTCTGTTCATTCCCTCTGAAGCACCTGGCATTGGCCACTGTCGTAAGCCAGGACACTAGACTACATGGACCATTGGTCTGATTCAGTATGGCCGGTCTTATGTTCTCATCTTGATATCTATCTAGAAATGTGCAAAACATTAATTATTAATGACTGGACACCTTTTAGCACATGTGGGCTCAGATTTCACATGCCCACAATAATGCATGCACGAACATGTGATGCACACATTGTTCATGCAATCATTTAAATTAACTGCAGGTGCAAAAGACCATGCTATGCATTTTCTTCTTGGCATTCTCCCAGACAGGTTTCCTTTTTTATACACTAAAGAATTCCTAAGCGCCACAAAGGTTTACAGTTCTAATACAATACATACCATGTCATAAGAGTTCTGGGTTCCATACAGAGGAATGCAAACAATACTGATAAACATGCTTGGGCATGCCCAGGTACGGGAGGGCGCATGTTAGGAGCAAAAACTAACAGCTTAGTAGAGACGATTACAGTTACCACTAAAATTTAAAGCCCAAACAAGAATAATGGATTTGGCAGAGCTACTCTTTCCCTAATGCATTCAGACTTTATAGCACTGGCATCTCTTCAATCAAACCATTGTTGTGCAGTGTTATGGGAGCAGAAATGTTTCTAAATTGGACCACTTAGCTTTTACCACTCAGGAAAGAAATCTTGGAGTCGTTGTGGATAGTTCTCTGAAAACATCCACTCAGTGTGCAGTGGCTGTCCAAAAACCTAATGGAATGTTGGGAATCATTAGAAAAGGGATAGATAATCAGACAGAAAATATCATATTGCCTCTTCATAAATCCCTGGTACGCCCACATCTTGAATACTGTGTGCAGAACTGCTCACCCCATCTCAAAAAAGATGTATTGGAATTAGAAAAGGAACAGAAAATGGCAACAAAAATGATTAGGGGTATGGAACAGTTTCCATACGGGGAGAGCTTAATAAGACTGATTTTTCAGGTTGGAAGAGAGATGACTAAGGGGAAATGGGATAGAAGTCTATAAAATCATGACTGGTGTGGAGAAAATAAATAAGGAAGTGTTATTTACTCCTTCTCATAATACAAGAACTAAGGATCACCAAATGAAATTAACGGGCAGCAGTTTAAAACAAACAAAAGGAAGTATTTCGTCACACAATGCCCAGTCAACCTATGGAACTTCTTGCCAGAGGACGTTGTGAAGACCAAAACTATAACAGGGTTCCAAAAAGAACTAGATAAGTTCTTGGAGAATAGGTCCATCAATGGCTATTAGCCAGGACCTGGCATTGACCTCTGTTAAGTCTAATTGCTCTTTGGTTGTCTTCTATAATCTGATTAACTCCAGATCATCTACGTTTGGTTCCCCATTCCTGAAATGGGAGCTTTCAAACTCATTCTCACTTCCCAAGCATTACGGTGCTCTAGTATTTACCTTTTCGGACAATATTCTGATTGTGTTTGTGACTAGGCATCACTGTGCCAAAGGGAAATACAAGAGTGCCCCACGTTGGACAGCCAGTTGGTCTGTGCATCAGAAGTCAGGCTTATTTGGATGTAGGGGAGAATCTCATGTTGTATCATTGAGCAACTTAGCCCCACACAATCCTCCCTGAATTCACTCTTCAGAAATAAGTACGTGCAGTTCAGAGAGTAGAATTTAGCTCTGTGGTCATTAATGATCAAATATTAATGAAGCCCGTTGCAGAAGATAAAGCCGGTGATGTCAGTTGTTTTTGAAAAGCTATTAGAATTCATCTCTGTCTGCGGGGGAATGTCATTTGAAGTCCAGACACCTTTCAGAACATGGTACATCACTTTGGATCAAATTCTACTCTGCAACCCATGGCTGTGGAGGGCTCTGATTTGTGGAGCCAGTGTAGCATCCTAACAACTTCAGACACCTAACTCCCTTTGACTCATTTGAAAATATCAGGTGTAAGGGTAAACACACACATACGCACACACCTACCTCTCTTTGGTACAATTATCCATCTAGATAAGTCACCTGTTAACATCCCCCCCAAGTATTTTATTAAAGGAAATTTTGAAAAATATACAAAAACTTTACTAGAAATACATCACCAAACTGGTTCTTAGGCATGTACCAGTACCCCATAGAAGACTGAATTCCTGTTAAAGAAAGAGACATACAAAGGTGAAAATGAAAATAAAGCAAATGGTAGCTAAGGCAATTACAGGAATTCCCCTTACCACTAAAACTTAATGTCGGAGCACTGAAAACTTGACATTAGATATATATTTTAGCTAAAGAATGATGTGTCAAGTTACTGTTGATATTAATATTGAATCTTGAATCTTGAATCCTGGAAGAATTCCAGAAGGAAACAGCTATAGTGTTTCCTTGAAGGAAGGAATAAAATATACTGAATCAGGGAGAATGTATAAATGGAAGAGCACATCAGTTCCAGAGCGATAGTTTTGAATCAAAACTTTAAAAGAAGTTTAAAAGAAGTAGACTGGAGGACTAAAGGCTATGGAACCACCAGACAGGTATAAAATATTTCCCCTTCATTTTAGACAGACATGAAACAGACCAAGAAGACTATTATTATTTGGGGTGGGTTTTTTCACTCTCTCTAATATTAACTGTTATGCTCTGGAGATACCGCACGTGGTGGAATAAAGACAGATATGATGAATGTTGCATGCAACTGCTTCTTTCATCAATACTCCAGAGACTTTGCCAGGCACAAGTCAGGACTAGAGCTCCGTTTTAAACAACTCCTTTTAATTCATAGAATATGCAAATTGGAAATAATTAAGCTATTTGGGTCCAACAATCACAATATGAAGCCATGCCACAGACCTTCAGCCTCAACTTGCTTCTCACTCATGACCAAACCTTTAGGATTTTTCACAGGCCAAGCAGGAGACAAGATATGACCACTGATCTGCAGAGACGTACATGAAAATACTTCAAGCTAAAGAAATACCCAGCTGGGCTGATGGCCAACCCTGTGAATGCAGCAGGCACTGTCACTCTTCTGGGTTCTTTGCTGCTCCAGGAAGTACATGTCTCCACGTCTCTGCTCAGCCATCAATATAACACTGGGATGGGTGAAGCTAAGGCTATGTTCCCTCCTCCCTCCAGATCAACAGTGTTAGGGAAGGGAATGTGGCCGCTTTGCACAGCTTGCTGCCCCTGGCATGCCAAAAGCAGGGGTAGGACATACCAGCCCAAGGCAGTTTCCTCCCTGGTGCCAGCCAAAAAATGGGCTCCTAAAGGGCTGCAAAAAGCCACTGGATCCTCATTCTTTCTTTGCCTAGCTTTGCAGCTCGTGGCCAAGATAAATATTGAAGAGGGAATCAGCAACCTCGGTGATTCTACTTCTCATTCTCCAAGTCCCACATCTCCCTCTGTCTATGAGGCCAGGAGTCTAGGGCTGGAGATCAGGCCAGCCCAGAGTGAGGCAGGAGAGATGTCCATCACTCCCCAGACAGAGGGCAATGCACCCTGGGGTTACTCTCCGCAGCCCTCATTTTGATGGGAAATCCTGCCTTTTAAACAGATGTCTGGTGGGGGGACGAGGGAGGAGGAACAGCTCTGGAAGGCAAGGAGCTGGGCAAGACTTTAGGGGATCACACAGCCTTGGACTTGGAGGGGTCCATGAAGCTTCAGGACAGAATCACTGCTACTTGGGGGAGAAAGGAGTGCAGGGGGAAGGGGATCAAAGCCCCCATTGCCTGTATACCGAGGAATGCAAATATGTCTAACATCTAGGCTAGCGGAGAAATGGGCTACAAAGAGAAACGCATGGAAAGGGTTATAAACGAGCAGGAAGGACTGCGCTGAACATCAAGGGACACATGTATGTCCCAATAATTGGCTGACCCAATTATTTAATCAACTAGCAGATATACCCACTAATAACCCAGTGGGGAAGTAATTGGGCTGCCAGCAGTATGCATATAGGTCTTCGAAGAGGAAGCTGGGGTTTACAGAGCCATTTATTTGCTTGAAATCAGGACACGCCAGCCTCAGTATTTTTTCTCCCGGAGCCCCTGATATAGTCAGCCCTGTACCACGGCTCTAACGCAATGGTAACATCCCTGCATATTCTCCAGCTGTAACAGATGCAAACGCACGCATGAATTCTTGCTTTCACTTTTGCTGCTGCTACATTACATTAATCGGAGAAGTTGGAGATGGAAAAAACTTTTTGCACCTTCCAACCCAGGCCCCATCGGTGAAGCGACAGTTCCAAGGCAGAGAATGTATTGGATACCCTTTCTGCTAAACCCAAGTAAAGAGCCTGTATATCACACTCCTTCCTTGAACATGTTACTGTATTCGTTCTTTTTTGCACATGGGGACGTTGTATGGTTCTGTAACTGGCATGGTAAGTCATTCCCTCAGTCCTGTTGCTCATATGACAATCTTTGCTTAAACTTGAAAATATAATAATTATGCCTGGCTCCTACACAGCACGTTTTCATCCACAGAGCTCAAAGCTTCTAACCACACTGGTCAGCATTATCTTCAGTTTGCAGATGGGGAAACTGAGGCACTGAGAGGAGACGTGCCTTTCCCAAGTCTACTTCTCAGACTAGGGGCAGAGCTGGGACCAGAACCAGATCCCTGGAGTCCCAGTCCAGTGCTCTAGCCACTAGGCTTAGACAGAGTCAGGCTAAAATCCAGTTGATTCGTTTAGTCCCGAATCCTACACTGGGATTTGCTAATGCAGACCCGTAGACAGTGTTGCCAACTTGATATTTTACCATGCGTCATGAAAGCCCCAGCTTCTGCTGTCCTGTGCTTCTGGGAGAAACTCAGCTTGTATTTAAAAAAGTAAGTTTCTAACCGTCATGGTTGCAGAGAAAAGCTTGAAAACATGATCTGAGTGCTTCAGAAAAGAGAAAGCACATACAAATAACTTCAATAAATCTCAGAGTTTGAAGCCATTGGCATGATTTTGAGGTCCTGACCTGTGATTTTTTAATCCTGGTGGCATCCCATTGTGGTTGATAGGCTGCAGGGGTCCTAGATGCTGGGTTGGACCCTGCTACCGGGAGGGGAAAATGGCCACATAAAAGAAGTTTGTTATACATTTAAGGCAGGTCAGGACAGAGAGTCAAAATGCCTAGAGAAAATCTCTCATTCAGCTCAGGATATTGGGGGGCACCAAACTAAACGGGCAAAGCTAAAAGATACAAGGCTCACCCCTCCTCTTCAGTTCTTTGTTTTGTTCTGGACAACTGAACAACACAGAATCTGTTTATTGACACTTGAAGGGAGAGACAGACAGACAGAAATTGGACTGTGTAGCATTGGATATTTTTATGCTGTGACACTGACTTACCAGAGATGAAGATGTCTCCAAAGGTATGTTTAGACAATCCTTGTAAAAATGTTGGAAAATGCTTAAAATGAGAATGATTAGGTCTGAACACAGTTAATGGAACATTATCAACTTTTTCTGTAGCCAAAGCCTATTTTACTCTGTTATGTCACCACCATACTCTTCAAAAGTGCATTTTATGCAATAACTTTATTAGGGTCAAATAGATATCACAATATAGAGTCATCCACTGAGTAGCCATAAATTGGTTACAACAATCATATAAGACTATGCTGCTTTGTGCTACGATGCTTTCAACATTACAGCTCATACAATATTATATACGGATACACTTTTAGTTAGAAATGCAGATAACCAGTTTTGATTATGACGTGGTGTTTCAGGCTTCAAAGTGAGTAAGAAAAGAGTTTCAGATGACTCTTTGGGCTATACAGACTCCCCTGCACTGTAGGAAGCAAGGTCCAAATGTTCAGTGAAGCTATGCCAATTTACACCAGCTCAGAATCTGGCCTTCATACATTTTAAGATGAGGTTTTTTTAGATTTTGTTTTTTTGCCAGCTTCCTCACATTTACTGACAGCACCAAAATCAGTATTCATGACCATGATGGAACAGAACTGTCACTTAATGATTTTCAAATAGCATAGATAGAAATATTTCCATCTAGAAAAAAGGAATAGTTAAGCTTTGTAATGCTGACAAACAATGGCATATGTCCTTGCCATGTTTGGTTGTGTTAGGCATTAGACACATTGTGGCATATTTTTCACGTGGTTTTGGTTACTGATATCTGCACCTCTGTTATCCTCATTAAATAAACACCTTTGTAAACATATAACACAGTTACTTGGTCCTTAGTTTTCACAGCTCACATTAAAAGTTTCACAAAACATCAATAGAAATAGTGATTTATAGAATGAATACTTAGCTTAGTTATCCGGAATAAACATTGGTCAGGTACCGTTTACGCTACTGATTGCTTTTTCAAGGAAAAACATTTTAGTTACAAAGCATTCAGAACTTGGGTAAGCCATATATCCACCTCTGCAAAATATATAAAATATACAGACATTTTCTTAAACATACATTTAACAAAAAAAGTAGTGGCAGAAATTGAAAAATTCCATATACACAGTTCAAAACATTGTGTTGGTGCAAAACTGCTTATCCATGCATGAAATCACATGTGAACTGATTAATAAAAATAATAATAAAAAACATCCGAAAGACAAATATACTAAAAAAAAGAATTCTCTAAAGCGTCACAAACAGGCAGTCTTGAAAATTCAGGAACAATGTTACATGCATCATGATATACTGAATAATCTTTAGAAATCATAGTAAAACACTTTTGTTTTTCACTAAAATGCAGAAGAAAAAGTCATTTCTACTTCATTGTTATGCATATTATATACTACTGACGTGAGGCTACAAAAGGCTCCTACCATTTTAGTGCACATACAAACTACCATGAAGTTATCTATACAATACATACAACAATACTTACTCCAGTTCATCACCTGTGATGGATACATCATCATCAGTTGTCTAGTCACAAAAATAACAAACTAGCCACCACCCATCTGCCTTTAATAGGTACCATTAGATCTTTGATTTACATTAAACACTTGGTTGGAGTATTCCTTTATTTAAACTCTTTAAAAATCTGGTGCCACTGAAACTTAGTGTTGTTAAACTGTCTACATATGCGGGGAATGCAAACTCTGTGAATGCTAAATTTGATTGGCAAATGAGGTGGGCCCACTCTGACTATAGGTCTGCTGCTGGCCGTATTCACCCACCTGGCCATAGTTAGCTGGTTGGCCAAAGCCTGCAGGTTGGTTATACCCTCCAGTTGGGCCATAGTTGTCTTGATTATAACCACCTTGGTTATAGCTGCTTGATTGTTTCTCCATGGTGTCTGGAGGGTGCCTCTGGCCTGAGGAATGCCACCCAGTCTCCTTAAAAACAAACCAAATATTTCCTGCCCAGAGAATAAAGTTCAAGAATCCAAAGACCTAAACAAGAACCAAAGTAATTCATCAGTACACAGATGTGATTTTGGTGGCTTCATTTTTTATATATAGCTATATAAATATAGATATACACAGTTATATGTATAGATATATGTTCAGCTTTATCCAAAACACTTTACTTAATGAAATGAGCCTAGGATATTTAAAGACAATCCTTCCCAAAAGGTTCAGGAAGCAGAACCCTCAACCGCAAAACAAGGGTTCACGCTTAGCCCCAAATAGTCAGGGACAGTTGACCATCTGAGAATGCTGCATTTCTTTGCCCAGGTAGCTAAATGGGCTGGTCTTGATGGGGCTGGTTGTTTATGGGGGATGGGAGTTAGGTGGGGAAAGCCTTGCCTATTTTGTTGTGTTGGGCGGTTGAAGGTCCTGCTGTTGTCTTTGTAATACGAAATAGTGTTAAAACCACACACAGTAACAGACAGGCTGTGATAAGCAGCAATAAATAAGCAAATGAATGAAACGAGCAAACAAATTACATACATCCATAAAACAGTCTGCAAAAAAATGATGGGTAAAATTTTCAGAAGTCGTATTTTCAAAAGTTTTAGTCTCACAGAAAGTCAACGGATCTTAGGCTCCCAGTGCCCAATTCTCTCTGGAAAATGGGATGTTGATGCTTTTGAAAACGTTACCCATGTGGTTTTAGTATACTGTTTCTTTCCCAATACGATTAGAGCTGGTAGGAAATTTTTCATGGAAATATTTTCCTGTCAAAAATTGCCAATTTGCTGAAACGCAAACTTTTCATAGGCCCGGGTCTCGTTGACAAATTTTCCATTTTGAAATATCTAAAAGCATTTTTTTTTTGGAAATTGTCAAAATGTTTTTCACCTGCCATTTTCTAAATCAGCAGCTCTGCCTCTCTCCTTGAAATGACTTTGCTTAGAAATTCATAGTAAACGTTAAATGTTTCAACTGACCCAAGATCTGTTCATGAACATTTTTGAGATTTTTCACCTTGATGTGAGATGGGAAAAAATGTCTAAATCTTGAACATTTTCCCAGGCCAGGAAGACCATTTTCCTCCTGGCTCTACTTAAGACAAACAGAGAGTGTTCCTTTTTCAGACACTAATTCTGCTTTTTGTGTGTCTCTTCCTGATGTTGCCACTACACCCACTTCGCTGGGCTGGGTTGTTTCACCTGCAGAGCTCATTGCCACTGGAAAAATGTATTTGCAGCAGAAGGCAACATACAAGCAGACTAAGAATTACTGGTTGGTGCATGAGAGAGTGCTCTTATGGGCTGATGGTCTGGCTTAGTTATCGCACGGATGGGGATGAGCATCCAGATGGATAGAGAAGCAGAGGCTGGAGTGTCGCAGGAGGGGAAATGGCCTGATGGGGGCTCAAAGTTTAGCTAAGCTTTGGAATCTTGGTCTGTAAGATTTTTGGGGTGAGGATCATTTCTACCTGGGTATGGCATAAATACTCAGCACATGAGAGAACCACATATATGGGAGGAACATTCATAAAATCACTCTTGTTTTATAAGTGTGTCTCCAAAGTTCACTATGAAACTGAACTGATTGTTCAATGAAACGGCCTGTGAATCAATCTGTAATTTTAATCCATGGGAACTATCTCCCAGAGGCAGAATTTTCAGTCAAATCACTGGTAACGTGTTAGGAACTTCCAAAGAAGTCAGTGAACCTACATGGATTTACAGCAGGTGAGGATCTGGCCCAATCTGTGTGTCCGGAGAGCTGAATAGAGGCGCATGCACGTTCATCATCTGACAGTTAAAAAATAAATCATCTACTTACAACCGAAGTGTTTAAGCTTGACATAACAGGACTGCGCACAGGCATGCATTTGTTAGACTGCTGTTTGCAAGCCGACATCAGTAACAGCACTTCATCTGGATCAGTGGCAATCTTGACATCAGACAGTCCCTTAGCCCAAGCCGATGAACCCACTAACCACAAGAATGAGAAGACCACTGTCACGATGAAGTCCTATAAAACCAGATTAGACAGAAGCATTAGATAGACGAGGTCTATTGGGCAGTGAAGCAGAAGAGGAAATACGTGAAAATCAAACTTCAGACGTAAAGCAGAGAGAGATTGTGATTTCCCGCCAAAACTACGATTGTCTGAATAACCCACAGCCAGCATTTTCACAAGACAGAGGTAGAGACTTTGAATAAGCTCGGATCCAATTTAGGTATCCCAGTCAGTGGCCAGATTTTCAGAAGAATCCATCAAGCCTCTTGGATGCTGAACTGTCATGAAAATCTGTCCATCAGTGCCACCGTGCAAGCTGCTGGGTGGTAAATGAAACTGTAAATTGGGCCTTTATTTAGATATGTAGGTAGGAGTCAAATTCTTTGGACAGGCTGGCCCTGATCCGGAAAGCAGTTACACACGTGGCTGAATTTTAACTCAGTTACCATATGCCGTGTGCTCCAGGGCGACTTTGCAAAATGTTGTCACCGAGCAGCAGTATTTCAGCTGAGTGCAATCTTAAACCGACTAGTCCTTCACCACTGGTGAGCAGCAAACAAAAACATTCAAAGGGCGTGAGGTTGCAAGGCACTGAGGTCCCTTGATGCTCATTGGGTCCCAGTTACCTACTTCCTCCATGACTTACTTGTGAAGCCATGAGAGAAAGAACTTCAGGGCTTTATGGGTCTAATAACCAAAAGTACATTTATTCTGAACTGCTTTGCCCATTCTCTGTTACAGATATGATGATATGCCTACATACACCTCTCACTTTTTACAGGAACAAGGGACCAAATGACATTGCTACTGTGTGGGTCTCAGGGGGAAAAAAGTGTTATTTTTCAAGCTTTTTATGTCCTGCTAAAACGAAGGAGCCATTCTACTGTCATACTTCGCCCCATCTGTCAGTCTGCGGCAGATGGTTGATGGGACACAAGTCTAATGTACCACTCATTGCATTTTCATGTCTTGGTATCCTCATCATCTCCCATGTAGTCTGCTTTCCCCTCGCTTGTTCTTCTTTCCCATTAACACTTAAGGGAGGTAGGACTGGAAGTGAAAACACTCAGTGAAAAGTGCAGTACGGTGGGCTGATACGCAAAGCATATGTGACCCCCGAGAAGCAATCACTCTATTGTGTAAACGTGATATTTTAGAGTTAGCAGATCAGGTCTTCAGCGGTTCCCTCCCTTTACTCCTTTTTATGCTGGAAGCCACTTCAATCCATAAGCCACCCTTACAAGCAAACTATTGAGGAAGAGATTTCTTCACCCTCACAAACAGGATTAAATTTACTGTTCCTCAGCGCAATACTAAAAGCTAGCTATTTGTTTAGTGACAAAACTCTCTGACGCACAGGGCTGTGGCAGCTAAATGGCCACGCTATGATGCTTTGCTTTATACTGACCTCGCTTCTTGCTAACAAGAAGAATTTCTCTCGAAGCTTGTGTAATGGAATTGCTGACAAATATATCGACACCAAAGGGCTTCAGGGTGGGTAAAAACGCTAGGCCTGAGTGCAATTCATTTATTCTCCAGGAGACCTCCAATCCAAAGAAGTTATTCTGTGAAGCCTTAGCAGTTAAAAAAAAATCACAACCTAGCTAGAGATACAATTTAAATTCAAATATCTTCCTGAACAATCATAACTGGGCCTGAATATTGTGAGATATTTGCTAAGCTGACATTAAACGCAACTCTTATTTTATTTACTAAGATCCTGTCAAGGGACTTGGAATGTAATTTTGCACATCAAATGTCACATGGGGTGCCGAGCCAAGCCTTTTTTTATTAATCATAATTTATTTTTCTTCATTGTACCGGAATTTTAATACCTTGGAAAATAAATCAAGCTGAGGAAGTCACGCTTTTCTTTCTTTCTTTCTTTCTTTCTCAAAGAACAGTGGGTAGAAATTTGAGGTGGGTAGAGGCAAATTGAGTAAAACTAACTTGATAATGAAGATTAAACTTGCTAAGAAAGGAGAGGTCAGCAACTGGCAAAGCACTTCATGCAGGTGGTTACAGCTGGAGATGTTTCAGAGCCAATGCACTGTTCGCTATCCATCAGGTATATTGGCTAATCCCTTTACTTTCTCTCACTTTATTTGGAACAAGAGCTACCACCACCATCAGCTGAAACGTGTTGGATCCCTGTGCTGTAGTTTGTGGAATCCTCTGCAATTGTTTAGCAGCTGCACGGATGCTTTGGGCATGTATTAACACAAACCAGGTTTAAGAGGGTGCAGGCTAAATGTGTTGGGGTCAAATGTCCCTCTAGAAGAGGTAGTACAAATGGCAAGGCATTCTGAGGTTGTAAAATGAGACTGCCAATCTATGGAGAGGGACACAGGAAAATGGGGTCCAAAGCATAGAGAGGAAATGTACAAGAAGGCATGCGCAATGTGTGTCCAGCCAAAAAAGGAATGTCATCAAGTGGGCCTCTTGGAGGCAAGGCGCTGAATCAAAACCCTTTCCCCTTTCTAAACATCAGAGCAGGTGGGCCATGGCCAAAGAGAAGTCACAAGCCAAACAGATTGTCAAGAGTGCAGGCCAACAGTGCAATAAAATTTGTGTTTTAATTAGCACCTTTAGCAGGAGAGAGGAGAGGCAGGTCCCAGCCTACCTGAGGACAAGAAAGCAAGACTTGAAAGGAATGATTGGCTGGGTAGATGGGAACAACTGTATGAGTAGAACAAGATGATGTCTACCACAGGTTTGTCAGTCTCGCTGATCTTTGGCTAGAACCCACGCCCAATCTGATTTCAAGTGGGTCTGGGCTTCTGGCTTCAGCTTCTGGCTGAATGTTTGCACAGCTCTGCGTGGGGCAGAGCTACAAGATAGTGGCACGTTGAAAATTAAAAACCTAATTCAACCTAAACTATTCTGTGGGTTCTGTGCTCAGCTTTAGGATTTCTCCTTGGTAGTTTAATATATCCCCTTAGCAATTTTTTCTTTGATACAAAATAAGTGTTTTTAGAAGCTAGCTAACCCTAAATTATGTCTATGGGTCACTTCAACATGTATGGTTGCATGGTTATAGTTCCCTGCTAACTGCAAAGTTTCTCTCTCACATCTCAGCCGACATTTTCTGCTCTTTTCCTACAGGTAATTTTGAGAAAGAGACAAGGGTTGAACATGTCCAGCAAGCAGAAATCTAGATTTAAAATGTATTGTGCAGATCCAATAAGGTAATTTAAAGAATTGCATTTGATATTCATAGGAAAATAGACTTTGTTGCTTCGTTAAATTGAAATGTGTGGTTTTGAATTTGGCAAAAATTTCCTATCTGGAGTACTGTTATTTTAATATTTTTACAATGACATTTTACATTATTTTTCTTTTCTATTAGGATGACTGTGAAATTTTTTGCTGGTGACAAACTTGTGACACATTACTGTTTTTTCAAATATCAAGCTGAATTCGTTGTTGTGATTAAGCACTAATGTCTCATGATATTGGTTCTCGGTCCTTTGTTGCCTGAACCTAGCTCAGGTGGCTAATAGGGTTAGAAGAAGCTACTGAAAGTCATTTTCCTCAGAGGATGTGTATGCATTTGATAAGCTCAGAGCCATTCAACAACAACAAAAGTTCTCTTGATCTTCCCCCACTGGTCCCAAAATGGCTAGAGATGTCTACCGTAGCACTTCCTCGTGAAATTGGAAAAATGCAAAATTTCATCTTGAAAGTGGAACTTACTAGAAACTTTTCACATAGAGAAAGATGTTGAAGATGCAAAACCCATGCAAACTGAACTGATAAAAAACTGTGGAACATCCTACAGCCATTGTATGTATCAGCCTGGCGAGTTTGTCTTTACATTTGATGGGCAATTCAGTACTGCTCATTACCCTCCCTGAAATTCAAAAGCTTTCTAAACATTCTCAGCAAAAGCTTGTCCAAGAGCCGCAGTATTATTGAAACTTGAAACTTTTGAAACTAGAAGGTAAGGAATAGAGAGACATTTCTTTACATTATGAATCCGTTATAAAGGAGGGAACTGCTTTCACTATCACGAGCTGAATGGCATTTAAATTATTCAACGGCGGCAAGTCTGATGGTATCTTTTCATATTTCAGGCATGCAATTCACAAGCAGGAACACTGAATTGTACTCTAAGGTACATGTTCACAACAGCTGTGTGGATAATTAAAAGTGCTGCTAGCGTTGTTAATTGGAGAGACCTCCTTCTTTTGGACAAGGGCCTTGTAACAACCAGCTCTCACACTTTTATAGCCCAGGTTTTCCTTGCGATGCAGTTCACGTCGGGCTAGTGCACTTGGGCAGTTTAATAAATTCTTTAAAGGCATTTGGGAAGAGAGGATCTCTTCAATACATTTCTTCTTTGCCTTCATACTGGATCCTGTGTTACAACCCAAAAGAGTCAGAACTTTGAGGCCTTGTCTACACTAGAGGAGTTTAAGATGCTGAATTCCATTTGCTCTTCATTAATCAACTGACGGGCAACTTGTATGCACGCACTCAGGATCACATCTTTAGCTGGTGCAAGTCAGCATGGCTCTATTGCAGCTCATGAAGCTACACCAATTTATACCAGTTATAGAGCTCTCCCAAGTGCTCAAATGAGCTTACAGTGATGCTAAATAGACTAGGCTTCAACAAGGATGAACAGCAATTGATGTTCAATCTTTGTAGCCTTTACGTGTGGCTGGATCTCACTATCACGTTAGCACATGGTGCAAACAGCCCTCCTGCTCCAGTCCCACAGTGCAATGGTTACTGCAGATTCCTAGGATGCTACAATGCAAACTCACCCTTTGTCTATGGGTTGATGGCCTGGAAGTTTGTTGCCAGCGATAGAGGTTAATGCCTTAAAATGAACAGCTGCCATAGGGTAGAGTATGGCAGAGGTTCTCAACTTTTTTTGCTGGGACCCCCTTTGAAAATATTTCAGGCTGTGATGACCCCTGCCCATGCCACGCCACCCTCCCTCACGTCATGCCACCTTTACTTCTGCACTGCTTCTGGGGGTGGCATTGCCCTCAGAGCACTTGGCTGGCAGGCGCTGTTCTCTGGCCACCCAGATCTGAAGGGCTCTGGCTGACAGCATGTGGGGGGATTGATAGCTCGTGAACTCCCCCATAAGAACCTCACAGCCCCTTGAGGGGTCCCAACCTCCAGTTTGAGAACCCCTGGACTATGGCATTCATCCCACTGCCCTCAAAATACAAGCACAAGGGCATCACTCAAACCTGTGGCAGTCAAATTCTCAGACACCACTTTGCAACGAGCTTAGCCCCCTTCCACCATCCAGTGTTGTGGGAAGTCACCAAATCAAATGCCATTGCTGGAGAATTTGATGAACAATGGCAACATCTGTACCTATGTATGTTAAGATCGGTGCAATCACGTGGTGGACTTTAGTGCCTATGCAGAGCGTAGGAAAACTCAGGAAATGATCTCCCTCCACTTCAGCTGCATTAAAGAAATGGCAAAGAGAATTATAGGGATCCTGCTGGTATTTCTGTCGGGTATTTGCTACTGCTGGAGACCGGTCCTAAACTTTGTTGCCCATCAGCAGGACTGGGAAACCTACATTTGGAGAAAGTTCAGGTCCAGATATGTGATTGTTTTTCCAATCCCTCAATATTTGAAGGGACCCATCAGAACATTTTAGATTAAAAAAAAAAAAAAAGAATCTGATGGTAGTTTTTCTGGATATAGCATTGTGAATTTTTAATTATGGACCCAATGAACGTTAATGAGCCACAAACCACTAATTCCCCATTACTTTGTAATATCTCCCAGCCAACTGATTGAACAAAGACATTACACTTTTGATCTGCCTCCTTCCAAAGAACAGCCAGTCATTTCCAGAAAGAGCTCTTCCCTTCAGCCATACAAAGGGCTCTTTGTCTGAAGACAAAGTCAGCTCAATTTTAGCATGTTCCAGTCTGGGATGTGCAACTTCTCTTTCTGTACAAAGAGGATAATAGTATTACCCTTCTCCCAGCCTATATCTTGGATATTTAGACTGTAAATTCTTCAGGGCCAGGACAGCTCCTTATTACATATAAGTGCAGCAACAGGGCCCGGGTCTTGGCTGGTGCCTCTTGGCACTACTGTAATTCAAATGAATGAAAAATAATAACGCCTACCAGCATTTTCCTTTGAGAGGCTCCTCTTTAGAAAAGATAGTGACTCAGCTCTAAATTATAGCTTTCTTATGGACGTTTGGAAAGTGAAGTCTTAACCTGGGCGTAGATTCTTGTTTAAAGTTCTAGGACTGCAGATGGCTTTATTTGTACTTACCAGAATGTCAGGATATTACTCTGATTTTGAAACCTTATATTTATGAAACAAAATTGTCCTTAGAATGGACTCTCCACATTCTCTCTCCCATTGTTCTTAGATTCAATAATGGAGCACAATTTCAACCTCTAAGGTCTGCAATGTAACTCTATCAATTTTTCAGACTACTCTTTTAAAATGTGAACCAGCTCTTTGGAAAAGAAATATACAACGCCCTAATATATGTGGTCACATTCCTTAGTGTCAAAGGTCAGAGTACATGTGTCTTCACCCTCCCTTTGGTTAACCTTTAAGAGAAGGCAGTTAGCCCATTTTTTTAATTGACTGTAATACATTGGCTACCTGCTTTGCATCCTGTCATATAAAGTTGTTCTGAAAATACTTTCTGGACTGCTGAATTCCTTCCCAAATATGACCGTGATGGATAGACATCACTTCTAGGTCTGGCATAAGTTTTGTCAGGATTTATATGCCTAGGGATAGGCAAACACTTGGAGAGGAGTTGACAAAGTCTGAAAAATGATTTATATTCCCAACCTTTAGCTTCCCCCCAGTTCAGAATTGATACCTGTCTATTTACCAACAAATTCTCAGGATGAGGAAGCCCCCTGAACGAGCACCCTTATTGTTTTTTCACTGATGGAGCTAGCTAGCAGTCTGCCATAATGGGTAGGGAAACTCACAAAATACTGAGGGAACAGCTAAGAGGAAAATGAAGAATTTCCATGTTCTGCCTTTTCCATGTGAGACATGCATTTATCTATTCTTTCTCTTGCCCCTTGCCAAAGTAAGCCTGCAGCTTTACTTGTTTTAAACTATGGCTAATTGAAGATTGAACAAGAGTGTACCTTCTTTGAAGAGGAAAATAAAATAATTTAGCTGTGGTAGTTTAACTTTGTTATGATAATTCAGGATAGTTTAGAACGTTAAGAATGTGACAGATACAGTTGGAAGCTTCTTGGTTTGAAGAGGCAATGCATATTCTATTTTAATAAAGCACAAAGTGAAACAGCTTTGTGTTTTAAAAAAGAAATGACAAACAGGGATTGAAAGTATCATTTTGAAATGCACAGAATCTTTAAGATTGTTGGTAGCTTTAAACTGTAAAGAGGCAGTCATTGTTTTGTGCATTTGTTTCCTTTTCTGGATTTTTTTCAAGTATGGAAATTTCTTATTGATTTCTAAAATACAAAAGGAGAACAACATTTTAAAAATATGCAGCAGAGGATATATTGTGAGGAAGAGAAAAATAAGATTTTTGTTTTAAATGTACCAATTAGTAATTGTTACATACTATATGTAAAATACCCAATCACTTTGTTTTTATTATTCATTGAACTCCAGCTGCTAAGGAAAGATCTCATTCTTTTACATTTAGAAACGTACATCCACTCATTTTTATTAATCTTAACAATGAGATGTATCCATCAATCACTATGCAAGTGCGAAGCCACTTTTCAATTTTGTATGGTCATTTGAATAGCCTTCATAGCTATCAGTTTTCCAATATTTGCATTAATCTGTGCCTTTAGAGTAATTGGTTTGAATACTAACAAAATTACAGTCAACGGTAATTAAATATATGTGATTTTTCAGGATGATCTATAACTTTCCCCCAGAAAAATAGTAAAAGCAGGTGAAGGCACAATGAAATATAGCAATCATATTCTAAGTGATGTTCACATGGAGAAGCTTGTGAAGAAAGAAACAAGAGGACTGAGTGATATGTACTGATTGACAAAGATTTTGAATGTTCTTCCAGATAGTTTCCCATGCATCCATCATCTATCCATCATCTATCCCACATTCCTGAAAGCTTTGTATGGTTTACTTGGATTGGTTGCTATCTGTTTGCAAATGACAGAGACTATATGTCTTTTTGGTACATTATTGAAATAGATGAGGCTGGAATGAATTAAGGTTATCCAGTCTGATTCTGATCTCAGAACAATGTAAATCAGGAGTGACTGCCCTGGGATGTGCTCAGAAATGGGGCCATCAATCTCAGATTAGATACATGCCCCGAAATGGATGTCTCAGAAAATGACCATATTTTTTTGTAAATCTCTGCATGAGACTCTATGCCCATCAGAGTTCAGGGTCACCTGTATAATTAATTCCTTTCAAAATATTTCTGGCTGTTGAATACTAATCCGTCATTTAAATAGCTTTTCATTTATATCTGTTCCTCTGCTTTTTCATTCCCTGAGATGGCCCCATACTTATTGCTAAAATGTGAGAGTTATTAATGATTTTGAAGTAAAACAGAGTTCATCTAAAGAGTCAAACAGGTACTTATTATTCACAACGAACAGCTCAGCGCATACTGTAGATACAGAGTACACCAAAACAACATTAAAAGAACATTACGGTTGCAAAGTCAAGCACCCAAAAGTTAAGAAATGCCAGAATTAAGATTGCTTTTGTCCCTCCTGCCCCATCTTCTGCTCCTGTCCCCAAGTCCTGGCTATCCCTCGCCCTCTTGTTTTTTTACCCAGCTGCCACATAGCCTGGATGGGGGCAAGGGAAGCACTGAGAGAAAAGGAGAGACAGGCCCCCTGCTCTCAGTTCCTGTGCCTGGTAACACAGAGGCCAGCAGTCGGAGGAAGCAATTACAAGGGCAGTCCAGCTCAACCTTGGGGTAGGGCCTGCTTAGGATGAGCCTAAGCACAGCCTGAGGGAGGCGAAGGGGGACGGAGAATACCGAGTGCAGATGGATTCCAGGATTGTCACCAGATGTCACTCTGAAGCCCAGAACATCTGTTGGGTCAGCATGAAGCGATGGAAAGAGCTATGAGTGTGGCTGAGAGCTGTTTTGTTTAGAAGATCAAGTTGAATCATCCCTGGGATCGGCTGTCTGTTACTGTCCAATTTGTAAGTTCTCGGACATTTCGCCTTTCCAGATTACACATGTGCATTGCACAGCTGTAGTAAGGTATGTTTCTGTTCCATGGCTTGCTCTGAACTGCCAGTGGATTTCGGCAGCGGTCGACAGGAGATATGCAAGCTATATAGAGCAGCTTACGTATCTCCTGTTGACTTCCCAACTTCTATTTACCGCGGCATCCCCACTGCGCTGCGCCAATGGGAAATGCCCTCTGGTCTACGCAACGTTACTCTTCTTGCGGGGGTGGATTAACAGCGTCAACTTCGGGTCTCCACTGCCACTCAATTGATCCAGCAGAATCAATCCTATACTGCCAACAACGCCACCAGACATACCCTATGCAATGGATCTTAAACCAGTGTGATATCAGAGCTAACTCACCCAGTCACCACCCTTACTCTACACCTAACATGAATGCAACAATTTAATTGGCTGTCTAAAGGAGACTGCACAGGTGGTGGATTACTTTGTGCATCTACCACACCCATGTGACAGCACAGGCTTTCGGATACAGTGTTCAGATAATTTAGCTGTCAAGTTCTAAGAAGTCTCTACTGAATAGGTGCAAACAGATTTTCAGCGTTTTATAACTTGGTCTAATTTGGGCGGCTCTTCAAAGGAGCAACAAAAAGGCACAACCCTAGCATCAGGGTGACTTTCCTGCTGGATTTCAAGTCTCTTTTCCAAAGTGTGGCAGTGCTAGGGCTTCTCACTGAAATAGACAATGTATTTTTTCATAACATTGGTCTCAGAAACAATTAAACCATTAGTGTTGAAACATTCCAAAAAAGATCGACCTCAGGCAGATTCTTTGCATGGAAAATTTCAATCTGAATGGTGAAAATTTGGCAGAGTAATAACATTTAACATTATCAGACTGGCTCAGAGGGAACTAACATCTTCCTTTATTAGAAATATTTTTAATCACAATAATGTTTGATTTCTTACTGTTCTGTCCTTCACAACAAAATATAAGGTTCCATTAAAAGTGATGCTTATTTAAAACCTTAACACAAAAATGTGTACATTTGTACAAATAATTTATACTATCTGATGATTTCTGGGTTGTTATGATAATAAATATTGCTTTTTCATACTATTTAAAACCTTTAATTACCAAAATATATGCTATATGATTTTCTTGCTCTTGCCAGGGAATTAAAATACTGAATTTGTTCTATGGATACTATATTTTACATTAAATTAGGCTTAAGGATTTGATTCACTGGCAGTGCTCCTATTATCTGTTTCACAGTTTTTGTCCTTTAAAATTTCAAGTGACAGCTTTTCCCCTGCCACTTCTCCTATAGAAATTTATTTGAAAAACCCTGAAAAATCTTCAGGAGTAAAAGCAGCAGAAGGGTGCAGTTTAAAGATTGAAGTAATCACAGAATGAACAAATGTCAATTCAAGAGTGAGAGTGAAGTTTAAAAAGAGGTAGGTTTTTTAATTTTCTTTTTCCCCGATGTCTGCCTGAGATCAAGGACAAGAACAAAGGTGGAAACTAAAGACATGATCATCTTCTACCTAATGATTCACCAAGAAGTAGGAAAAAATGCATTATAGAAATGGTACTAGGAGTGCAAGTCCCCAATGATTAGAGGAAATAATTGACAATTGGTCTGTGTATCTCTTGTGATGTAAGCAGGAGGCCTCTTAGATTGCTTCCGAATTGCACAGAACATTCTAGAGTTGTAGAACAACTTTCTTTGGGAGGATCAGAGTCTTAGGGAGCATACAGACATACATCTGTATTTCTTCCTGGATACAACGTTCCACTGAAACATCGACCTGGAGCTGAAAGACACATTATAAGCTTTTCACTGCCCGCATTTCACAGTTGCTTCCCTTAGATGAGCTACATAGACTTGTGCCATACAAAATGCTGGTTTGCACTTTTAATATTCAGACTGGGAAGGAAACTCGGATTATATGGACCCTTGAATTGGGTCTGGCTGCACCTTCTTTTTCTTCCTCCATAGCTTCTGCCTCTTGATTTCTTAGCCTCTCTGTTTTGACGATATTTTGCCTCTACTTGGAACAGGCATTTTTAGGTCTTCCTTCCACATGCTGGCTTGCTACAATGTCTACTTTCTTTTGGCACGGAGAGATGTTTAGGGGAAGCAACCATGCCTGAAGGTCAAAAGAACAGACTGAAAGGCCACTTGATTGCTGACATTTTTGGCTCCATCCCTCCACTAATTACTGGGTCTCCTAATCACTTCTCTTTTCCACTGGAAAACATATTTCTGGATATTTCTTTTCATAGGTACATCCTTTCTATATCGGTAAATTATTTTGCTTTTATTTACCATGTGCTTTTATTATGCATGTAGAACTATGAGTTACTGTACAGATAGTTCTGGACCAAACCACCTGGATCCGCCTGTCCCTCTTAACTTTGGGCTGTTTGAAATTCAGAGCTGAATTTTCTCCCTGAAGCCCTTCTCTAATTTAATTGTTCTCTGCAGACTTGTGTTTCACATTTCACCCTAGTGTAACATTTTTCTCCTTTACAATCTTTGAAGGGCAGAGCTATGTAAGATAATAAGGAGACAAGACACAAGTGGGTTCCCTTAAAAATGTGCACATTCAGAGAACCAATTAAATGGGAGTGTAGTGTAAAGCTCAAACATGCAGCGATTATCTGAAAATCTAGACCAAAAAGCATCTCATGAGCCATGATACACCAAGTGCAAATAGAATCCAGGAAGCAAAGGATGCTAAAGCACCGATTTATAATAAAGCAGCTATTTAATAGACATTGGTTTTTATTCTGACCTCTTAAGAATCAGCCTTTGTAGAGAAACCACCACAGGTTCAGTTCAGTGAAGCAGTAGCTGCGCAATGCTGTTAGCTTAAACAGTGGGGTAAACTAATATCCAGTGAAGAACTGTGAACCCACTGGAAACTCAGCATGGATGACAGTGTGATGCTGCAAAACCAGCCCCAGAAACCTTCCACAAATAATGCTACAAAACCTCACCCCAGAGAGGAAAATCATTTTAGCTGACTCTACAGCAGTTTAGGCCCCTGTGACCTTCTCAACAAACCTGCAGCGGACGATGGTCTAAAATTTAGATGTGGCTGAATCTGCTACATCAGCAAACAAGCAGTGTTCAAGATTAAGTTTGAACTCTGAGGCATCGTTTTAGTGCAGCGGTTCCCAAGCGATGGGGCGGGCATCCCAAGGAAGGCGTGGGAATGTGTCAAGGGAGGCATGAGCTCTGTGCACACTTTTTTTTTTAAAGAGCTCTGGCTGTCAGCCCCAGGAGGCGGGGATGGTACTGACAAATTTCACTTTGCACATTGCCACCCTTACTTCTGTGCTGCTGCTGACATAACGCTGCCTTCAGAGCTGGGCGCCCGGCCAGCAGCTGCTGCTCTCCGCTTTGCCTTCAGAGCTGAGTGGCAGTATATGTACTTGTGGAGGTGGGGGGCATAAATGACTATAGACACAAAGAAGGTGGGGCCTGATCAAATACATTTGAGAACAACTGCTTTAGTGGCATGTTAGGGTCACACTAAACATTGCTCCTGGTGATTTCCCTTCTACCCCTCCTTTTCCACCTGCACACTTCTTCCTGGCCTCAGTAGCCTCTCCTTCCCAGACCATCCATTCAACACTACCCTACATCCCACCAGTAGCTTCATCACTAAGGGCCCAGTCCTGAAAACAACTTACAAAACAACTGAAAAGTCTCTTTGAAGTCAATGGGCATAATATTACACAAGAGCTCACAGGATTGGGACCAAATTATATTTATAAGGGTCACGTGGTTTCCATCAACCCTGGTCTCATGCTCTTAAAGGATTAAATCAACATTCAAACATGGAAGTATTTGAAGAGCAGCACAAGGAAGCGGGACACCCATCAACTCTCCAACAAGACAACAACCCCAAGCACCAAAAATCCAATAGGAAAAAGACAGATTTGAGGACATTGAAAATGCCCACTTACAATTAGAGGCCCCCTGTTGTTTTCACGATATTTGTTCTGGAAGAAAATGTAAACAACAGTCGCTGCCAACGAATAGAGGAAAGCAAAGACCGCGATAGTGACGAAGAATTCAGCAGAAGAAGAGAAGTCCCCTATTAGCGAGAGTGTTTCTCGTCGTTTGCCTTCGCAGGTGGGAGCATCAAAATTCACCTGATGCAACCTAAAAAATCCAAGACAGGAGAGGTGAGAGAAAGGTCTAGGGATTTATTAACTACTAGTGATATGGTGATACAAGAGGTGTTCTTGTTGCTTCAAATGTGGACATCTATAGGTCTCAATCCTATAAACACTTGTGCATGTGAGCAGTTGCGTTGACTGAGTTCAATGGAGCTATTCACATGCTAAAGGTTACTCATATGTGCAAATGTTTTCAAGAGTGGGAACTTGAGCACATAAATTAAAGCCTTTAAATCAACTGCATTGTAAAAAATGTTTAAGTAAGAATATTTCAACATTTTTGCACACACATCTATGAGAATGGTGAAGTCCTGTAGGGCAAAGTAAAAGTTACTCTTGTTCATGTAAGCAAAAAAATAAACTCCCTGATTTTTTTGCTGTTTCAACAATTAAGGAGAGGATAACACAAAAAATCTCCCTGGTGACTCTTGATTTCTTAAGAACAATTAATACGGCACAAAACTGCTTGCGATCGAACCCAGAAAGACAGACAAAGACCATGCAATTAGCTGGTTTAATAAATCATTAAAGGAAGCTCAGGTCTTTAGCTCAGTTCTGTGAATTGAGCAGAGCCTGGTTTACGGTGGATTTTTAATCTGAAAGACTTTCGAAATGTGGTTGCAGCCGAAAAACTGTGTGTGAAAGAAAGTGCATTAACGAGCCTGAACCAGTCAGTGCTGACTCAGCACTAATTGTACCAGCATTTCCCACACAGCCGGAGAGGTTGTCCTCTCAGTTCAACCCCCAACAACTTCCTCTAGTAACGCCAAGGTTAGCAGCCATGGAAGGATCTCTGCACGCTCAGGGAGAAGCACATCGAGGAGCCAACACTCCCCCTAGCTTCATGCATTGGGGTCTGTTAGTCACCACCGGCATGGACACAAATTAAGATTGGGACTTTGCGTGTGTGGGTTATTTTTAATATTAAACTTCCCAACAAATGCCAGTGGAAAGGTCTCCCCGTGCTTTGGCCAGCCCGTCAGCCTCCAACATTATCTGTGTTATAGCCCATCGGGAAGGCTGAAAAGCGTCAACTGGCACGCAACTCCCAACACTGACACAGCTCAAACACCGTTCCCATCGCTGTCCTGAGGCAAGGACTCCGGTATAAGTTATTCGAATGTATTCCATTAAGCAGAAAATCCAGTCACTGTGCGGGGGCAGTTCTGACAGGGCTGGATGAATGTAAGCGAGCCAGGTAGCATTACTCTGACTTCTAGCTTTTCAAGCCTGCCTCGGGAAAGCCAAAGAGAGCCCTTTCTTGTGGCCTGAGAAGACAACCCTATGATGAGATGTACTTCAGAATGCAGTTCTCCAGATTACCCTTTATATCAGGCTAGCCAACAACAAGGAAGGAAGTGACTAATGAGGCACTAGGATCCGAATGGCTTATGGAGCGGAATGGAGCCCAACATAAAGTGAAACGGTAAGAGGTGCCTTTGTCTTAAATGGCACCGGGTCTAGACAGAATGCCTTTGTCTACAACAGCACCGGGTCTAGAAGAAACCGAAACCCATTAACTCAGTGTCTGATTAACTAGGAAAGCAAACATCTGAGTTCAGGAACAGAGCACCAGTCAAGCAGGAGCTGGCAAAACCACACCTGGATTCTGTATGCCCAAGCCTGTTACATTTATAAATATCAGGAATTAGGGGTTCTGGGGTGAGATATATCAGGAGAGCTAATCTAATGAATACAATCGAGGAGCAGGTGAAGGAGGACATGACAGAGAGACAGGTGCGGTTCTGAAAGTCTAGGGAGAATGGAGGTGACGCAGCTATTAGAAAGGTAGCAGCGATTTCCAAAATCGGTTATGATCTGAAGCTAAAGAAAGGGTTGAGCCTTATGGGAGATATTTCTTTGCACAGAGGGTAATTAATGTGTGGAGCTGCCAAAGGTAGCCGCAGTCATGAATATATTATTAACTAAAGAGAATTAGGCCCTTAGAGGAAAAGAAGTTATCCACAGTAGAAATCTCACAAGGTAGATTAATGGATGTCGATGGATTGCATGGTTTTTTTCCTTTCTTACCCCAAATGAAACCGAACTCAATTCACAGAAGGAACTCTCTCATTGTGGCTGATGCATAAAGATATTTACTTGCTGCAGACATTCTTCACTGAGTTCCTGATGCTTTAACTTTGGTATGGCTAAAATATTCATTTGTCTCCTTAGATTGCAGCATTTGGGAGATGTACAGTAACAGACTCTTTTGTCTCCCAACAGCCAACAAACTCTGATTAAAACTGAACATATGACAGAGAAACTGAACATACTCAGACAGTTTTCTGACTCGGTTTTAAAGCTCTCTTTCTGTTATGCAAACACTTTCAGGACGGTTTATTGTCTTACCATGGAAAATCTCCTAGTGCCTGTCTCTAGGATTCTGCAAGTCTGGGAGACAAAAGTTTCTTTTTAAACATTACCCAGGTTGCAGAGAGTGTTCCAAAGTTGGTATGGCCATAGACAGAAAAATAATCTCCAGCCAGCACTTTTCTTGCACAACTTTACTTATGTACTGTACCTATAAGAATGAGCATTCTCGTATTCCACATCAGGTTAATTACGTTTGTTAAAAGTGCTAGACTGACATTCTTAGAGAGGAAGTCCTTTATTGATCCATGGACCTGGGACAGTACAGGCAGCTGCTCTCCACACTTCCTCCATGGTACTTTGCCAATGTATCTTCATTCTCATGTACCAGGTGAAACCACTGTTAGGAGTAGTTGAGTCTCCATGTCCATTTGGTTCTCAGTCCCTCTGAATCTTACAACAAGTTGACAGCTATTTATCTATGTTCATTCAGACATTATGGGCCTGAAATACTGCAGGAAATACTGCCGTATCTCAAATACAACTCCAAAGCAACTGCGGTGATGTTTTAATGGCAACCACCATGGGAGTTTCATGTTTGTATATTTCCATCTGGGCAGAGAAGGTTCTGTCCTCTAGTGGAGATGAATAAAACTATTAAGAGACTGTCTTTGCTCTGAGATGAGAGCCGTCTGGGCAGTTTTTATGATAAAACCTGTTAAACAGACTTGCAAATGCAAAAAGACCATGACTTGTAAATTTCACTTCAGTACTAGTTTTTTAAGCATCATTGAACTCTGCTTAGTTAAACAATAAAAAACAATGAAGGGGAGAAAGAAATAAAGAGGTAATATCAAGAGCCTGCCCAAATTTTATCATTTCAAAATATTTTTCCAGATCTCTCTTTTCCTCTTGCAGTCCTGAAATAGCATTTTCAGTCAATTAACCTGGGTAGCAAACAGCTGACCAAAGGAAAGTAACTCAAGTACACAATTCTCACCACATTTAAGGCTGAGCCCTGCAAAGTGTCCTCTAATGCATGTCAAACGGAGTACCTGATCTTCAGCTGCTGTAAAAAGATTTCACGCCATTGAAGTTTGAGGATCTGGTCATTTGACAGCTTGCTGGAATTTTTTAAAACTAATTGATATCAGTTTCCTCTTTTGCCCTCCATTCACCCTTACTATGTCCTTAATGCTAAATCAGGAGTGGCCAGATTTTTGTTTTGTTTTGTTTTTAATTTCTAACCTATGGAATGGATCTTTCTGGCAGTACCTTCCTGGCCAAGTGTCTCACAGGGATACTGGATACATTGTGATCACACCAGCCTCTTCCCTAAGTTATTTTTACTCATGAGCTTCTATGTTTAGATATTTCTAGCCATTAAGAGAGCCATCAGTAAATGGTGCCACTTGTGGCCACCTACTGTCAACCCAAACAAATGATCTATAGCTCAGCTGTGCAGAAGAGCTCAAAAATAGACGATGACTCCGATCTAAGAGGAGGAGGATCCAAGCACTTGGGTGGTTAGGAGGGATGACTACCATTGCAGGATTTGCTTTGGATGTTTGTTGAAGTGGGACAGGGCCCCAGACAAGGAGAAAAATAAAGAGTCAGGGTTATGAATGAGGATCACCCCATCCCTGCTCTTTAATGACACTGTCTTGTTTTAAACAGAGAGCTCCAACTCCTCTCTCATGTCCGATGACAGCTGGAGACCTGATTCAGCTTTTCTGGGGGTAACATTGCTTGTCTCTGACTCCCAAAGACACTTCCTTTCAGTTTTGCTGCATCTCGGACTGCCCTTCTGTTTTCTATTCATCTCCTGTTGCCTCTGATCTCCTGTCTCTGTACCTAGCCAATTTCCTTCTTTTCATCGGTCTTCTCCCTCAGTTCTTCCATCATGCAACCTCTCTTCCTGCTTTTCTGACAATCTCTTGCCCCTTTTTCTCCCTTGTAACTCTCTTCTTCCCATCTCCTAAAAAGAAGCAGCATCTCATGAGCAGGTAACGTTCAATGCTACTTGCCTGGGTAGGACAAAGTGCCAAGGTCACAAAGTCAGGTTTAGCCTGGAATTAATTTTAATCACAGAAAGGGTAAGCAGCTGGGAACAGTCCTCTATTTTTCTAGGACGTACCTGTGCGTAACCTCCCTCCATCCTGCTCTCACTAAACGCTTGCTGATTGCTGGTAAATATACCAGGCAGGCAGGGAAAACTTCACTGTATGTGAATTGTTGCCCCTCCACCTACCAAATAACTCTGGAGCGGGGAAAGGAGGTGGCTGAAAGGGGCTGGAGAGAAAAGAATGGCACAGCGGCATGTCTCCTCTTCTCTTTCTATCCTCTAAGTCCCTAATTTCAGTAATTTATTTCTTCTGTCCTAACAGGGCTAGCAAAGGCCAATCAAACATCAATACTTCGCAAACATGATGCTCAACAAAGATAGAGGTGGATAAAAAGACTCAATTCTGTCTTGCAAAGTGCCAGCAACATCCCCATAAATTCCTTCCACCCAGTGTTGCAAATTCATACGACCCATTATTTTTAGGCGGAGAGGATGGGTCTGGACTGAAAGCCCAGATCTAGACACCCCGAAATGCTGGAAAATTCTGATTCGCACCTGGACTTAGCATCCAGGCTCCAACTCTGAATGTGCTAACTGAAAGCCCAGCTCCAACCACGCCTGACACTTTGAGGCTTGGACCTATCTTTCTTTCCAGCTGATGCTAAGAATCCTCTCCCTGTGGTCCCTATGCAGGAAAATCTCCAGCTGGCTTCAACAGCTTTGCCCAGAAGATCAAGCCCCTAGTGTGCAGTGTTGAGAAAGAGAACCAGATGAAAGCCAGGTTCAAAGACTGCCCACAGTGAAGCAAAGGCCAATTTCAGCCTGTTGATCCTGACCCCACACAGACCTGGATCTTTAATCACTTTGCCAACATTCAGTGTCTCCATCCATTCTTCAATTGTTTTCAACTTCATGACAATTTGAAGTTCATCTCTCACATGTGTACCTGGACTAGTCCTCTCCCTTTCAGACAAGAGTTCTCCAGCACAAGGAGTGGCAAGAGGAGACTGCAATTTGCAAGCATTTGTGGCACTGATAATTATTTTTTGCAGCCTTTTGCTCTCTCATTAAACTCACTACTGAATAAAATCAGGTACTCCGCACTTCTGAATGAGTCTGTCAGGCACACTGCTGGCCAGAAAGACTGAGTCTCACCGATTGCTGGATATCTCAAGTGAAAATTACTGGCCACATCAGAAAGAAAGGCTTTTAATTAGGAAAAAAAGTGATTCACTAAAAATACCAGAAACTTCCTTTTTTCAAATGAGAGTGAACGCTCTAGAAGGCAGGGACCATCTGTATTTTGTGTCTCTTAGTGCACCACGCACACTGTTGCTGTGTAACGAACACGCATTAAAAATGATGACCGGGAACCGGAGTTTATACCCTGTGCAATGCACAGCACAGCGTGTGCATGCTCAGTATAATGGGTTTACTGGACACGAGCAGAAAAGCAGCCACTTCAAAACAAACCTCATGGATGCCTCTGTAGGATTTGGTAGGTTTTCCCATTTTCTTAAAACTACACCTTCCAAACTGGCCAACGTACGATACGTGACAGCCACATGTTCAGCGTGACACCCTGTCGTAGGCCATGCCTGCCACGTAGTGCCTCCTGCTGAATCAGTGTGAGGCTGCACAGACTTCCTGCCTCAGTTTCCCTTCTAAGGAAGCCAATAATTCCACTTCAGGCACTCCTGTTGCTTGATTCAATAATACCCTCCATAGGATGTGTTTGTTACAAAACCTCCTACAGGAAAGGGCCATTACAAAAGGTCCCAAATAAACAAAACGTACTTCTGGCTTTCAGGGTTCCTCTCTAAGTTCTGTCCCATTCTCAGTCCCCTCAGGGGTTTCTCCCTGCCTTCCTGCTCATGGAGGAGCCCCAGCTCTCCTTCTGGAGCAGGGTGGCAATTTATCTCCCTCTGCTGCTGGTGTCTGTTCCCTGCTAACTCCGGGAGCCTCTTTACTCCCTTCAGTGGCTGCAGGCATCTGCCCTGTTATGAAGGAGGAGGCAGAATTTCTGCTGAACCCTTTTCCCAGATCATTCCTTATTGGCTGGGTGAGACCAGAGCCCTGCACCACTCTCTGCTGCAAGGCTCCAGGTCCCAGGCCCTAGGGATTCCATCTGAATGTTGGTCTTCCCGGGACCCCTCTCCCCTGAGGCTTTGTGTATCAGACCAATGCAAATTCTTAAAGGGCTATCCCATGTGATGGAGAAGACTGACCAGTAGGCGGTGCTGCTCCTAAGACTACCCCATCACACACCCACATCGCACAGCCATGGAAAAACAGTATTAAATTTCCTTCCTTGCATTTTTTGCTTTATTCTCCGCCACTGATTTGTTTTTGCCTACTACACAAATTGCCAATTTTCTTTGCAATTTTAAACAAGAGAAATATTCACAGTAATACACAGAACAACAATCAGAAAAAGACAGAGCTCTGGAAAGTAGTTATTGCAGGTAGCACTTCTTGTAGAATCATGTAGTAAAATGTTTCCTTTAGGCTGGTAATCTTTAAAAAGGGTAGGTGCTGTTTTGAAATACAAATGTCACCTCCTGAAATGACTAGAATCCATATAGCTAGTCACACTCCCTGGTGAGATAAGAGAAAAAAGATTTTACTGGTCTGTGAACAAAGTAAAGAAACTTCTTTTAGATACATTAGGAAATAATTAAGCTTCCATCACATCCTCCTGCCGACAATGGACTTTAGCCATTCTTTCTCTGGGAAATTGTGCATATAGCGGAGCAATGCTGAATATGAAAGGTGCTGAATATGAAATATTTCATCAACTCCATTTGAAAAACATTTACTGGGAATATATCTGTGGGCCCTTCCTCTAATGGACTAAATCATGTTCCCAGAAGCAACTTCTTATATATGCTACTTTGATGAATGAAAAATACTTTAAAAGGGCAGATCTGCCTGGGAAGGAATGGTCCCCTTGCTTCGACAAGAATTTATTTTGTTCCATAGCCAACATCTTCTGAAGCACCAACATTTCCCATAGCACGATTCTCCAAAGGGAAACCAAAAGAAGAGTAGCGCTTAACAGAGCAGGAAAGTAAGTTCTTCCAGTATTAGGATTTCTGCACATTTAATGGATTAAAGCCCTGATATCTCAAAGGCCCTCTGATAACAGCAAGCCAAGAAGCAGGTAGATGGATCCGGCCAGCCAGGCCAGCAGCCACTCACAAGAGGTCATGCTCATCAGCCGTATGACTTATTTGTCTGCACTCTATTTATTGTGATTATTAGCTTGACTTTTTATTAACCCGCAGCAGAGCTGGAAGAGAGCAGACCTGCAGCCCACAGCTCTAACAGCACCGCGCCAGGACTAGAGACTCTGGCACAGCTGCCCCAAATGGGCCCTCCCTGGGGAAAGGGAGGACCCACCCCAGAGATAATCAGAGAAAGGAGAGTATCTCTTCTTCTCTCCCACTGGCGGACCCTGCACACTGATGATCCCCTCTCTCACAAACAAATGCCTCCCCCCCCATCACTGGTTGTGACCTTGACCATTAGGCCATGCTTCTCTACCAAACCTCCAGGGAGGACCATTTTTGTAGCTCACTGTACTTGAAGAGAGAAGTGAGATGGGTGAGCATGAGACGCGGTACGTGCCAAAGACAGGATCATAAACCCGCAGACTTGTTGGTCTTTTGTTTAATCTACAGGCAGCAGCACATAGATAAACTTCAGTCAGCCTCAGAGAGGAATGGTTGAAGTCAACCACTGATGGAAGAAGGCATTAAGGCCCAGATCCTCAAAGGCTTTTAGGCACTTAACACTGATGGAAACCAATGGGAGTTCAGAACAGATCCTTAAAGGTACGTAGGTGCCTAACTCCCATTGGTTTCAATAGGTGTTAAGTGCCTAAATACCTTTAAAGCTCTGGTCTGAAGTGCTACAATAATTGCATAGGTACTGGAGTTAGGGGTGCTGCCACAGGCCGTGGCTTGAAGTGGTTTCGATCATCTAGAGGGTTTACAGTTTGGTTCAGTGGCTCCCAGCAACCTCAATGTACAAACCGTTTCAGCACCCCTGCCTAGGAATCCAGGAGCAGTACTAGATTTCATATAAGAGAGTGAGCATATTAGCAAAAATCATTCATACACTCCCAATTTATCTGTCACCTGTGGATAAAAATATTGGTACAATATTTCACTAAACCACAGGCAAGTAAGTTCAAGCCTGAGCCAGGGTAAAAGCAGAACAGACCAAAAAAAAAAACAAATCCTGTGAAAGCTTTACAAATGGGTCCGTAGACCCTTCCACGTGTGGAAATTCCAAACCTGGTATTCTATAGAAGCCTTGTGAATATGTATTTTGGAGGAAGATGGAAAACGGGGATAATTAGTTCAATTATTCCCTATATAATCTCAATGGGAATTCAGGCAAATATTAATAAAGTAGGTTGGACTGGGTTTTTTTGTATTGGCTGCCTATGCCCTGGCATTGAAGTCAGGGCTTGAAAAGTTCAAAAATATTCTAGAAAAGAGTACCAATATAATTTGTAAAAACATCTGCAAGACAAGTAACTTTGAACAATCTTGCTTTCAGAAAAAGGTCCTCATGACAGGCCTACATAAAACAGCGCGACATGCAGAATGGCATTGTGACCCTGCATGAATATATATAAAAATGGAAATGGGGAAAGAGCTGAATACATTAATAAATCCAAGGATTACGTACACTTTAAGACTCCACTATGTGTAAAGCATTAGTGAAGACTCCTCTGGCACCAAAACACCATAAAAAAAGCATAAAATACTATGTCTATTAAGAGAAAGAAGCCAGCGTGGAACAAGTGTCCAAATTCATCAAACATTCACTTGCTGCGGGTGCCAGAAGAGAGAAACCTACAGTTTAGTGCCGACTTAGGAATCCGAATGCTCCTTCCTCTGCAACAAAACACTGCCTCTAGGCATTGCTACCATTTTCCTTCCCATTCTCTTTACAGCCAGTTATGTGTAGAGACAGATACGGACGAGCCTTAGAGATCTGCAAATCCTGGACAGCCCTTTATTAAGGCTCAATCATGTGCTTAACTAGAAACTACCCTGAGTCTCTCAGAGCCTCTCTGCTCTAAACTCCTGCCCCTTCATGCAAACTTGGTTGGACTGGATTTCCTAGGCTTCACTGATCATTGTCCTGAGCTGCTTCCATCTGAGCCATCAAGGTTTAATGATTCTCCATGGTCTCTGTTCTGGGAGATACACACTACAGTCCTGCCAGCAAATGGTGGTTTCCACACACACTGATGAATTCAAAGATACAGCAATCGAACGATCAAAACCTCACCTGCCTTGTCTCTTTCATATCCTGGGACCATCACAGGCACAACACTGCAAACCTGGTTCTGAAGTGACATTTCTGCAACTATTCTTTCACTGGCCATGATCATACTCCCAGAAATTAGAGTTTTCTGCAAAGATGCACAGGAGAGATAGCTCTTAATTTTAAAAAGAATAATTCAGCAGGTCAAAGGCATCAAGACCTTTATGCAAGGCTCCTAGGGGCCCACAGATTAGGACAACAAATGATCCCCTAACAAGCTGTCAAATTCAAAAATTCATCAGTAAAATTCCAGAGGTGGATGGCTCTTGGTCTTCCTCCCTTAAAGGAAATTTTGGGACAAAATCCTGCTTTCTGGTGAATTCTGAAAAGGTACGGAAAAAAAAATTATAAAAGGGAATTGATTTGGAAGAAGAGAAACCTAAAAAAAATGGAACATTTAGGGACAGAAACAGGCTTATAATATGGAGACTTTTTGAAAACTCAATGCATTTTTTTAAATCTATTTTACCTACAGTCTCTCTAAGACTAATCTGTAGCTTCTGATCGGTGATTGGGCCTGGGTTCCATATTTCAATAAAAATATGAGCCCGGCCTTCATGTGCCAACAAGATACAAACTTTAAAGGGCACTCAGCAAGGAACGTTTTATTCAAATGAGATACTCAGAGAGAGAATATTGTGTGCAGTTCTGGTGTCCCATGTTTAAGAAGGATGAA
>ML677027.1:11079031-11150321 GCA_007922155.1 Mesoclemmys tuberculata
ACTAGATGATCATATTGGTCCCTTCTGACCTATGAGTCTATGAGAACGAAGAAGTCCAGCCAGACACAGCTTTCTGTTCTTTGACTTCACAAGCTGATACGGGTCTCTTTGGAGAGGCACTGAATATTTCACTGAAAAGATATTCAAGTGTGAGGAAAAAACTTAATGTTTGTTTTACCCACTGCTGTGAGGAATGGAAACGGGAACAGAAAAACATTATATTCCCCTTTCATCAGCTTCCCAGGCTTCCGCAACAGCTGGGTGACCATCAAGATCTCCATCCCACTAATAAGTATCATAGAATATTAGGGTTGGAAGGGACCCGAGGAGGTCATCTAGGCCAACCCCCTGCTCAAAGCAGGACTAATCCCAACTAAGTCATCCCAGCCAGGGCTTTGTCAAGCCAGGCCTTAAAAACCTCTAAAGATGGAGATTCCACCACCTTCCTATGTAAACCCATTCCAGTGCTTCACCGCCCTCCTAGTGAAAATGTTTTTCCTAATATTCACCCTAAACCTGCCCTGCTGCAACCTGAGACCATTGCTCTATGTTCTGTCATCTGCCAGCACTGAGAATAGCCTAGCTCCATCCTCTGTGGAACCCCCTTCAGGCAGTTAAAGGCTGCTATCAAATTCCCCCCTCATTCTTCTCTTCTAAAGACTAAACAAGCCTAGTTCCCTAAACATCTTTGTTGCCCTCCGCTAGACTCTCTCCAATATGTCCACATCCTTCCTGCAGTGGGAGGCCCAAAACTGGATACAATATTCCAAATGTGGCCTCACCAGTACTGAATCAAGGGAAATAATCACTTCCATAGATCTGCTGGCAACACTCCGACTAATGCAGCCCAATATGCCATTAGCCTTCTTGGCAATAATGGCACACTGTTGACTCATATCCAGCTTCTTGTCCACTGTAACCACAGAACTGTAGCCAGTCAGTCCCCAGTCTGTAGCCATGTATGAGATTCTTCTGTCCTAAGTGCTGACTCTGCACTTTTCTTTCCTGAACTTCATCAGATTACTTTTGGCCCAATCCTGTAATTTGTCTAAGTCACTCATTCTTCTAGATCTATCCTCCAGCATGTCTACCATTCCCCCCACCTTACTGTCATCTGCAAACTTGCAGAGGCTAGAATCTACCCCATCCTTCAGATCATTACTGAGGAACAAAATAATGAACAAAACGGACCCCAATATTGACCCCTGGGGCACTCCCCTTGTTACCGGCTCCCAACTAGACATCGAGCCATTGATCACTACCTATTGAGCCCAATAATCTAGCCAGCTTTCTAACCACCTTATACACCATTCATCAAACCCAAACTCTTTAACTTGCTGGCAAGCATACCATGGGAGACCATATCAAAAGCTTTACTAACGTCAAGATATATCCACCGCTTTCCCCACATCCACAGAGCCAGTCATCTCATGATAGAAGGCAATCAGATTGGTCAGGCGTGACTTGCCCTCGGTGAATCCATGCTGACTGTTCCTGATCACCTTCCTCTCCTCCCAGTGCTTCACGATGGATTCCTTGAGGACCTGCTCCATGATTTTCCAGGTACTGAGGTGAGGCTGACTGGTCTGTAGTTCCCCGGGTCCTCCTCCTTCCTTTTTTAAAAGATGAGCACTAGATTTGCCTTTTCCAGTCACCCCAGACCTCCCCCGATTGTCACAAGTTTTCAAAAGATAATGGCCAGTGGCTCCGCAATCACATCAGCCAACTCCACCAGCACCCTCGGGTGCATTGCACCCAGCCCCATGGACTTGTGCATGTCCAGCTTTTCTAAATAGTCCTGGCCCTCTTCTTTCGCCAATGAGGGCTGCTCGCCTCCTCCCCATTCTGTGCTGCCCAGAGCAGTAGTCTGGGAGCTGACCTTGTCTGTGAAGACAGAGATAAAAAAAAGCATTGAGTGACTCAGCTTTTTCCACATCCTCTCTCACTAGGCTGGGCCCACTCTGCAAGCACTTTGCAGGTGCTGAACTTGAACATGGACTTCAGTGAGGCTCCTCCCATGCTGAGAATTCAGTACGTGCTCTGCTGGACCAACGTTCTCAACACCTTGCAGGATTGAGTTCGTAGTGCAAAATAACAGAAGCCAAAAATAAATTTCTATACAATATTTAACTTGAGGCTGCCCTGGATTACAAACCCAATCCTACAGTTGAAAGCAAAGAGGTTTATAGGTCCAGGATCTGACTCAAGGGTTAACAGGCAGTATGTTTAAATTATCATAGTGAAACGTGTCCTCCCGCCCCAGTCTCACAACAATCATTTGCAATGTTTCATTGCATAACACAGCATACTCCCTTCCTGCTTTTGCTGTGTCCCTTCTCATAAAAAGTGCTTTTTATCCTATTTCAAAGTTTTATTTTAAACACTGACTGGGGAAGGGTAAAAGACTTTTCCTCTATCAGTGCAGCTATTAATGGGGGCTGGAGAGAGCTTTTCAAATAAACAGGATCGAAATTAAAAAAGAATTAGCCCACGGAGCAGCAGCTCCCTCAGAAGGAGAGGAGTAGGGGTGGGTGTCATAACCTAGTAGACAGGGAGGTAGGAAGGAAAGGCAACCATATTTGTTGTGCACATATGAATGTGGCGCTTTGGTTCACTAGCCAATCATTTTGCATGAAACAGCTATGCCATTATTATATACATTTCTGCACTCTGATTGGCTAATAACCCTTAGCTAGCCAGAGCACAGCGATTTGCATGTTGTGTATTGAGATATAACCACAATCATTATTCAAGTCAGTTCCCCATCAGCCACAGTACTGAGATTTGCATAACTGAGAGATAGCCATACTGTTGTGGGTCATTAAGTCATAGCATCCCTGGACTCTGATTGGCTGAGATAATGTCATTTCAGTACAACAAACAACATTATTGCATAGCATTCTTGCTATGAAAAGCTTTATTGAAATCAGCAGCTGAGGAAGCCTGATCATTGAAATACAACTTTGACACATACAAGAAAAACATATTATATACATTCTGCTATGCGGACAATTGTGAAGTAACAGTGTTCAGCACAAAGGTAGTAATTCAGAAATCGGTTATGTGGCTGACAATGGGTGTAGCAACTTTGAAGACACACTGAAACCATCAACATCAAGTAGTAAATATCTGCCCATCAGGGCTTATTACTCAACCACCAGATTTCAAAGTGACATGGATGAACAGCAAAATTCATTACAAAATGTAGTTGGAATCCACAAAAAAAAAAAAAATGCACAGATGCGAACCTTGGAGGATAATTCATGAGTGAATTAAATGCACTGTTAAGGTAGTTTCTATTTTTCATTTTTCTGAATTGAAAATTAGACTCCAGCAAATTTCTTTTTTGCAATACGTAGCATGGCAAACAGAAATCAAGGAGTAATTTCTTAACTGTGTGCTGACAGGATCCCTAATTTCTTGTGTGTTCGAAACACACATTGGTTTTGGGATTTCAGTGTAAGCAGGGAGAGGAATTACTCGGGGCAGAGTTAGGCAACATCGGAAGAAATTAAGACAGAGAAAATTTAGGGTGAATATCGGGAAAACTTTCCTGACAAGAAAAGTAATGAGAATGTGGGATAATTTTTCAGGAGATACGATAGAAAATGCCACACTTGAGATATTTACTTTTAGACAGGACAAAGCACTGGGATAGTTGCTACATGGAACAATACTGCATTGGCAAGGCGGGAGTGAGGGCTGAATGACTTAGCGCAGCTTTTTTTGTTTCAAATTTCTATACTGCTACACAGAGCACTTGCTTCAGAATACACTGCTCTCTGGGAATCAATGTGTGGGTTATTGGGTAACTGATGTGGGAGTCCCAACTGTCCGTAAATTTACAGACAGTCAGTGAAAAAATGTTCAATTTTACACTGTCAGTAAATCCATAAATAAATGAAAATGTCTGTAAAATTGGGTAGAAATAAAACACATTGTATTTTGACATTTCCTGTTTTCCATTATTGCACATGCCCAAAGATTGAGCAATTCACTGCCGCTACAACAATTGCGTAATTCCAAATTCCTGTGTACAGAAGATCGTGAGCGAGCACACACTTTTATGACATTATTGTGTAGTTTATGGCATTTTTAGTGATGTCAGTAAAAAGTTTACCATGCTAGTAAAATAAATCCATTTCAGATCTTCATGTCAGTAAAAACTGAAATGCAAGGTTGGCAACCCTGTGTCAGAATTAAATGGACTGATATATCTACATTGGAAAACAAATCAATTTTCTGTTAGGTAACACACCTAGGGCTGGATTCTGATTCAATGGCACAGTTGCAAATCAGGAATAACTCTCCTGGGATCAACAGAATTACACTGGTGTAAAACTGATGTGCGATCTGAAGTGGCCACACAGTGTAGGTTGCTAAAAGGACAAAATCCATTTTTGCCTCTCTTCAGTACTTGATCTAGAGCAGGCTTCTCAGAAGTATTTGACGTGAGGGTTTCCAGGTCATGTTAAAGTGGCCATTTCTCCTTCAGCGTGTGTGTGCATAACACTCATCCTTATTAATGAGAACTGTGCATGAGTATCACAAGGAGAATAAAGTCCCTTTTAGATGCATCCTACTCACCTATGAGCAGAAAGCAAGGCTTTAAGACCGCACAGAGCTCTGTTTTGCTTGTTTTGTTTGCCCCCCCACGTTCTCATCCAATGAGGAAATCAAACAGAATATATTTAAGATGCCAAGATTTCTATGATCTCTCCACGTTTTAAAGGTGCAAAAGAATCTGGGATCATAATACAAATGAACTTTTAAGAGCGCATAATCAACAACAGAAACAAAAAGATACAATAGTATAGTCTTTTTCTTGTTCTAAAGGTTCAGGTTATCACACATCAAGACTGCAGACTGGGTATCTGTCTCGGAGTGTGTGTGATGGGGTGTCTGCCCCACACAAGGCGGAGGATGTTAAATTAGGTCAATGAACCTTACGTGCTGCACCTGGAGGAGGGACAGGGCTCAGTGAAGCCTAATGGAAGATGAAGTTCAGGTGGGAAGGAACCGGTTGGGCCTATATAAAGGGATGGAGCTGAGAGCTGAAGGGGGGCTGCAGAGGAAGTAGTCCCTGGGAGAAATTAGGTTTGTTTGGAGCCACAGAGTCTGGCAAGGAGTCAAAGAGGGGAAGTTGTCTTCAGTTGCTTCCTGGGAGGAGGGTGTTTGGCCAGAGAACTGGGGACAGAAGACAGAAAAGAGAGTAGGAAAGAGCCTAAGGAAATAGTGACGGGCTGGGAGCAAGCAGATGGCAGTTGTGGACATTGGGACCCTGGGGTGGAACCCGTAGTAGTGGGCTGGCCCTGGTTCCCCTATGTTCCTTCGCCCAGGGAAGGCAGCACGGGAGAGGAAGACTGTCTGGAATGGCATGCGGCCCGCCTATCCAGGACGACTTCGAAACCGTGAAAGGGGAGGACTACACAGCGACCCGGCCGGAGGGTTGAGTCACGGAGAGGGCGTACTGTGAGTCCTGGAGAGTGAGGGGGAACGTAGTGTGAGCAACCACTGGAAACCGCGGGGTGGGGTGGGGGAGGAGGACGACGACGACGGCACGACAGACCTGAAGGTGAGCTAATTCCCAGATGACAAAACCTGGGTTTGCAGTTCTTCTGCCTGGGTTCCAAATTTACTCCTAAGCATCCCATTCACTGGAGTGGGGAAGGTGGGGGGGAGATGGGGACAGGGGGGAGAGAGAGGTACAAAGGCAGAAATGGGAGTTATGTGCCCAACTTCCAACTCTCCTTTGTTTCTTTGAAAATCTTCTGAGCCTGCCCTAGCGTGAGCATGTTGGGTAACATTTTCAAAAGCCTCTAAATGATTTAAGAGCCAAAATCTCTTTCAAAGAACCTATGGGCCAAGCTTTAAAAAGGGAGTTAGACCTCTAAAGATGTAGATAGGCACCTAGTAGGTGATTTTGAAAATCCCACTGGGCACCTACCTGCATGTTTAGGACCCCGAAGCCTAGATTTTCAGGGGTTTGTACGTACTGCTGCTCTAAACATGGCAACATCAGCTGATTTCAGAGACAATCTCAAACATCATTTTCAGACGTGATTTAGGAGACTAAATCCCAACAACTGTCAATGGGATTTTTGGCTCCTAGGTTCCTAAACCCCTTATGAAAATGAGATTTAGGATCGCAAGTCGGCTAGATGGTGTCACGTTGTGGGCAGTGCCCTTAGTGTGCCTAAGTAACGACTGAAAAAAAGACAAGCTCCTAAACCACTCAGGCATCCTTAAAAATTGTATCCCCTCTCTCGACTTCCAACCACTTTCATAAAGTCACAAAACTTTTTAAGTTGTTTGCCTTGAAATCTCTTCTTTTTCCAAGGAGCAGCTAGCCTGCTGGCTCTTGCAAAGCCAAATCCTGCTTGCCTTTCTTGGGCAAGGAGTCTTGATTTTTGTTTGTTTGTTGAAAGAGGTTCACATTTACCCATTAAAAACTAAACAGTCTTGGCCTGCTTGCAGCAACTTCTGAGGAAAAAAGAATGCGAAATCCTGCAGTGCCCATAGCGATAGAAAGGAAAGCATTTGCTGAAACCCCTGCATGGTTTCTATCCCTTCAAGTTAAGTTGCAAAGCAGATTATTTTAAAAATACAGCTGTCCCTTATTCAAATGCTCCATTGCCATTGTTGACAGCCGTGACATCTGAGCAGTGAGATTCTGTGCGGCATCTCTCATTTCTGACTTCCACCCACACCTCCTCCAGTTGTCAGCCAATAATCAGAAATCAGAGGCTTCTTGATAAAACCTGCTGTGTGAATACAGACTTAGTCAGTCATGGACACACGAGGGAACAATCAGTGGGAAATTCACCCTACTTGCACAAAGCCCACATTTTTTGGGGTGCAGAGCAGGAAGGTTAGAGATCCTGAAATCAGATCCGTGTAGGTGGACCCCTGCTGCGTCCCACAGAAGTCATCAGTCAGAATTCTGCCTGTGCAGTTCAAATTGCAGAATCAGGTTCAGGAGAGAATGGAAGAAAGAACCATGAAAATAAGTGAGCACTCGGAAAGCAGATTGCGTGCCAATGTTTCAAGACTTGCATTAGCCACCTTGACAGCCTGTACAAATGCACCTTATTTCATCATGTTACATGAGCATTAAGGAGAAAGGAAAAGAAACCCTTGTGAATAACAATCAGAATAGGAATGACTTGTTAAGTGAAACATAATGAAAGCTAACTGGCTTCCAGTGGAAGCACAGGGACAGATTTTCAAAGCTGGTAGATAAGACTGTGTGCATATGTTTCTGAGTACCTAATTTATGCATGTGAATACTTGATGTTTGCACACAAGTGTCTGATTTGCAAAAACACATTGAGTATCTTCAATATCGGTCCCAAAATTCTCCTTGATAAATGGCATTTCCCTTCTGATGTGGAACTATAACTTGTAGTCCCATAATTTAAGTAATTCTGTTAGAAGAATTCCTTGCTACAGTAAAAACAACGAGAGCCCTGTAGCACTTTAAAGACTAACAAATTTAATTTCTGCAGGCATAAGCTTCCATGGGCTGCAACCCACTTCGTCAGACGCAAGGAATAGAAATCAGATAGGGGATATATATACACATCGTAGGGTAAGTAACAACAATGGGGAGGGTAGGTATTAGAAAAGTCCATTCAGTTAGAGTAGATGAAGCCTAGTCACAACCATTGATTAGAAAGTGAGAATGTGTGAACAGTGACAATTACTTCTTGTAATTCTTGCTACAGTGGTATCCTACTGACAAGTTGGCCTTCATATTTGTTAGAAAGGTACAATTACTCAGCAGTTATTTGCAAATTAATTGCTGTTTCTTAATGAACAATAATACATTATATCTGGTAATTTTCTTCCCAAAGAAATACTCTACATTTTTCTTTTAGCGCCAGTAGATATTTTATTACCATCTAGCTTTATTAACTTTTTGCATAAAATAATGTTTTATAATCATTTAAATTAAAAGCTCTTTACTATGGTTACTTCTATAATGAATGCTGATGAAATGACCTATTTGGAAGTGAATCACATTATAAATTCACATAACTCCATTTACGGAGCCCATCTCATGCATACTAAAAAGAAATGAAAGCCTGTGTAGAATAGTAAAATCAAAACTCCATTTGTATAAAGGAAATATGACTCTTTGGAGTAATATAAATATACCATAAATTAACAGCAATTCAAGAAAATCACCAACAGCGTGCAATGGTTGGAAGATGTTATTTTTCAGTTAGTTGTCACGCTTAACACATTATTTCTGGTCTTTGCATAATGAAGTCACAACCAAACCAGCATATGATTTCCAGAAGCAATGTAACAATTTCAGATAAGGTCATGGGGTACTTAACTTGGACAGGGTTACACATTCTCCATTGTTCTTTTATCAACTCAAGATTTCTTGAAGAGAACAGTTGTATACAAATGCAGGACAGGTTCCTAAAGAGGACTCGATTTATATTTTAAAAGTGATGTTGGTGGGTCTCATTTTCACTCAAAGTTTTATAGCATTGGAATCCTTAACAGAAAGCACATTTTTCAATTTTAACTTTATTTGTCCCCCTATGTCCTCCTTCTGTTCACGGCAAAGATGAAGACAAATTTTCGAGTTACACAGAGATCTTCTTCGGCTCTGTGTAACGTAAAAGCTTGACTCTGTGTCTTCCACCCCATAGAAGCTGGGCCAATAAAAATATTGTCACACCCACCTTCTCTCTCTTATATTTAGGGTAAGATTTTAAAAGTACCTATGTGATTTAGAAGCCTAAATCCAATTTTGAAAAGGGATTTGGGGCCAGATTTTAAAATATTCCTAGATGCCCAAAGATGCAGTTAGATGCCTAGTGGGATTTTCAGAAGAACCCAAGCACTTAACTTCCTTTAGATTAACCTGTTTAAATGCTTTTGAAAATTGCGTTTAGGCACCTAAGTACCTTTGAAAATCTGGCACTTAGGAGCTTAAGTCCCACTGATTTCCCAGTGAGTCTTAGGATCTTAAGTTGCTTTTGAAAATGGGACTTACTCAACTATGTCACTTAAGTGCTTCTGAATACGCTACCCTTATTTTCCACAAGAGCCTTCCCACAGAGACAGCCTGATTCAGATCAGGCCCCGGTGAGTTGCATCCCCAAATATGAACTGCCAAGACCCAAAATGGATTACCTGAAAGGATAGGCAAAGGCGATGTCAATGCTGAGGTCGCTCTCCGACTTGTTTGCACAGTCCACGCTGAGCCGCAGGCCTCCAGAATAACCACCACATGTTGCAAATGCAAAGATTGCAAAAAGCTGCCAAAAACAAATGACATTTTCGTTTCACTTCCATGACAAGAACAAACGTATCTAGGCAGCGGTTTTCTAGACTGAGCCATAGGTCGCTGTATAAGTAACTCCCTGAGATTATCAAGAACTCGGAGTAGTCAAGAACAGTGCTTTTTAATACAAACACAGACTGGTTATTCTGAATAGCAATAAGAAGTGAATTCCATAATTGGGAAGCACAATTATAAGCTTCTCTTGCTTTCAGTGCCCCGCGAATTATAACCAGACAATTTGGACCTTCGTTAACACTAGACCATATAAAAAAGAATGAAGATTGACCAATACAATAGACCATTTTAAACATCTTTAAATGTAAGTAAAAGCACTGTGAAATGTTCTGAGAAGCCAGTGTAGGGATTCTGAAGGAATGATAGAGGTTCACACGTGGTTCACGTAGATATATTTGCAAACCCCCTACATTATCACCTTAGCCTTCATCAATTTTTAATGAAGCCATGTCTGACCTTGAATAAAAGACTAACCTTATTTATTAGGTTTTTGAATCATTATTATAATCGGAGACAGCTGTGGGGATGAAATAAATCAATACTAAGTAAAAGGAAAGCAAAGCAAGTGACAGAATGAATTCAACAGTCGGACTAAACGTCGGCAAAAGTTAAGGTGGGTCAAATCCAGGTTCAACTTTATCTTAATTCCCGAAGATGCATGCATGTATGTCTGGCAGAGGTGGCATTGATATTTTTTTTGGGCCATCTCTGTTTTAAAAGACAGAAGGACAAAACTGGCATTGGGTTTTGCAATTTTCTATTTAAAATGTTTTGCAAAAACAAAACTCAGCCTCGTATGGGTCAGGCACTTGATTCTATTTTTGTCCCTTCTATAAAAATCACACCCTGGGCCAAATTTTGTTCTAACTCACACCAGCATAAATCTTGAGTAACCCCACTGATTTTGATGGAATTATTCCAGATCTACAGTGGTATACATGAGAGTGAAATTTGGCTGTCTAGATTATGTCAGGATCACATTCAGCTTTCTGTCCACTGTAACCCCGGGTCCTTTTCTGCAGAACTGCGCCTAGCCACTCTATCCCCAGTCTGTAGCAGTGCATGGGATTCTTCCACCACTACCTCGTCATCCCCTTTCCAGTTCTCCTATCCCCCTGTTCTGTCCTGATGTAAGATTAGAAGTGTCTGGGGGCAGGAACAGTCTTTTTCGTTAAAGGCCTGTATAGCACCTAGTAAAATGAAGCCATGATTTGGGTCTCCTGCTGCCACTGCGGTCTGAAGAAAGAGCAACAGTAAGAGAAAGGAATAATACAACATTTATTAACTCGCTTTTTAAATGTCAGACTGGCTAAAAACCTAAGGAGGTGAAAGCTGAGATTTGCTGTGGATTAACTTGTTAAATATTTATCCCAAAACTATAGATGTTGCTATCATTACTCGAATAATAGGCCTTGAGAGTAAATGAGGCTCAAACATTTCCTCCAATAGGAGTTATTCTGCACTTGGAACCAACTGAGTTACATACAGAATAGCAAAGAAAATTGGCATTAATCATTCTGTTTTAATTTGTAAGGTAAAGTCAGAAAACAAAAGGAGTATGGGAAATGCCAGAGCTGAGCAGCTTTCTGGCTTAATTAATGGAGTTACAAATGCAACTATTTTGCAGATATGCAGGGAGCCACAAAGATTAATAGACCACAATAAATAAAGAGAGAGCTAAAGGATAGCCCTATCATAAATACAGAGCAGCATCTCCTCCATTTCCCTGTCAGCTGGGCTGCTCTGTATTTGGGGCACTGAGTTAAAAGAAATGTACACATTTATGGTACATCTGTTTTGCTAAAGCTTTATAAGATAGTATACATCCATGCCCTTTAAAATCAAGGAGCCCCTTTTAATCAAGGGGTGACTTGATTACAAGTCTATAAGTATCTACGTGGAGAACAAATATTTAATAACGGGATCTAACAGACAAAAGGTGTAACACAATCCAATGGCTAGCAGTTGAAGCTAGACTTATTCCGAGAGGAAATAAGGCATACATTTTTTAACAGTGAGAGCGATTAATCATTGGAACAATTTACCAAGCATCATAGTGGATTGTCCATCACTGACAATTTTTAAATCAACATTGGATGCTTCTCTAAAAGCTCTGCTCTGGGAATTATTTGGGGGAAATTCTCTGGCCTCTGTCAGACAGAAAATCAGACAAGATGATCATGTTCGTCCCTCCTAGTCTTTGAATCTATGAAACTATAAATCTCTTCATAAAGAATTTGCCATCCACAACCACAGTTACTACTACTCAGGAGGGAGCAGGGACCTTCCATTTCCTCTAAGCAAGACTGGCTCCTCTCCTCTTTTGATGCATTCTCTTCAGCGGCAGAGTTAGTCTAGGGCAGGCTGCCCGTCTTTGGCTGGATATCATGCCCCACATCAAGACACTCACCTCTCAGCACCCTGCGCAGTCTCTTTAAATTCCCTGTTCATCAGCGGCCCACTGCCACGCCCTAACCCCACTACGTGCCAGCTCCCACGCCACATCCAGCAGCTTTCTCGGCTTTCTCAGAAGCCAGGGGGAGGATAGGGACAGGCTGCTGGCCACGGGTGACAAGACAGCTGGACATGGCTTTGCACGCCTGGCTTTTATAGAAGGCGCTGCAAAAGTGGGGGTTTGCCTGGACATTTCTCATTGCTTTACTTCTCACAGCAGTATTATCAGGGCAAGCTTAGGAGATGCAAGGGTTCAATACGGATTATCTTGGATCAATCGGAAGCACTTACAATTTTCTTCTAGTCTGAGATCAGGTCAAATCTTCAACAGGATGACAGTCCAGCCCCTAATTTTGCTCCTGCAAGCAACTGTGCTCAGGCTTACATAATACTCATAAATATTATTTGCCAGCACAACGATAGTCATTAGATGGCTATCAGTCTGATTTGCGGATGCACGCATTTGTATTCGCAAATCAGTTAAACTTCCTAAAGTTCAGAGTTACACATATTTGATTCACAGCAAGAGAGGGCAGACAATGCAAATGTAGGTCTGAAGTTTTTTAAGGTCCCAGTCATATATTAGAAAGTTAGCATTTCCTTATCATGTGACCCCAATCATCATTCATCCTAAGTGTTAAAAAAAAAAAAGGGGGGGGAAGGGACAGATTGTCTTGCACTAGACTGACCAGATGTCCTGATTTTATAGGGACAGTTCTGGTTTGTAGGGCTTTTTCTTATATAGGCACCTATTACCCCCCCAAATTGTCCCTATTTTTCACACATGCTATCTGGTCACCCTACCCTTCGCTGGATTTGGCTTCAAAAGAATTTTCTTCAAGGTCTGATGAATTATATGGTTTTTTTTTTCGTGGAACCATTAGAAAGTAAAGATTTCTCATGTGTCTCAAGATAAAAGGCTTATGTAGAGCATGGGGCAGCTAAAGCATCCTATTAAGACTCTAACTGCCATTTAAAACTGATGAAACATTTATATAAACCACTGGCTTTTTTGCACTCTTTTATGCAAGAGTCTGTGTAATAGCACTGACTTTGGCCGGTCTTATCAGCTCTATGAGGTACAAGGCCTGGTGTAAAATGTGAAAAACAAAGTGGGCCTCTGTATAGATCACAAAGTCCCCCTAAGCGGAAAGATAAGATTTCAGCTTTTATCTGTTAATCTCACCTTCCTGTCTACCCCAGGAAAGCTAAAACTTTCATATTTGACCTTGAGCTTGTTCAGCTTCATCTAGAGGAATGGCTCCCTGGAATCTTCATTAAGTGCCTTCGTCATTAGACAACTCTTTCATAGGCCACCCTTCTTTCCCAATGCTTCAGTCAACTGTAGCTTGGTTCTCAAATTCCTGCTAGGAGGAGCTGCGCTAACCCCTGGGGGTTCATGGGACATTGTCTGGGAACACTGATCTGAACTGGATGAGGTCCATACCAGCCTGCGCCAACAGGTACTTGCTTCTTCAGAGTTTTTTTAAATTAAATGAAAACAGATTACAAGCAACAGAGTCATGAGAACCAGCAGGGGCTGTTTCTCCCCTCATCGCCCACCCCGATCACACTGGTGCAGCTTTGGTATCACTTTCACTTTCACAAGACTGGCCTTTAAAACTTGTACTTTGTGCTAAAAGTGCTAAAATTTAAGCTAAAATTGCTTAAAACTGGGAAGCCAAAAGGGACCATAGGCCTTTTTTTAATAGCAACATAAAATACATTAAATATTTGCTCTTTTTAATTAGTGATTTTCATCTATTTAAAATGTTTTTACACCACCACCGCACTTTCTGGCATGATGCTCAAATAAATATTTCCTTTTCCAATTCTCTACAATAAAGAGAGTGCAAAATGTTCATCAAATTTTGTTCTGCTAGACACCTTCTGTCCCTCTTGATGCCAATGGGGCTACATGAGAATAAGTCACAAGAGCAGATGGCTCAAAATGTTGCATGTAGTCCATTGAAAACACTTGGCTTTACCATTTGTCTTTCAGCTGACACAGTGCATCTATCTCACAGGGTGAGTATCTAGATTAAGATATGATTTGTTTAGTTAAATATGAAGGCAATTCAATTTAAGATAGTAATGGGAAGATTCAAAAGCACTGAACAAATATATGGTGAAGCATTTAAAGCAGGCTGACATCCCAAAATATATCATGGGTGAAAGATTAAGGAGTGTCTTCTGATCTAAATCTCTGCCTGTTCCTTTTTTTAAATGCTGGCACTTTTCCCATGACAATCTGAGATGTGCGCTTCCTGGAATCAGTTATCCTGCAAGCAGGGCAGATGATTAGATTATTGACTTTGGGATTCCTAATGAGATGAATTTGACTGGTTGATAAATTAGAACTAGATAGCATCTTCACATTTGTTCAGTGCTGGGAGGGGGAATTATTTTCCTCCCACAATTATCCACATAGATTGTTGGTATAATTTTTATCCTAATGGGAAATAAAGAGTTACAGCAACTATCCACTAACTGCCTGGATTTCACATGCCATCTTTAAGCAAACAGCCACATTATGGACAAAGACGTATGTCAGATAATTGCAGTTTTGGTGGCAGCACAGGTCTGAGTAATTCTCCATCATGAAGGACTAACTGATCTGGATTTGCAATATCAGATGGCTTCACAAATTTAAAACCATGCTTTAATTCCATAATGACCCATTTCAGAGTTTCAAGGACCCTCCTCTGACACCGCTGGTCGTGGGCACTACTAGAGAGAGGGTACTGGACTAGATTGTTCCTTTTGCCGATCCCTTCTGGCAATTCTTATACTTTGATGATCATTCTACTGAGTTAACTGCATTAAAACAACTCTTGTAAGCCATTCTCGAACAGGTGTTAGCTTAGCTTTGAAGTAAAAGGCCAAGATTTTCCAAAAGTGAGACACCCAGCCTCTGAAGTTCAAGCATCCAGAAATGGAGGCACTGGAAATCAGCCATTTGTAAGAATCTTGGACAATGGCATTAGAGCAGAAGAGGTGCTGAGTGCCCTAAGCTCCCCCACTAGACCCCAGTCCCAGGTTACCGGGAAGAAAGGGCTCTCAGAATCTCAAGGAGGTGCTTGGTCACTTACAAATTAGACCCATGCTGGGCTGGATTGTCTCCCATTAGTTTAGCAGGCGTGCTCCTCTGGTGGAACATCGCCCCTATTCAACTTCTTTTGCACTCCAAGAGGAAAGTGCTGACTCCATGACACGTTCTTCCTCTCTCCTGGAGCTGGCTCCATGACACGTTCTTCCTCTCTCCGCAGGGCTCATCTGAGGTTCCCCAACTGTGGGGGAGCAGCTCTGTGGGCAACAAGGATCCAAGCAGGGGAAACCAAACTGCCAGCCTACTGAATTCAACAAAGCTTGGAGCTGTGCTCAGTCGGTGACATCTGCACTCTGAGCGAGGGGTGGGGTTCTCAGCTCGCGTAGACACACTCGCACGAGTTCTCACTGTGCCAGCGCACGAAAAACAGCACTGTAGCCGTGGCAGATTAGTTACCCTGGGTAGAAGCCTGCATGGACCCCCAGGGATATGTACTCAGGGTGGCTACTTTGTGCCACTTCTCACTGCTGCCTGTGTTACTGCAGCTATACAGCTGTTTTTAGCAAGCTGCCATGAGGATGTTTGCATGGGCTTGGACTTTCACCCATCAGCTTGAGGTGAATACATAGCCCACACTCTGGGTCCTCTCCCTGGCCGTCGCTGCCTCAGGTGGTCTAGCTAATAGAAACCATGGCCTTGAAGGGGCAGTGGAGCTGTGCAAGGGGGCAGAGTCCTTTCCTTCTAGGTACCCAGGTTCCACAGAGCTGGGAGAACTTGCCAGCTGCAAACTCTGCTGATCCATCTAGGGTCATTCTCAAAGGCCTCCTAGGGCACAACAGTGGGTCACAATTCATGCCTAGGCAGGAGGGAAAGGTGCCCACATATTCCCCATGCAGACTACCTGGATTGCAGGCTGCAGTGTAAGGGACAGCATAATTTCTGCAGGATTACTTCTCTTCCCCCCACACGGTAAAGCCTTAACCCCTCCTCTCTCAATACACAGGCCAGCGCTGTTAAATCAGCACAGATGTATAGGATCGGTGCAGATTACGTCCCCACTAGGGCAAGGGGGAAAACTAGGGACCATTTTGTGACCCTAATGCACCCCGCCAAGCGCAGGGAACTACAACATGGTCTTTGCTCTAACTACTTCAGCCTTCGGTGCTTTCCATTTTAAAATGAAAATATTTAATTTGCTTCTTAATGGAAGGATGGTGGGACTGAAGCTGGGGATGGTTTAAGTGAGTAAAGAGGTTACAATAATTTTGCTTAACTATACTTCACTCCCAAGGAGAGAATTTTTCCTTTTCCTTTTAAGAAAATCTTCATCTTTCTCAATCGTCTTCCACTGATGATTCTAAAGAATCCATTTAGCTCTCCTACATTATGGCATACTGGTCCTTTCTCATTACATTTTAATAGAATAAAATCCAGCTGCATACTAGAAGACTGCACACCCATTCTTTGAGAGAAAGAATAATGCTCCTTCAGATGGCTAGACAGAACTCTCTGTATTGCTTTTCCTATTTATTAAGTTCAAAATGTAATGCAACCTAATGAGATATATTTCATTATTCTGTATGAATGGGTCAGCTATAAAATTGAACGCTAATGCTAAGATGGCAGTGTACCCAGAAGAGTTAATATGCAGAAAATAAAGGCATACTTAGAAGATATTCTAAGAACATTTTCCTGGATTTAGTGAAATTAAAATGTTGCCACAAAACAAATCCAGTTAATTATACCATATGTACAAAATGATCAGCTGTTTCAGTCCTCTCCATAACATATACAAAATGCTTAATTTACCTGAAGACTTGTACAAGCTACAAAATTTTCTGGGCTCCATTTCCTTTCCTTTCCTACATGAGTGGCAGAGACTCTGACACCAGCATGCAGTCCCACAAAAAACTCCCAGATCTATTGACACATTGTAGATAGATTTATGAGCACCTGAGATAGCGACCCTATATACGGTTATTCCATCTGGCAACTAACCTACAGTGTGTTGGAATTCATGTGTTCCTAGAATGAAGTTCAGTATTTCCGAGACATGAAGCACAGTAGAGGTTACAGCTCTTCCCACGCAATCATTACAAGCACATTCTTGTGTCTTGGCCTTTTAAAAAGGGTTACACGTCATAGATTTGCACAGTGAGCTACTGAGTACCTGAGGTCATGGGACACACCAAGAGTGGGAATGCTTCAGTAGAGCAATACAATTAGTCTATAACGTGGAAACGTTTCCAAGGGGCTAGTGCTAGACTGGTGACCCAAAAGAAAAAATAAAGTTACATTGCTGGATTCTCTGCTAGGGCTATGGCTGAAATACTGCACCTTTTATCCCACCAGAGCTGTTACAACGTGACCATTTTGGGGTTGGTAGGGTAGCTTCCCCCCCCGTAGCAATATTTGCCCATTTGCAGTTACTTGTGACCTTGCAATGAATGGCTGTTGTTGGATTTTACATGCGCCTGCACGTCTTTACAGTTCATAGGTATGTGAAATGAAATAATATTTATGCAAATGAGATATTTTCTAAAATGCAATAGTCATTTCCATGTAGTTTACATGTCAGCACAGGGAACTTTACAAAAGCACATATCTATGCATAAAAATATTTCCTCAACTCCCATCTGAAAACAGAGGGCTTTTCATAACTTTTTTGGGAGTTATAATATGCTGGATTTATTGTGCAGTATTTGGTAAAAACTGTGTATCAAATACTAGAAAACTGTCCAAGTAAAATGCAATGGATAGCACCAACCTTCTGTATATACATTAGCCTTAACATGAGAAATTAGCCTTACATGCACCATATGCAAGGGGAAAGATCATCTCCAGCCAGCCACAAACCCCCTCCTGGACACAGAACTGCAAAAGGAGATCTTTTTTTTTGTTTTTTGGAAGGGCTGCTTGTTATCTATAGATCACAATGTAAAATGAGACAGACACGTGCTGCATGCGATCCACGTTACTTCTAGCGTGTAGTGTTTTCAGGGATCTCACATTATGGCAGAATCAAGTACTCATCTTGCGAAACAAAATGGGTGATTTGGAATGAAAAGCACGATAGAAGCGTAAAATGTTATGATGGTGGCTGGCTAGCAGAACACGACTGGCTGAATGAAAGCCAAATATATCCATGTGCTTTCTTGCAAAAGTCCAAATACCTTGGATGGCTACCAGAGGCACTAGTTAAGATCCAGGAAGGACAGTGCATGTACTGCAGGGTGCAGTTACACTACATGCCCTATTCACTTTTTCCATTTCTAGAGCCATATTTCCAAAAACATGACCGCAGCAGCTGCACCTGCAGAAACGAGTTCATGCCGGTTCCCCCCACAAAATCCTGCATGTTTGTGCACAAAATGGCATCTGCATTTGAAGATAGGGAGTTATGCAGGGAGTTCCCAGTTTGGGGCATCTGATTTTTGTGCACAGAAATGGGGGGCGGGAGGGGCACGAGGGCACGGCAGCTCTACTGAGATTTGGGAATCCAGCAACAGAGGGGTTACTTTAGTGTTACACTGCTGTGCTTTTGGGAAGTCCAGTACACATTTCCAGCCAGATAATGTCCCCGGGGAATGGAACCTGATGAGTGCTGTAATCGCTTCATTATCTACTTTTCTTTGTTCTTTCCATTAGCTTCTTTTCATCTTTCCCAACATTACCTTGTAGTTTTGTTACAATTTTATGCCACCAGACGCATAGAGCAGAAATGACGAGCAGTGTTACTTTAACTAGAAAATGCATTGATACCAGTCTTCCTGCTGACTACAAGGCACAGCATGGGTGAATAAAAGAAAAACACTCTCAGAGTCCCAATGCACTAAAAAGTTATGATTACAGGAAAAGCCACTGTCCTTCAATCACAGTGCATTATTTATGAGCTAATCATTGCTTATTGGCAACCTTAAATTATGCTTCAGCAAAGATGTTTCTGGATGAATGAAAGATAAGTAACCTCGTTATTGTTCCGTCCCAACATCAGGGCAGTGCACATTAGAAGCCATTAATAATCATCCTTGTAGCGGTTAGTATTGCTGCCTCGGACAACTTAGTGGCTTGGTGCTGTTTGCTTTTCTCCTTCCTTGTGCCCAGCTTGAGGCTGTCGAGCTCTCCCTGTCGCACCAGAGCGAACTCTGTCCGTCTCTCCCTGTATCTTCCCCCGGAGCCCTTTCAGCTCGCTCGCTCGGTGACTTTCCTGGGCAGCTGGGCCCAGGCGGAGAGCAGGACGGAGCGGCTTCTCTCGCCAGCTGAAAGTGGCTGCTCCAGGTCGCTGCTTCTGTGCGATGAAGCGGCTGCCGGAGAGGGAGCCCGGCTGGGGTGGCAGCAGTGGAGGTCTGCCCCCTGCACTCCCCACTCGGGCCTGGCTGCCAGGGGCAGGAGGCAAACGTGCTGGGGGGGAGGCATAGTGGGAGAAGGACAGAGCCCCTCTCTCCCCCGCCATCCAACAGGCTGAGCAGAAATCGGGGGGCACCTGACCCCACGCGTCATTTATGGGGTGGGCTATTGCTCAGGAAACTCAGGGTCAAGCGACCCCATGCATTTGGACCACTAACACTACCCCACGCCTTCCTGACATACACCAAATTTCAAAGCCATCTGATTAACCATTTTAGCGCACCTACGACTCAAGCTTTAAAGCACATAAAAAGCACATAAAAGGGCAGGAACGGAAACCCGCTAGCCGTTTTCTATACTGGCAAATAGGCAGTGTGAAAGAGTACATTTTTTAAAATGCAGTGTTGAGTTTGGGTCCCCCCAAAGATGTAATGAGTACTCTGCAAATTCATGCAAACTGAGACCAGTTTGCTCCACAGCTCACCAGTAGCTGGATCTCTAGTTCAGTAGAGGAGGAGGGAAAGGGGGGGAAGACACCTAGAAACATTTTTTTAAGAACCGCTATTTCTCTGGAACCCCTCAGTCAAATGACTCCAAATTGGGGTCACTAACCCGACCCTACGCCCTCCGGAGGCACAGCAAATTTCAAAGAACGCCAACTGAGCATGTTGATTTTATTAGGGGACTTATAAAGGCTGACCTTAAAAAGCCATCGTGATGCACCCTTAACTATTGTGGCACTCGCTGCTCACTGTAATGAGAGCGGTTCCCTGGCAGACGATTGTGATTCGCTGAATTCCCCCCTGCACTGGAATAAGATGAGATGCATGAGAGAGCCCTGACTGCGTGAAGCCAGACTGGGAGCAGTCAAGAAAGTTATTTCAGGTGTTCAAGGGTGACGAGGTGGTAACAAAATACTCTCCTTGCCCCAACACATAGCCAAGTTCATTGCTTCTCAAGGACGATGTGCTGCCATCAGTGCATGTCCACAACCCCCACCGATGTCAGTGGATGTTCTGTGTGTGTGGAAAAAGGATGACAATAAATGCATAAATAGCCCGAAGCAAACCCCAAGTACGACGCCAAATAAACAGATGCCACCATTTTTTAAATTCTTTTTATTTTTGAGGACTTTGCTTCTATTTTCAAATAAGGATTCAGAATTTCCAATGGCAGGCCCATGTGCTTCCCGCACACAGCAAACCCAGTGGGCCTAACTCACTGACTCCTTTTCCGGCACCCTCGATCTTTGTGAGAAGCAGCTCACAATACCTGGTGTCCCTTCAGCTCTCTACATAAGAGCAGCTCTCAGGAGAAGAAGTGTTCCTCTCCAATCTGAAATACAACTCAAACCCGTGCCTACCACCTGCATGAATGGATCTCTTTGTGTGGCTGGTCATTATGGCTCATTATGGCTCATAATGGCTCATTATTGCCACCATTCCCAGTATTAAGCTAGAGAGGTTAAATCTAGAGGGATGCAAGACATCCAGCTTGAACCTTGCAGCTTAAGATCAGCTTTATTCCCCGTTAGACCTCAGATCAGCGGTGTGCCAGGCCTGGAAGCTTCTCATCAAAGCTGCATGCTCCTTTGCTCTGTCTACAAATGTTCTGAGGCTGGCTAGTCACGGTCAACAGCGACATGGCAGAATCCACAAAGTTGCATGGGACATCGTTGTCCATTTCCCTTGCCTCTGAAGAGGGATCCTGGCCCTATGGGGTTCGGGGCCTCAGTCAGAGAAAGGCTGGCTTTAGCTGATCTCTCTGATCCAATTTAAAATAAGGAAGCGAACAGGGGAAAACCAGACTGGGTAAATGATCACACTGACAAGAACGGCTGTGTGTGCTGGCAGTGGAGGGACAGTAAAGGGAGAGAAGGGCAGAGTGAAAGGCTGTTCTGTGTTTTGCCTTTGGCAAAATATCCACAACCAGCTCGCCCAAAATTGAAACAATTTTGCAGGCCACAGGCTTCACGTAGAAACTCAGTGGCAGAGTGCTTGGCCGGGTATTATTAACTCCATCAGTTAGCGGATGCATGTATACCACTGAGCGCGCTCCGGGGGGGTGGGGGAGTGGGGGATCCACGTTGCACCAGTGGTCCCGGGGGTTCACAGGAAATAAGGAGCACCTCTCCCTTCTGACTGTAGAACAGAGAATTGCTGCATGGCTCTTGTCCTGCCTCTCCACGGTAGCTGAGCTGTAGGGTCAGTATTCACAACAGGTGGGGGCGAAGGGGAAGGGCAGAACTGAAACCTGCTAATACCACACCTGAGCCTGCAGCCACTCGTGACAACATTAACGAGCTCCAGGCGCTTGATTCTCCTTTCTATCCAAGCTGAAAAACCCCTTTCCTCCAGGGACTCCCAGCTGGCTACTTACGGCCTGAGCTGTGCAATGGGAGAATCTAGCCTAGAGTCACCTTCACTAAGACCTTGACCAAAGCAGGGGTCAAAGACCCCCCCTCTCTCTGCAGCACAAAGGACCAATGCCAAGTGCTGGTGTGAGTCCCGCTGCTCCAGCAGTCATTGCGGGGACAGCAACGAGCCCCAGGGCAGCAGCGTCCAGTGTGGGGTAGCAGGGATGGGACGGCTACTCTTGGAAGACCCCAGTGTTCCATCTCCTGTTCACCGGTCGTGACTCAGAGCTGTCCGGCACGTGCCTGTTGCATGACTCCTCCCTCTCCTGACACTGAATTGCCACAGTAGCATCAGGGTGATGGTAAGCACATTCATGGAACATAACTCCAGCTCTCCCAGCAGATGGCTCCAAGCACCGCTCGCAGCAGGAGCGCCAGAATTACGGCGTTATCTCTAGTTTTACAGGCAGAAGTTCCCTGACTCCTGGCTTGCATACCCACGAAACAGAGCAACCAGGAGGCTTGAGACTTGTGGCTTGAGACAGCAACTCAGTGCATCATTAGTAATACCTTCAATTAGGGGAGCCTATTTTAGCCTAATCTCATTACTGTTGTAGTTTTTGAAGCCCCAAATTCACTGATTTCTGGCAATGACTTCCGTTGGTTAATTGGACATGTGCGAAAAAACGCTTTCCTTTTAGCAGTTTTCATAGAGTGTAAGGTCAGAAGGACCACCAGATCATCGAGTCTGACCTCCTGTATATCACAGGCCATTGAATTTAACTCATTTACTCCAATATTGAGCCCAATAACTTGATCTTTAGCCAGGAAGGCATCAGTCTTGTTCTGAAGTTATCAAGAGATGACGAATGCTCCATTTTTCTCGATAGTTTGTTCCAGTGGTAAATAACCCTCACTGTCAAAAATTTGTGCCTTATTTCAAATTTGCATTTGTCCGGCTTTTTGATTTTGCCACCTTTCAATTTCATTGGCTGTCCCCTTGTTCTTGGGTGAATAATGTCTTGATATACCTTCTCTAAACCAGTCATCATCCTGCATACTTCTAGCACAGCGTCTTCAAATATGCACCTCAAATGCCAGGGCCTGTGAACCTGCCCAAAGCCAGTTGTGATAGCAAACTCCAGACCCCGTTTAGAGCCGAACCTGGAAGGAGTCACTCAGCTCTGTTTATAGCGCTGATACAAGAATTTACTTCATGCTGAATCTTGGCGGACAAGGGTAAAATAACATTTTCTTGTAGAACTTTAAAAAATGAAATCGCTTGGCTTATCAAAAGCATTTAAAAAACAACAGCTTCCAAAATAAAAGTTGCTCTTTGTAAGCTTTGGGGATAAACAAAATACATGTTTCAAGCACACAAAAAATTTTAAAAATTAAAATTAGTTTTCTTCCTGTACTTCTCAGCCTCTCCTTCATCCACACCCCAAAGAGGTTGCCTTGTATAGGTTCACTCTCATGGTTCACTCTCACGGTTGCCTTGTATAGCTCAAGATCTAAACAAAGTGGACTCATTTTTAAGCAGAATGATACCAAGAATAGCAGGGTTCTTAAAAATTGGAAACATTCCTTTTATCCCCTGCTTTTGAAGCATTATATACTGCCTGCTACAGTTGACCCTCTTTCCCCCTCATTCTCACTACTTTTCTCCTAACACATCTTTTTGGTCTCTTTGTCTTTCCACAGATTTTTAGTCAGGTTTAATATCTGAAGCAGGGGAGGAAGGAAAACCCTGCAACTACAGTAACTTGTGAACACAGGAGATACGGCAAACCTCCCTCCCCCCTGCTTGAACCCTCCCTAATCTATTATAATGTTTACTCTATGTTTCAAAATAGCTGCAATTCTCAAACAAGCAGACTCCATTTTAGTTATTCATACTGCTAACAGTTGTGCCTTTTCTTTGCCACTTCCCAATACCCTTCAATTCTTACCAGACCAAGGGGAGAGCAGGAGCTTGTTTAAAACCAATAATGCATCCATATGGGCGTCTCTGCTGCAATTTACATAGTGATCTAGCAACAACCCTGGAGTTCGCTAGCTAGCTTTTATATCTGCAGATTCAGGGCTGTGGATTAAAAACACGCCTATGGCAAATAAAACAAGGACATGAAAGAAACATAAGCAGAGTGATAAGCAATTGAATATGCTGTAAATTCAGAAACAGATGAGTGAATTACAGTGGTTCTCACTAAGAGAAGATGAAAGAGACAGTGAGAAACAGTTAGCAGTAGTTATTTGCCTTATGGTACCACCTAGAGGCTCTGATCAGGGATCTATTGTTCTAGGCACTGTACATACTAAAAGACATTACTAGGTAACTGACCCGTTTTAAGAGATATGTGGAATACAAATTATAAGGATGAATATAAACAAATAACACAAGTATGCAGAGATCAAATTAGAAAGGCCACGGCACAAAACTAGCTAAAGACATAAAGAGTAACAAGAGAACATTTTACAAATACTTTAGAAACAAGAGGAAGACCAAGGACGGGGGGGCCCATTACTCAATGGGGGGGGGAACAATAACAGAAAATGCAGAAATGGCAGGGATGCTAAATGACTTCTTTGTTTCAGTTTTCACCAAGAAGGTTGGTGGCAATTAGACGTGTAACTTAGTGAATGCCAGTGAAAATGAGGCAGGATCAGAAGCTAAAATAGGGAAAGAACAAGTTAAAAATTACTTAGACAAGTTAGATGTCTTCAAGCCACCCGGGCCTGATGAAATGCATCCTAGAATACTCAAGGAGCTGACTGAAGAGATATCTGAGCCATTAGCAATTATCTTTGAAAAGTCTTGGAAGACAGGAGAGATTCCAGAAGGCTGGAAAAGGGCAAATATAGCCCATCTACAAGAAGGGAAATAAGGACAACCCGGGGAATTACAGACCAGTCACCTTAACTTCTGTACCCAGAAAGATAGTGGAGCAAAAATTAAGCAATCAATTAGCAAACATCTAGAAGATAATAAGGTGATAAGTAACAGTCATGGATTTGTCAAGAACAAATCATGTCAAGCCAACCTGATAGCTTTCTTTGACAGGGTAACAAGCCTTGTGGATAAGGGGGAGGCGGTAGGTGTGGTATAGCTTGACTTTAGTAAGGTTTTTGATCCTGTCCTGAATGACCTTCTCTTAAACAAACTAGGGAAATACAACCTAGATAGAGCTACTATAAGGTGGGTGCAAAACTGGTTGGAAAACTGTTCCCAGAGAGTTATCAGTGGTTCACAGTCATGCTGGAAGTTATGGGTTTGTGGGGTTCCGCACGGATTAGTTCTGGGTCCAGTTCTGTTCAATATTTTCATCAATGATTTAGATAATGGCATAGAGAGTACACTTATTAAGTTTGGGGATGATACCAAACTGGGAGGGGTTGCAAGCGCTTTGGAGGATAGGATTATAATTCAGAATGATCTGGACAAACTGGAGAATTGGTCTGAGGTAAATTGGATGAAATTCAATAAGGACAAATGCAAGGTATCCCACTTAGAAATGAACAATCAGTTGCACATGTACAAAATGGGAAATGACCGCCTAGGAAGGAGTGCTGCAGAAAGAGATCTGGGGAAGGGGGGGGGTCATAGTGGACCACAAGCTAACTATGAGTCAACAGTGTGATGTTGTTGCAAAAAAATCAAACATGATTCTGTGAGGTATTAGCAGGAGCGTTGTAAGACACGAGCCGTAATTCTTCCGCTCTACTCCACGCTGATTAGGCCTCATCTGGAGTATTGTGTCCAGTGCTGGGCGCCTCATTTCAGGAAAGATGTGGACAAACTGGAGAAAGTCCAGAGAAGAGCAACAAAAATGATTAAAGATCTAGAAAACATGACGTATGATGCAAGACTGAAAGAACTGGGTTTGTTTAGCCTGGAGAAGAGCAGACTGAGATGGGACATAACAGCTTTCAAGTACATAAAAGGTTGTTACAAGGAGGAGGGAGAAAAATTGTTCTTAACCTCTGAGGACAGGACAAGAAGCTATGGGCTTAAACTGCAGCAAGGGAGGTTTACGTTGGACATTAGGGCTGGGTCTACACTGACGGCAGCAAATTCGCCACCATCATATTGATTGCTCTGGATCGACTGAGCGGTCTGTATAGATGCACTCAGTCGATCCAGGAAGCGACGCAGGAAAACCACCCCCGTAAGTGGAGTAGCGCTGCGTCGAAGGGAGCGCTGTTCCCTTCGACGCAGCACAGTATGGACGCCGCACGGAGGAGACGCTGCGAAGTTGACGGGAGATATGCAAGTGATTTACGTCTCTTGCATATCTTCTGTCGACTGCCGCCGAATCGCCAAGGTAAATGTAGACTAGGCCTAGGAAAAACTTCCTAACTGTCAGAGTGGTTAATCACTGGAATAAATTGCCTAAGGAGGTTGTGGAATCTCCATCATTGGAGATTTTTAAGAGCAGGTTAGACAAAGACCTGTCAAGGGTGGTCTAGATATTACTTAGCACTGCCAGGAGTGCAGGGGACTGGACTAGATGACCTCTTGAGGTCCCTTCCAGCCCTATGATTCCATCAGTTTCTGGTTTCTTAATGTCACAACTGAACTCTCACCATCTCTCTAAAGCGGAGTAGCTAGCCTGATGGCCCCACGTTCAGGAAGCAAAGAGACTGGGTTAAAGCCACCTTACCGCCCTAGCTGGACTGCGTGCATAAAAGCCAGAACCCCAGAATCTGGGTACAAAACGTATATACTGACAGTCCCATTCACCACTCAGGCAAAACTCGGCCACGGATGCCAGCGAGGATCTTTCCTGCACAGCGACTCCATTCAAGTCAGATCTCCTTTTTTAATTAAGATACATTTTACCCTAATCTTCCAACTCCCCTAGACTAAATCAGTCAGTTAATGAGCTGCTGGTGCCCATATGTTAAAGGCTTGTGAGTCCATTGCAGCACATCAGCTTTGTTTATGCCATGGTGCTCAGGAAGGTTATTAACAATTGCATTCATTTTAAAATGACTCTTGTTATAAATAGACCAGCTTCTCACAGAAAACCTTAAATGATGTCTTAGGCCTTGGACAATGTCAAAAGGCTGGGGACATAGGACAGAGATCAGCAAACGCAGAGAAAGCAAACGGTCAGGGAGGGTGTGTCCACAATCTGCAAACACCTCTCATCTTGTTTTTGCACAGTGCAGTTTGGGCTGGGTTTTTTTTTTGTTTGTTTTTTGCAAAATTGGGAAGTTGTACATGGTGAGAGCGGAACGCAGAAGGGGTCAGACTTTTATAATGTCCGGTGGTCTCTGTGGGTCCAATCCTGTACTCCCAGTTATTGAAGTCAAGAGGAGTTGAGGAGGCACATGAATCCCTTACGCACTGTCCCCCATCCCATGGGATGAGCACTTTCCATGTTTGCACATGATGGCCAAGCGGGTGCTAGAAAGAAAGTCTAAACGAAACATGGGAACAGTGTACAAAAATACGCAAGTACTGACCAGTTCTACTAGTCTGGGCATGTGTCTATAGATACCGTATGCGTGTATATCATTCACATAACATATACACACGGGACGCTCCTGCATGGCTAGAGGTAGTCCATCTCACACCAACATATGAAAAAGAGAGAATTGCCACCGTCTTGCCAGGGCTGTCCATTGCGTGTGTGTGTGTTGCGTACACACACAATGGGGTGTTGCCCGATAAACGTTTTATCAGCCTGCATCTGTGACAGCTGCATGACTCAGGCATGACGGAGCCAGGAGTCAATTATGTCCCTGCTCCTATACAGCAGCCCAGGAAACTGCAACAGCACCAACCCATTACGCTGTGTGTTGTGGAAGCACTGAGAGGCTCCAGTCCAAGACTGGGGCCCTGTTGCGCCGGGTGCTAGACGTACACGTAGCGAGAGACAGTTCCCAACCTGACATCCCAATGCAAGGCAATGGACTCCACAAGGAGAGAACTCCAGCCAGGCTCCACCTGGATGCAGCAGGGGCTGTTCGTGTGGAATACATGCAGGCCCAAGGCCTACGGGCCCAACCCTCCAAACACTTATGCACGTAAATAGCTTGACTCAGTGCAATAGCATGACCAGTTTCAATGGGACTAATGCACATGAGCCATATCGCTCACATACATAAGTGTGTCCAGGATAAGGCCGTCGACTTTGCATGCCTCATATTTTATGCAACGATTCTGCAAGGAATTTTAGAATTGAATGTTTTGCTCTTGGTATTTGTTTGCATCTCTCCAGGCTCCTTTAGTTACCGCGTGGCCAGAGGGACAGGGATCAGAAGAACAGAAAAACCTAAGTAACATGTTACAAACCTCTACAAATTGCTGACCATACTTCCCTCCTCCCCTGTGCAATGATACCTCTGCACCCATCAGCAATAGAAAGTGTGACTCTTCCAACCCCAGTGATATAAAAATTCACGTTTCTATCCTTGCCGGACTGTGAAGTATTGAGCTGCTAAGCTGGCCCTGATCTAGGACGGAATCCTGATCTGTACTTCAGCCCAGGGAACTTTGGGGGAAAAGAAAGCAATATTTTTTCCTGGCAGCTGTTAAAAACCACTCAGAGGTTTGAAAAGTGAGAAGCATTCCTGGCAGAAATAGATTAGCGGGAAGCAGATCCCAGCCCCAACTGTTGCCAGTAGATAAAGATGAAGCACTGTCAGAGATTACAGTGGCAAGAGTGAAGATGCTGGACCACACAGATAAATTAAAGGCTGAGAAACAAAGTCACTAGAACTGGGTATTATTTATCCCAGAAGTCTGAGAAAGGGAAGAGCAAAGCGGCAGAGCTGCTAGCAAAACTATACAATCTCATTAAAATCAGCTACTCTACTGGATGAATGGATACAGACATATACACACGTGCTTATAAATGCACACCCGCAGCTATACATATATGTCTATATAGCCATCTCTCTCTCTATGATCCTAAAAAAGCCTGTGTCAGAGAGAACACAAGCGTGTGGAGAGCTACAAGGGTTTTAAAGGGTGAGTTTGGGAGGCGAAGAATGTGTTGAGTGACCAAGCCATGACTGAGCTGTGCAAGCCACCTGAAAGCAGGGCCAATAAAACCATTGTAGGACTCCATTCCCTTGTATCTTACGGAAGCACTAGTTTAGCATGGCTTTGCGGACCTCAAAAAAGGTGAGTTGGACTACATGTTTTGAACCCCTGCCCTGGTAAAGCCAGGTGGCTTAGTAGCCAGCTGTACAGGGCTGAGTGAGCCACAAAAACCAGCCGAGAAAGATTTTCTGAACATAAAGTGTCACGACTTTCACTTGATAGAGAAGCCAGTGGCTGAATAGGAATTAGTGATCTTTTTACCCCTACATGTATCCTCCTAGGACAGAGATGCACCAAATTGCTATCCCCGCTACCACTGTTCTATGTGTATAGAGATCCTAAGTCTCCAGGGCTCTCAATCGGGTGTGTTTCATAAGCATCATATTCAAAGCAAATGGATAAGCTTTGTGGTTAGATATTACACATTTGATCCTAAACTCTAGATATCCTTCCTTCTGAGGGTATTCAAAGTGCAGACCACGTCTGGCATTTCACATCACCACCCAGACTGCCACCAAATGTCCTCTTTGAATGTTACCTTCTGGTTCACCTTGCTTTCCACAACATGCATTTGATTTGTGCTACTGAGGAGCCCGTGCCATCCCTAGCAGAAGAAACAATGATTCCAAAAAAGATGACTGGATATTTATTTTGATATACACCATCTTCTATAACATTAAGAAATGAGTATGCTTGTAGAGAAAGAGTACAGTTATGGGAACATGGGCAACAGATATAAACATGTACAGTATTTACAAAATGCAACAGGCTAAATACTCAAAAGTTATTATGATTGGTATATGTTAGATTTTCTAAAGGAATCAGAATCTGACACGGGTTTGCCCAGCTTTTGCCTGTATTTTTCAGTGTCCTGTACACCATTGTTTCTCTTGTTAAATGTCAGGGAATGCGTCCTTACATTGTTTTATTCCAAAATCAATGCTACACCAACCAATAAGCAAACCCTACATTTTTGAGTAGAAGTGGCTACCTTAGGAAATTAATATTGATTTCTGTTTATACAGGGGAAGAAGGAATGAGTAACTAATTCATCATGAAAAATATTTAAATAGCTTCGAAAACAAATTGCAAAACAGTTATTGCCTCACTGAATTTCCTTTCAGGAAGTGCTCACTTGAGACTAATAGACCCGGTATCTTAAACTTTCACTGAAAATACATAATCCCTCCCCCCTGTGTTTTTATGACATCCCATCAAATTGTGCTTTTCATTTCCATTACCAACATCCCTGCATGACTGATATTCTGAGAGTAATGAGGTTATACCAGCACTAATAGTTTGATTTCATAAGCATGTATTTCTTCATATATGTTCTTTATGACAGCAATCAGCGTGTAGCACTACAACCACCATCAGGACTTTTCAAGACTCAAGACACCAAGCATCAAATAAAGAATGACTCATGTTTAGCAAATTCTAATATGAAAGAGTCACGGGACCAATGACAAAATTGATTTAATGCTACAAATTCAGAAGTTAACCATGCAACATTATTCCAATAATGATCAACATTTTTTGTTTTGCTCAACTCCATGGCCATAATCATTGTTTATATTGCACCAGCCACGTGAATGACACTTCACAAATGAATAAAACACGATGTCCTATTACTTGCAGGTGAACAAAGAGGTATATGAATAAGACAGCATGCTAAGGAATGAGACAATTATTGCTACACACACATACATGCAAGCTGGGACAGGGAAACAGTAAAGTCAAAGCAACAGTATACCGACATGTGTAATGCAAGATTTACCCTCTGCAAGAAGAAAGCTGTCTGACTATTTACTTTAAAGATTATCTTAAGTTTCATTAATACCTTGGGAAAGGCAGCAACATCTCATTGCTAATCAACATTTTTCTTACCCTCTTCATAAAGTACAGCTTGGTACTCTCATACTTCATTTAAATCAGTATTGAATAGTTTCTAATGGTGTATTTTTTTTTTGTTTTAAAGAAACCTCAAGCGTAGCTGCATTTTTAAAGATCCTTTGATTTGAAATGCCAAAAGTAAAATATCAATAAGAATTCCTTTCCTATTACAACCTAATTCCTTCCACATCATAATGATGTGCAGAATAAGTTTTCCAAAATAGTTTCCTCCACTATGAGAAGCAAAATAGAAAATGGAAATATTTTAATGTACTTGAATTTCAAGAAACACACAGATCAGGTAGGGTCAGAATGTGAATGAAGAGAAACCAAACCTAATATAACTGGAGATGTCAAAATCTTCCCCCCGCTCCCCCCAAAATAGTACAGTTCCACAAACCTGTATATTTATATCACTTACCGGAGCAAATATCACCATACACATTTACAAAAGGATTTATAATCCAACTTCCCTCTCCTGAAATAAAGCAAAGGTTGTCTCATGCTAAAAATAAAGGCTCCCAAAAGCTTCTCAGTAGCGAGAGCGCCAGCTCCTTGTCTCCTGTTTTATGAAGCAAATAAGGAGAGCAAGAAAATCAATGCTGAGAGAAAGTGAGATGATATACCAATCAGGCAGCAGTCTCAGCTTATTTGCAGAGGGATGGCAAAATGGTCATATTATTAGACAATGACTACACACAGTCTAAGTAAAGAAATCTAATACTTTCCCGTTGGTGAGATGAAGAATGCTTTGTTGTGGTGTAGTTACCACTATGCTGTGCTATAAGATGTACTCCATTACTTATCACAGTAAGCGCAGGATTGCCCCTTTTTTTTTTTTAAATGAACACGCTATAGGAAAGAAGCCTTCACTCCTCTCTTCTGAGTTTGTGCTAAGCCTAAAGATTAATTCAGATCAATCATGTTTAAAAACAGCATTTGGTAGGAATCAAGAGTTGTGAATGGGGAACACTCCTCTTTGGACATTTACTGTCTCCAGACAGGTCTGTATTCTGTAGATCTTCACAGATTCTCATGTACATTAAAGACATAGAGGAGCCCAGTCATGAAAGTGCTGAGCTGTGATGGGTGTTGAGGTTATCCCATGCATTACAGGATCAATCCCAATGACTGTATAAATAGAACTCATTTTTTTCTTGACAGCTTTTCCTTGGGACAAGAAAAGTAGGAAATCAATGCATTCTCCAAAAACCTGAAACATTAACTCTGTACCTGTGCCAACCAGATAAACAAAGAGAGGGAAGATAAGAGTGTACGTGAATTCCATCTAACAACAGATGGAATACATGGGATTTTTATGGCACCAGCACAGAATTCTCTTGGCAGGAGGCATACAGTGTGCCTCTACACTGCCATAAAACACCTCCGGCAGCGCCGTGGCTGTCCCAGGTCAGCTGACGCTGGCTCTGTCAATTGAGCTGGGCTCTAAGACCTGGTGCCACAGGCGTTTTATTGCAGTGTCAATGTACCTATAGTTTTCCATGACTTGCAGCACAGGGTTCAGACCTCCTTCCTCCAATGACCTGCCATTCTTTGACCTCAACATCAGTTCCTCACATTCGTTCCTCTCCACAGAGAAACGAGGAACTAAAAGAAAACCAGCTGAACTTCCTACACTGGGTGTTTTATTTTGTCCCTTGCCTGTTAACCTTTGACAGGCTAAGTATAAAGCATCTGTGGCTCTGGTCCTTTTGGGACAAGAATTTGGCTCCTTGCACAGTCTGTCGGGGTGATTCTCCCACCATTCATCTAGTGTTGTCCTTTATATGAGTGCACAGTGGGTGTAAAATGCTCCTATACCACAGAAATGGAATTTTGCACAGACTGCAATAGCAAATCACTCTTTGATAGCATGCTTCTTCCCCATCTCGTACGTGGGCCTGTCACTCCGTGAACCTTTGTATCTGAAGTCTTCACTGAACACTGCCACAAACACATGTGGACACACGCTGCTGTGACGTTACAGAAAAACAAGGCAAATAAAGAAAACACTCTTTTATTGGAAGGCAAGAGATACATTGTTATTTTTTACATAGCAAATATTAACAGTGTGGCGACAAAAGTCTGCTAAAGCAGATTTAAGCCTATGTGCTTTCTAAAGCTGGCCAGGAGACAGTTCCAGTACAAAAACAGATTCTGTTCTGCACAACCAGTGCAGCTCTACTAAAGACACTGGGGTTCACAGTGTAACAGAGAGCAGATCTACCTTATCTTGGCCACTGAACCCCCCAGACATCCCCAAGTGGTTTCGTATTTACACTGGTTGGAATGAGAAGACACTCAGGCCTCCTCTTTACAGGGACATTCTAGAGGACAAAAATAAAGAGGCAGCCGTAGCTGGATGATTAGATTTAAGCTGATCAAGCCTCACCCTAAGTAAACTCCAAATACAGGGGTGACTCAAAAGTTCGTTGTTTGGTAGGTATTTTGCCTACAACACCCTTCCGTGTAAATGTGGGTGACGCTACAGTCTGGATTGCTGTCCCTTTGGAGAGCTTGGCCCATAAAAGTACAGCACTTCCCAGTGCCAAAGCATGATTAGTGGCCAGGTTGGCCAATGGCATTGGTATGGGAAATACCGTGTGCAGTGAGGTCTCCTGGGAGAGGCTTCCCAGTGCAGCTCCAGTGCTCAGCGTATTTAAAAGGTGAGTGAAGTACTGGACCAATACAATATAGGCTGGCAATTGGTGCCCCAGGCATCCCAATACCTTTCATCTGCAGCACTTGCAAGCAGTCACGTCCCACTGCATCCTCCGTCAGCAACTGAACAGCCTTCTAATCCAGAGCGATACATTACATGCGGACTGAATACGGTTTCTGACAAGGATCTAAACAACGCAGGCACAGAAAGTGCATTCTCACTTAACTAGACGTGAGCATTTTAGGACATGAGAGTAGTGCGTGTTGGGGAATAATTCTTTCCTTTCCCCTGAACACATAGGAGTTTGGGACTTGATCATTTCTCTCTCTCTCTCTCTCCCGCCTTCCTTCTTGCCATCTCTGAAACACAGAGAGGAGTAGACTTTACATAGGGCAAATTTTGTCTGAACATTACCATTGCCTGAAAGAAATACAGAAAATCCATTAGCAGACTGTATAACTGCATTGAGGCATGGTATCAATTAGTGAGTGCACCCTGGCCAATACACAAATGGCATTGCACGTGGCATTCAAAATGGACTGAAAAGGAAGCTGCTTCCATGCAGTCCGAACAAGCACAGTAATAAAATGCAACACAGCTGAAACAGGGATATTCAATACGGTGTGAAAAAGTGACACAGGAACAACTAAAACTTACCATCCACAATCCCCCACTGCAACTGGATGGGGAATAATCCATGTCCTTCCATTGCTATTTATAAAGCTCTCTCCACCGTTCACCTTGTATGCAGTTGTTTATGGAGGATACCCAGGCTTTTGAGTTAACTGCACTCCCAGATGAGATCTCTTGCTGCTGCATGTTCTTTTTCATTATGTTCATGACTTACTCCGATTTTCTGCAGGTGTGAAAACTGGTTGCATCTTACAGTGTTAAACTCCAAGAGCACTGATGCTGCTGTTTTTCCTTTTGCTGTTTAACTTCTGGATTATAAGATCTACAGTTCTTGTTACTTAAAAACCCATTCACGCCTCCCAAAAACTTTGCAAAACATTGGAAAAGATTCATTAAACAATTCTGTGGAGACAGGGCCAGGATCTGCCTTCACTTTTCCCTCTGCCCCCACGCTGTAAAATTGGCACCCTTGTGACCTAGTTGGATCCCAACATTACATGAGAGGAGATGCAACAGGATAAAAATTAAGCCATCTTGTGTTCTGGAGGTAGCATTTGCCAGCTTGTCACTGATTTAAGAGGTATACCACATCGCTGCTTTCCAGTAATGACACAACATTTAGACAATCGCCCAACAAGGCCACGGTGTCATGACAAAGACCAGCAGCCTGATTTTTCCGACGTGATGAGGCCCTAGAATTCCTACTGAATCAGCCTGTCAGTGGCTTAACACAACTGGAAAGCAAATGTGTTTTCACTTCACGGACATCCGAACCACACCAGGAAACTGCAACTCCTATAGCATTGCACTCCGAAGCGTTGCATTGCTTGGCTTTATCTAGCTGATTTTCAGATACACCCTAATTACCAGGTGTTGACAATATGGAAGGGGACGTGGACTACCTGAAGGGCAAAGTATCGCTCTTAAAGGCATTTCCAAAGCAGCCTAACAGGCCCAGTGAGATTCCTCAACTCACTCCCTTAAGCACCTTTGAAAGTCCCAGCCTTCTGTCAGCATCAGGCCTACGTAATTGCTTTATCTTTAGTAAACACTAACAAGAATCAAGAACCAACCTCTCGGATTATCTCCCGCGACCCTGCTGTTTTGACTGGAAGTATAAACACACCTCAGTTAAGAATGCAAGAAAGTTCCACGCCAGACCAACGACCCAGCTAGACTCATGTATCCTGCCTGACAGTTGCCAGGACTCGGTGTTTCAGGGAAAGGTGCAAGAAACCTCACAGTGGACAGTTATGGAATGGGCTGTTTGTAGGGAAAGGCCTTCCAGGCCTTGCCGGTTAGTGGTTGGCTTAGTCAGCTTTCCGTTCCTTCTCAATAGCACATCAAAGACGACCTCTCTCCGTTGAAAACATTGTGAGAATGCGCCTCTTTACGTGACTTCCCCAGGGAATGTCATAGTCAGGACAGATATCCCGAAAAGCACACACACACTGTCAAAGAGACATTTTTTAGTGGCTTCCTTTTGCCCAATTTAAAATTAAACTGGGACGGGGACGGGACCAGGAAACTTCAAGCCTGAAAAAGCCCAGACCCATTCTTGTAAGGTGATCCCAACTCAGCATGGGGGTGAGAGGTTCCCCCATGCTAGGTTGTTTCACAAAACACAGTTCTTGGGGGATAAAGTTTATTTGGGCTGTAAGCTTCTTATTTAGGCCCCAGTCCTCCCAGGGAATCTGCTAGCGAGGACCCCAGCATTCATGCAGAGTCTCACTGAAATGCCCATTTCAGGATGGGGAGCCTTTGATTGTGGGTTCCTGGGATCTGTTACCATAAACCTAAAAATGTTTCCTTGAAGTAACTGGGAGCTTTGTCCTTGATTTCCTGTTCTGTGCAGTACCTAGCACACTGTATATACTTGGCAATTAATTCCTAATAGCAAACAACCTTTGACTTTCTGGACCCACTGTGTGAAAGTCTGAAATACAATGCCTAAACACTAAGCCACTAAAGGAGGTTGCAGGCTGCTAAGAGAATGGGCTGATGTCTCTGCCTCACCCAGTAAAATAATGGGACAAAAGTATTAGTTCCCTGAGAATCGCTGGTGCAAATAACCTGTGAGCCTAAGGAATTTTAAAATAGATTCTCATCAGGCTGGAATATATTTCCATATTTCTCTTTCAGTTTTTATTTAAATTTTGTAAAGACTTTAAAATTAATTAAGTCTGAAATGCAACTGAAAATCACTTGCCTTTCTTTTGGAAACAGTATCTTTCCTAATGAACATTCCCCCATCCATTTCTCTCTGCAAATCTTTAGCTTCTTTCAGAAGTTTGCAATGCTAATGAGTGAACCAATTTCAACATATTATGCAAACTGGTGTCTGAGGTAGAGATTCTTGGCATGGCGGATGTAAACACAGACACCTGCCTACATCCAATTGAAAAGCATTTGGCAATGGGCATGTTGCTGTGAGCATTCGGAGGACCGCTTCAGTTGACTTGAGTGGAGTTACTCCTGATTTCTCTCTCACTTGCGCAAGAGTCAGGCCATAGATTCATAACAGTGGCAATCTGGGAAGTGGATGCACTTTCAATATAGGCCGTGCTTGTACTGCAAAAACAAAGCAAAGCGAAGCAAAACAAAACAAAAAACTAAAATCCCCACAGCAGCGAGGGGGGCTGTGGTTCACAGCCTGAGCTGAAGCAGCGACAAGGCTGTTTTTAGCAGCGTGGTGTGAGCCCCACAAGTTCAAACTGTAGACTCAGGCAGGGAGATTGCACTGCCCCGGGTTTTTGTTTTGTTTTCAGCAAAGACATACCCTTAGAGTCTGGCCACCAAAAATCCTGCCAAAAGACCTGGGAAGTAGAATGGGGAATTTCTCTGGGTGAGCTAAAGGTATGTGAATTCAGTAGCTCACTGTGGTTACTGAGCGACAATCCGGCAGAGGATGAGGAATATTTATTTTGAGGTTTGCCCCCCTTGATCCAGAAATAGAGGCAGGAAAGTGAATTAAAATCAACGTGCATAGAAAAGGACTTACTCACAAGATGAACTGTATTTAATTGAAGCAAAGGGGGTTAAAGTCAATTCTCTTATTTGTGCCATCCAGACCATTTACTGCAGCCAAAAAATAGCATATTCTTGCCATCCAGTATAAGAAGTAGGTGTAAATGTACATCGGCATGTAATCTTCCCCATACCTCTGATTCAGAGCGATTCCAGAGTGACTTATGGATTTAGGATTAAAATGTCGATTTAAAGGTGAAACCTAACGCTCACGCCATGGAAAAGAAAAATAATACAGTTGTGCTAAATTGTAACACTCGTGTATGCCATTGAAACTGGGAGTGTGAATCTAGATCAGAACGTGTATGTGTCAAAGGATGCATGTGCCGATGATGTATGTGTCAAAGATCCCGCCAGAAACTACTCAAAATGAGACCAGGCAGTTGATCCCTTAAGTCATCTTTTTGCAAAGTCAAGTACCAAGAAATCATTCATTACATCTGGCTCTTTTGTGTTATTCGGTAAAGAGGAAGAGAAAATACTTTCAACCTCAAGCCAGCCATCTTCTCAGGAGCTTTAAATCTTGATAGCAAATCTGCCTACAGTGTCTTCCCTTTATGCTGCTTGGTGCTTCAACTTATGATCATAAGCAGCTGAAATGTCACTCATTTGCTAGCTCATCAGGTTCTGCTCAAAGTTCCAAAATAAGCAATTATTAAAATAATTCATGTTCTTACTATTGCTACTGGTACCAGAGACTATGAAGACACAAAATATTAAGGAAGACTCCTTAAGTAACAAGGAGGGCAGCAAAAGTACAGAAAAATCACAGGAAAAGGAGACGCCTACCTAGCTTTAGACTGCACGTTCTTCAGTGCAAACACCACATAACTAGATCTCTGCAGACAAGCATCACTGGTTTGGGTGCGGCTCTAAAGGTAAAACAGCAGATATTCCTGTGGATTTCTCTGGGGGTGATAATGCTGGAATGATATGGGTCCAGCTCCTCCGGGGCTGATGTTCATACCAACATAAATCATCCTCACCACTGGTATCATGGTGGATAATCTCAGGGGAGAGGTCAAGGAAGGACCTGTCACTGAGGCTTGACAGGGTTAAGATATGAGGTAATGGTAGGGAGCACTGCACTTCTCTTCTCTCCTAAAAGAGCTCTCCTAGGGGAGGTGTTTTCCCCACCTGCCACTTGGATGGTGCACTGAGAACTTCTTCATCGGTGGTTAAAGTAGATGGAGACTGGACCGCTGCTTAGAGGGGGCGCCTCCGGGATCAGAGAAGAGGCCCATTTATGGGCAAGATCAGCAACACTCATGTCTGCATCCACTCATGCTGTTCTGTGCAGACTGCAGTCTCCAGAGCTGTCAGTCAGGTACACTGAATTCACTGCCCCTCTAAACAGAAAAAAAAAATCACCCCCTTCCATTAGTGCACTGGATGTAATTGACATGGGCTATTCATGGAAATCAGGCAGTTAAATCTCAGCCTACAAATTTGCAAACCAATGAGAAAGGGGTATGGAGACTGGTGTGCCAACTCTCTCCCAAAAACACAGTATTTATGAGGATTTTTAAGGAATTCCAGAAATGACATTTAGGAGCATGGCTAATAGCTACACTTATTTTAACTGGCTCAGAATTATTTTTGTGGCATATATCCTTCAAAATCTAGCAGGCATCTAGTGTATGTAGATTGGAAAAGCCATCCAGGTCAATGTGATCAACCTCTGCATTTCTGAAGTTCAAAACTGTGCCACCGACACCTCATTGTTGTTTTGTTCCAAAATTTTGCCTAGCCCGTTCCCACAATAAAATCCCTTTTCTGTATTTTTTTTTAAACATTTGGGCATTTTAAAAAACAAGCTGGAGGCCAAACATGCAGAGGGAGGATGAAAATAAAGTGGAATAAGAATTAAATCCATTTCTATTGTATTTTCTGTAGGTATTTAAAAGTAAGAAACCTAATTACTGTCAACTGTACTTTAAGTTTTCAGCTATGAAGCCAGCATAAAAGCGATTATTAAAACTACTGTATAATTGCCTCTTACTCTGCTTCCCACATAAGCAGCATTATTTTACTCACCGCTAAACTCACAGTATTGGCTTCATAACACAGCCTGTCAATCAGATTCCTCAAGATGATGCTAAGGGGAAAAAAAGAGACCAACAAGATGCGTCTCTTCTCCCCTATACTGGGGCTCAATCTCCCCTTTTATACAACCGCCAGGGCCCCGGCTCAGCAATGTGCTTAAGCCTCTGCTCAAGTCCTACCAGTCTGGACTTTCACTTTAAGCACTTGCGTTGCTGAATCAGGGTAGCACCCCTGGGAAAGAGGCCACTTTTAGGTGCCTACATGGTACATTAGCTCTTTACACATTCCAGTTCAAAAGCTGGGGTCCTTGTTAGAGTTGTGCCTGCTTCCTGCCTTTGACGCTTAAGCCAGCCTTTCTCCCTCTGATAAATCCCAGGCCTACGGCTCTCTTCCAGCCAGATGTTTTTGCTGCTGTAAGCCAGGAACCCTTGCCTCACCTGTGGACTACATTATACATCTTTCACCCTGACCCTTCATTTCTTGCACACCCAAAACTCCCACTGCAAAACAGGGGCAAGACAGATCAGGCTGAGTCATGGCTCTCCAGAGAGATCCAACAGTACGGTACAGCCTTAGTGAGCCCGGGATGCCAGCTATAGTAGAAGGCCATGCTTGGAAAATAAGTCATTTCTGTTTGCTGGAGTGATAGGGGAACATAAAGGGTGAGAGTCTTGGTCCGATAACCAAAGCCACAGCTTCCGTAGATGCTGTTTTTATCTGCTCTGCCGCTCAGCTGTGCCATCAGAGAATCGGATTCAGCCTGCATTCCAATTCCTTGCACACTGCACTGATTAAGACAATAACCCTGTACCGGGGTTGCTCTCTGGTGGGCACAGAAGGAAATTACTAACAATTCACGAATGAGGAAGAGAAGGCAGAATCTCTGGCAGATCAACGTCACCTGCCCTGAAAGCAAGTCAAATCCCGGAGCAGGGTGGAAGGTAAAAAGCCTGAGTAGAGAGACACACTGGCATAGCCAGTGCACACATTGCTTCACGAATCTGAAAGGCTCATAGCAACAGAGGAACTAGGACATGGTCATTGTCTGATTTATCTATGGGGCCATAACCTATTTTATAGCCTAGGCTACCAGGTGTTTATCCAGACCATTGCCCAGGTTAGGGGCTAGTTTATCAACCCTTGTGTGAGATCAGGACGAGCTAGAAGAGAGCAGTTCACTGGACCGGACAGGCCAGCGTCCCTCAGATGGAGCAGGTAAGAAAAATTAGCCCCATACTTGCCTGACCTCCAATGTGGGAAGGCCTCTCCCCCTGTTGGAGGCCCAATAAAATTTGAGTTGCTTGGCTTTTCTGACCCCTGACCGGTTCGTTGTCCTCCACCCCTCCTATCACCAGATATTGTTTTGATGACCTCAATTATCATGGTGAGAATGGAATGTAGTTAAGGGTAGAAACCCAAGGTAGGTAGTTAGCATATATGATAATGAGGTGAAGGTTGTTTATGGAAGGGTATAAGAAGTCACCACTTAGACAAAGGGAGGTGCTCCATCAACACCTGACCCACGAGAAGTGCTGCCGGTTGGACCAGGGGATCCACCGACTCCCTGGCAGGGCCCCTGAAGAAAGCCAGTCCTGTGTACAGCCTTCTGGCTTAGTGAGTATGATATACTGGAGTTAATTTTAGGCCTTGTATTTTACTACTATATCTATAGAAAACCTTGCACCTTAAACCTTATAGATCTGCAAATCGGTGTACCGTGTCTCCCTGGTACCCACACCGATCACTAAGTGTCCAGTACCAACACCCCGACCCACAGCAGAGGTTCAAAGGAAGGCGATCTGCACTCTTCCACTGCAGGACAGGAAAAGAGGAGCAGGGAGCACGGGGAGGAATTCCCTCCATCCCGGCTCATCCCCATCAAAAGGAGCCCTCGTTCATCATGCGGCCTGTTGAAAGAACAGCAGCTGCCCACCCTGGAGCCTGGCCACTGTTGTTGTGGAGCCCCTAGTGGATGGTGCACGGGAGCAGCTGCCCTGCAGAGATCCTTCATTCGGAAAACAGCCAGGTTATGCTGTCAAATGAGTAGTTTTGTATGACGTGTGGAACCGGGCCGAGGTTCCATCACTTTGATGTTGCTTATTCCGAATGGGGCAGGCATGATAGAGCCCGTCCTGGCAAAGAAACGTAGCCTCTTGCCTCAGTTTGCCGGGGGGACAAAATTTAGGTGAACATCACCCAGTTTGTTAAAAAGTGTAAGCCAAAGCCCCTTGTGCTGAGCGACCAGCACTTGGCCAGCTGCACCACAGGGGTCCCTAAAGGAGAAATTAGTCTATCTTCAGTGGACGTGTACAGGCAGTGGAACCTTCCCTCCAGCGGCCGAGCACCCTGTGCACATGAATATAGCTGAAATTCAGCCAAGGCTTTTGACAGGTATGGCTATTTCCTGCTAGATCCTCGACAACTCTTACTGAGTTAAACGTAAATCTCTGCGGAATCCAGTGTATGAAATGCCAAGGCTCTGTATCGTTGGGGGCCTGGATTGCATGCAACTTCTCTAGTGGTGAGATGCGACGTGAACTTAGGGACGTGTTAATTTCAAAGGACTGCACCGAACAATGGGCCAGAAAAGAATGAACTTTTGGGACAAAGAGTGTCACACGCAGGGTGACCAAACAGCAAGTGGGAAAAATGGGGAAGTGTGAAACCCTCTGGAGTGGAGGGTAATAGACACCTATGGAAGAAAACCCCCGAATACCGGCACTGTCCCTATAAAATCGGGACATCTGGCCACTCTAGTCAGGTGGTTTCCCTGGAAACTTTCTAGGGGGAGGTGAATACAAATTACCCACCTCTGGATATCCAAAAAATGATTAGGGGACTGGAGCACGTCTTATGAGAGGCTGAGGGAACTAGACTTGTTTAGTCTGCAGCAGAGAAGAGTGAGGGGGGATTTGATGGCAGCTTTCAACTAGCTGAAGGGGGTTCTGGGGAGGATGGAGCTAGTGGTAGTAGATGGCAGAACAAGAAGCAATGGTCTCAAGTTGCAGTGGGAGAGGTCTAGGTTGGATATTAGGAAAAACTTTTCCACTAGAAGGGTGGTGAAGCACTGGAATGTGTTACCTGGGGAGGTAGTGGAATCTCCATCCTTACAGGTTTTTAAGGCCCAGCTTGATAAAGCCTTGGCTGGGATGATTTAGCTGGGGTTGGTCCTGCTTGAGCAGGGGGTGGGACTAAATGAAATCTTGAGGTCCCTTCAATCTCTGATCTGCTCTTACTCTATGAAAAACCCAGCTTTTGAAGCTATGCCCTCTGGAGAGGGTCACTGTCTGCTGCTTACCTGTTCCCGGAGTGTGAAGATCAAGGTCCCCCGCTGTATAAAGGAAAGATGAAACTATTCTTGGGCGCGCTAGTTCTGAGCTCAGGCTGTTGTGAACTGGACACCCCAGAAAAACCACTTCGTGGGATTTGAAGACCTGCCTCCTCGCAGAGCCCTGCTGGAGCTGGGGGTGATCTTCTCAGTAGCATGAGTGCCGTTCCTTTTGTTGTTTTCATAGGTTCTCTCTGCAACGCTTTCACCTTAAGAATAAACGCGCTTGCTTCAGAAGGGCGGCGTGCTAGCTTGTGGCTGCTGGCAATTACAGCTGGTCACAGCCTTCAGCGAGAAAGCAAAGCACCAAGGCAGGCCCTGCTTCGGCAGTTTGGCTCGCTGGGGAATAACAGAACGTGGGCAGGGAACTATGCAGCCTGGAAAGACCCCTGCTTAGGAGGGAGAGAGAGGCAGGTCTCTGCTGAACAGAGGCAATGGCTGAGAAGCCAGGAGCGGGTGCCCTCAAGGGGAAGTGCCCCAAATTGTGGCAGGGCAGCCCATGGACAGAAGCTGAAACAAAAAATGAGGAGCCCTCGGACTGAGCCCGTGGGGCCTACAGGCTTGTCTTTGCTGGGGTGTACCTCGCCGAGAGACAGGGACTCCGAGTGCATAGAGGAGCCCTCACATTCTCGGTCTCTGCGGAAGGTTGGAAAGCCTCTGGCCTCCCCCTTACTCAGGACAGCTGGGGATGAAACCATCTACCATAATGTCATTCATGGGGCTGGCCCAAAACTTTGGGCAGCTAGGATTTTATCACAGACCCTACTGGTGTGTGTGTATTAACCTACAGGCTAAGGCCTAATACGTACTTACACAAGCTACCGAGACAGGCGCTCTCAACTTTCCCCCCAAGAAAAGCCCAAATGTTTGAAAAGGGCATTTAACCCTTGCAGCCTGCAGCTGGGCCAGGATCTCTGCCCTGCCCCCACTCTCTGCTTTCAGACATTCAGCGCTAACCTCGCAGAGAGCAGCTTACAGGATGCTCGGGGAAGGATTGGCTGCTGAGCGTCAGGAGGTGGCCAAAACATGCAGCACGTCGGCAGGAAGAGCACCGCAGGCTTCTCTGCCTGCCTGGCTTTTCCGCCAAGGGAAGTTTGCGGGGGGTGGATTTGAACTTCTGGCGTGTCATCGTGTAACTAACCAAATGAACCAAAATCAATGGCTGCAGCCAAAGGACCCTGCTCACCAGGAGTTCAAAGCCTCAAACTTACCTTTCCAAACAACTCTGGTCCCCACACCCTGGTCTCAACACACTGACACCATCAGTGCCCTGGAACTAGGACGGAAGGGAGGGAGCAGCTGAGACACTGAGGGAAGCGGCAGTCACTGGCTGTGAGACATAGGGACGTGCTCTGGACATTTGTTGAGATCCTCTGATTCCCTCTTAGGTCAGAGTATTGGGTGACAAGTGGGGCTAAGAACAGGAGGAGAGGACTGGAGGGGAGAAAGGGAAAACTGGGACAGCCAGGGCTCCTGGCTGGTAATAAGAGGGTGAGCGGGAATGTCTGGGCTGTAAAAACTAACCATCAAAAACCACATAATGCTCAATGACTTGGGCCAGCATTTTCTAAAGGGGTCACTGATGCTCCACATGAGTGGCCAATTTTGAAAACGCTGACCTTGCCGTATAAGCTGCCTACACCTGGGGCCGGAAATTTCAAAGTGTTGAGCGCTTCTTGTGAGCGACTGACTCCCCCCAACCTCCCACAGACCTCAGGGCTTGCACTGTGTCCTTGTAGATGGTAAACTCATCTTCATAGTCTTCTGTGAAGTACCTACTGTCCTTGTCTGCTATCTAGGTAAGAAAACAAAAATGCCACGCTATCCCTTGGTGCTCTTCCTGTTGTGTTCATGTGTTTCATGAACTCCCCGGCATTCAGCAGCAGATCCTTAAAGAGAAGGCTGAAAAGGGAAAATACAGGGTCCGTAACTACCAAAATAAATAATCAAAGTCATCCTAATCTTTCAAACTTCTTTGTGAGGGCTTGTGTGCAAGTTCGGGTGGGGTCTGACTTTACCTATTCCAAGGCTTGAATCTTGCAGATGACCATGTAAAAGGCCTATTGTTTCAATTAGTGAGACAAGGTGGGTGAGATATCATCTTTTATTAGGCCAGCTTCTGTGGATGAGAGAGACAAAAAGGGCTTGTCCCACCAACAGAAGTTGGTTCAGTAAAAGAGATTGCCTCGCCAAATTTGTCTCTCTAATATCCTGGGACCCACAGAGCTACAACACTGTGTGCAAACAGTGTAAGATATTGTTTCAATTGACATGTTAACCGAAAAACAGGTCATGTTAAGATTAAATCTGTTTAGTGCAGGGATTATAAACATGAAAGCTAACAATTTATTTTCCCGGCATGCTTTTCTTTCAGCCTTTCAGAAACAATAAGAGAAGCTATCTAGGAAACTGTTGTCGTTCCTGGATGCAAGGAATTAGGAAACATCATATTTGCAGCTGAGTCGGAAACCTTTACTACTGAGCATCCTAGACAGATGGAAACTGGGTTCTTGCCTGAAAGAGGACGAGAAATAGGAGTGAGGTAATGGCTAGGACATGCACTGAAAGATTAGATCTCCCTAAATGGAGCTGCAAGGAAGCAGGCAGATGGGAGTGGGGCATTGAAAAGCCAGGAAGGACTTGAGGTGGGCGCAGAACCTGGATACAGCAATGAGTTAGACGTCTATTCCAATTCTATGCGACAGCACTGCCCTGCACATTGTATTATCACAAGACGCATGGGTGAATGTTAATCTCATAGGACAGAATCCCGCGCAGTGCTGATGTATGGGAAACTCAACTATCTCCCTGAGACAGAACAATGTGACCTGGTGAAAAGAAAGGAAAGGTCACCTGAGTAAAGTTACTCCTGTACAGGTTTGCAGAATCAGGCCTTAAAATTGAAGTTTTGCTCCCACCAGGACTATGGAATAGAGACCAACCTGGATTCTTTTCTGCTGTGTGCATGTTCTGCATGGAACAATCACTCATGTTCCAAGTGCAGAATCTTTGACACTGTTGAACATGAGCTAGAAAGACGGAAGCTGGGGCTTTTCAGATCCCAGGCGGAGAGCTTGCAGGATTGGAAATCAGAAGGTCTCTTTTTACTGGTAAACTGAGCATGTGAGATTTGGAAGTCAGGAAGACACAACGGTCACACAGCCACCAATCCCTTTAATTTATTTTTTAAAAAGAGTCACTAATCAAAGCCGAATCACCTGTTAAACTATTGAAAACCTGTGCACATATGGACACTTGCCAGGAGCCATCAGATGGTAACTAAGGAATGGAATTAAGCAGAACTTATTGCACCAGCACCAAAGCATTTTCCATGACTTTCCCCAAGATGCAGTTACTCTTGCGGCCACTCAGTGATTCGATAGAGCCATTGATGCAATTCTTTGTAGTTCACCGTAACTTGGTTTCACTGTAATTTTCCTTAGTAAAAGTGTACCTTTCTTTTCTCCTTAAAGCAACTAGAATGTCATCAAGTGACTCTTTGGATGGGAATCGAGCTATTCCCAACAGCTACTCAAAAAGTACATAATTACCATAATTACTGCTGGCATCTAATTAACATTCAGCTTCCTCTCTACAGCAACTACAGCTGGACAACCCATTCATTTCAGGCAAAAACGAATGCTCTCTATTATTTCTCACCACACTTAGCAGCCCACCTGTGTCTAACTTAGCATAAGTTTTGACTTGGCAAGTGACAAAGACAATGATGTGGAATGAGTCGACCCCCCTTTTAGTGCTATAAACTCTCAGACTGAAAGAGATTATACAACAAATGTGAGCAGTGATATTAATTTCCACTAATTATACAGCTGCTTGTTATATTAGTTCCCTAGGCCATGCCTCTGAAAAAGTAAACAGATGTGCTGAGATTGATTTGCCCACTGCCTACTTCAATTTTCAAGGCCTGATTCAGTGGACTGCAAAATACTGCCTTCTGGGGTGCAAGGACATGCTGAATACAGGGGTGGATGCGTCCAGGAGAAAGGGCAGTCTAGCTTGGAAGACAACAGAGGGGGGAAGAAATCAGAAGAGCACTGTACAGGGGGAGTTGTAATTCTGCCTAGGGAGGAGAATGACTGGAAAGTGCATAACCACCCCATGTTCTGAACACATTCATTTGGCACTGTAGAGTTGCAGCTGGGCAGGAATTCCTATGGTCCAACGCTTGGAATAAACTTCCCTGCATGGCTCTCTAAGGGTATGTCTACACTGCAATTAGATACCCACAGCTGGCCAATGCCTGCTGACTCATCCTCGGTGTAGACATTAGGACTCAGGTTGCAGTCCAAGCTTTGGGACCCTCCCACCTCCCTGGGTCCTACAGCTCGGGATCCAGCCTGAGTCTGGACACCTACAGCATGATTAAATAGCCTCTTAGCCCGATTCAGCTGGCATGGGCCAGAGGTGGGTTTTTAATTGCAGTGTAGACATGTCTTAAGAGAAGACAGAGACTGAGCAGGCCTGGCCCCTCCTTCCATTTTCATTATACTGAGAACCCCCTTAAATAAATGGGCTCCAGGAGAAAAATGGACTCTACTAAAGGCTGCCTCATTTTTAGAGCGAGGGCCGGGATAAACCCATCAAGATGGAAGTTCCCTTCTACTGAATAATGACGATCCTCATAGCACTTAGTTAGTAGCCCTTCCCATGGGCTGCAGCCTGGCTGGTTAGCTGCCTGGCTCGGAGATCTTCTTCCATCCAACCGATGTAATTTTCCTGGGCAAGGCCTTCTGAACACAGGCTTTGTTTATGGTACGGGGACTTGGGTCTTTGGGACTTTGCTGCGTACTAAACTGTGAAGATGGCGATGTGTACCTGGGTGGTGCCTGTGTGTAAAACGGACCAGCAAACGTTCATTTTCAGCTTACGAAGTGTAACCATGGTACTAGTGGAAAAGCTACCTCAAAGGATCCTGCCTCAGGAACCTGTGGGGTCCTGCCTGTTTTGACTCCATTAATAAACCAAGTTGGATGTTACAGGTCTGTAGCACGAGTCACAGTATGAAATCGCCCACCTACACGGGTAAGATGCTCGATGTTTTACTGGGCTTGGCAAACGGGCATTACTGCACTGAATCCGGATCATCCAACATGACAGTTTCTATAGCATTGACAAAAGCAAACCTGACCTCAGTCAGGATCCTAAATTGGAGCGTAGAAATAGATGGCTACCTATGGCTCAGGAGCCCTAATTAGTGGTCTGATCTTCAAATCACATGATTTCAAGCATTTTTTTTTTTTAAATATTGGCCCCCGTCTTTCTAATCCCTTCATGGTCCTTTTCTCTTTTTCTGCTTCCCCCACAACCTTTGAACCACCTCATTACTTTTGGTGCCAGAACATGCTACTTGCTCCTCTGCTCCATCTGGAAAAGCTTCTCATATCCCCACCTCATTAGCTCTCCATTTCATTTAAAATCTCTGCTGAAAATGTATTCTCTCTCCTTTACCCCGCCTCTTAATTTTCCTCTCTCTTTGCTAGTATCTCTGTAATTCTATTATTTTATCCTTACAGAGTGTAGCATTTGTAGGGAAAATGCTATGCCAAATTAAGTTGTATTAGCATTTCCGTTTGAGCCTTCACTACCATGGAGACTGGACACCGAAAGGGGAAAAGGCAGGGGTAGAGAGGACGTTTTCAGTTCAAGTTGGGGGGTTAAGTTACTCAGTTAAAGCATGGTGTATTTGTACTTTTCAGTACCTGACAGAACTGTGTGTATGTCCTGACTTATCTTGAATTCAAGGATATTAAAACAATATGCTGATAGTTAAAATTGGGCAGAAGGTTTCTGTTTTTTAGGAAAGGACAGGCAAAAAATGTACAAGCAATTACAGAGCACATTTGTGAATGCACTTTGCACATGCATGTGCAAACAGATGATTATGTGTTTAACACAAACATGAGAACTACTCATATAAATTAGGGATGTAATTGTATGTATATTTTAAAAAATTGTGTCTTAAGCTTCTTCCCTGTTAATTTAGTGATAGATTACACCCTAACTTGCTTTCCAGAAGGTCCAAGAGTCTAAAATGATCCATCTGGAGAGCAGACTTGTGAGACATTGAGGGCATGTCTACACTGCCACACAGTCTGGGCTACAAGGGTGTAAATAGCAACGCACACCTAAGTGCTGCACTGTAAATTCCCCATGTGGATGCTGCGGACACAAACTAAAAGGTTCCTACTTGCTATTTGCACACTTATCTTCGAATAGGACAACATTACTGCAAAGCAGGAACCTTTTAGTTCATGCCTGCAAGCATGTTGGTGCTCACTGCTGTTTGCACCCCTTTGCCTGATTTGTAGCGTAGTGTGGATAGGCCTTGAGTTGAAACTTTAACAACAGTATCAAACACTCCAACTTTTAAAAAAAAGAGGCCATAAGCACTTATCATGGCAAATCGTGCTAGGAAATGAATGACAATGAAATATCAGCATTTCACAAACCAACAGACACATCACTGGTTACATGCTCATGCAGAATGATTTGCTTTTAACCAATATGCTTTGCCTGGCACCATTTCAAATAAGGTCAACAGAATAGTGATAGAAACACTGTTTATCACGCAGCAAAATATCCGTGTCTCAGGGAGCATCCATGTCTCTGACCATTCTGATAGCTTCTACGGCAGGCTGATCAGAGCTGGTTGGCAACTTGTGACTGGGCAGCATTCCTGTTCACCTGGCTGAAAGGGAGGTAGGAAGGGGTGACAAACTGGGGAGACAGGTGAGAGCAAAGTGGGAGAAACAAAATCCAATTCCCTTTTCAGCCTCCAGCTAGAATGGGGCAGCTCTGCATTTCGGATCTACGAACGCCGGGCCATACCCTTAGATGTAGGGCTCCAATGACATTGATGAGGCTATGCTAGCTAAGGAGAGGGCCTACTGCCTCTGCCTATTTTTAACTGTCATCAAGCACAAGAAACGAGCTCTTCCCTCCCACTGAGTTAAATTAGTCCGGAGTCCAACCCCCAGTACCAATTCCAACAATGCAGTTTGTTGCCATGCACTGATCAGCTTCTTTGAATGGAAAAGGCAGAAGGCCAGTCACCCACATCTCCTTGCAGTCTGCACTTGAATGCCCTTGTGTGCTCTGCTGCAGAACAGCCTTACAATGAAGAGTCTGTCTGCAGCCTGAGGGCACACGACGGCGGTGCAGGTGGATGGGAGCTGCTGCTGAGACCTTTGAGTGAAAACTGAATTATTCCGGCTGATGCTCCAGGACAACAGGACTCTCAGGTAACGAAACAAATACCCCACTAAAATGAGTCACCCTCTCCAAGAGCCAAGCAGGTAGCAATACAACTCCACGGCCACGTCTTACGTTAGTTAGCACGGTACTCAAGGATCTCCAACACTAAACAGCCCTCTCTGGCTGGTCTGTTCATTCCAACAAATATACCAGACTTTTCTGTCTACGCAGGATGAAATTGGAATGCTTCTACTGGGATATTTCCACTAAAGACATTGACAATTGGGGCAAGAGACTGGATCCTATGCCCATTTCTGCCTCTACTGCTCAAAATGATCTCGAGTAAAGCTTTGAGCAGGGAGTTGGACTAGATGACCTCATGAGGTCCTTTCCAACTCTAATATTCTATGAAATCACCTAAACCTTCCTTTGCGTCTCAGTTTAAGGCACTGACTGTGTAAAACGGTCAACTGGTATGTGCTTTAAGATAACTGGATGGCAAACGCAATTGTAAAGACCCCCTGAAACAGGTCCGCTGCAGTAGCTGAATCTGGACCTTTCAGCATAGACCTCTCCTGTTTGAGTTAGCTTCGTTAGCTAGTAGGACTAGTAACTACAGGGCTGGCCAGCCATTAGAGGTTGATGTCACACACGTTGTCATTATGGTAAGACTTTCACAAGATTGATAACCAAGAACAAAGGGGAAGGAATTGACCCACTTACACAGCCTCTGGGCTACAAAACCAGGTTATTTTTAAGAGCCTGGCAGCTCCAATCTGCGTAAGTGTCACTTACACAAGCGATAAGTGGAGTTGACAATTCTGCCCAAGCTTTGCACGTGGTACAGATGCAAAGCTCTGGAAAGATCAGCACAGCCTATGAGGCGGAGGCTTTTCTTCAGCATTAAGCATTTCTCTTTATTTGTAAAAACCTTGAATTGAGATCCCTCTGGGATTTTGAGATGAGTCAGACCAACGAGGCTTGCCGTCATTACCTGATGGGACATAGTGGCTGTCAGAAGCTGAAGCCCGGCTTTCCATGGTCAGGTGAAGAGCAATTTAAATTGCAGAGTCCAGCTTTCAGCACTTGCTCCTTCTGTCACAGCCAGAATCTCATAAAAGCAGGTCATGCTCCAAGACTTTTTTTATTCAATAAGATTTTGTGACTAATCCAACTTTCTTTGACTGGACGCTTTGGAGAAGGCCAATTGCTACGGCGAGTGGAACTCTGGAAGCAAGTTTGTTTGGTGTTTTCCACAGGGTTGGAGAGTGTTTTATCACTATTGGGACATGCTCTGCATGAGGTAACACCACAATGACTGCTATTTCCTGTAACCAAAATTGGTTGTGACTAATAGATGGTCCATCACAATTTCAAATGGAGTCCAAGCTCCCTAGGTTTCCCTGGCATTGGCCGAGTATGGGAGCTTGTAAACAGGACAGAGTCTCACAATTCATTGCTGCTTGGGTCTGGACAGCAGTCTCTTCTCAGACGCTCAGGATTCCAAAGAGCCAGGGGGCTGGTGATCATTGAGCAAGAGAAATGGCTAGACAGAAATTGGGATGGTGTTCTAAAGATAGCATGAGTTTCAAGAGTAAAATCAGTTTCATGGGTCAGATTATAAAGGAGGCTGCTGTGGTTAAGAAGAGCTGGATTTAAGCCAATGCAGCTCTCTGCTTCAATTTTCCCATCTGCAAAAAGGGGGGAGAGGGGCTGGGGGTTGATAATCCTTCCTTCCACTCACTCTTTGTCTGTCTTGTTTATCCTAGATGGCAAACTGTTCAGGGCCACTACTGTTTCTCCTTATGTGTCTGTACACCCAGCACAATGGAGACCCTATTGTTATTTAGTTGTATTACCATAGCACCTAAAATCTCCAGTGATGGAGCAGGACCCCATCTCAGTTGGTGCTTCTAGGGACTACAGTAATTAGGTAATTAACAAAAACAGCATAGTGAGAAACGTAAAGAACACACAAAATTGAAGCCTTCTTTCCTTCCATCATTGCATTTAAGTAGAAGAAGTCCATGTTTGTGCAATTCAGCTGCCAGAGGCCAAGCAGCAGGGAATGCTGAACATGGAGGCTAGAGCCTGCTAACCAAGCCGGTGCTCTGCTGCCTACGCTTGTAGCTAAACATCTCACCAGCTGCAGAAGTTTGTTTCCAAATGGACAAACATCCCATTTAGATGTCTTCACTCCTAAATAGACTCTGAGCACCCCACGGGGGCCCCCTCCCCAGGGGGGAAGTCCATGGAACTGCCATTAGCTAGAATGGGAGTTGTGCACAGATCTAATGAGACAACAGAGCCCTTAATGACTTGGATTGGCTGCAGTTTTCAAACCTGGCAGGTTTCTGCTTCTGATGGTTTGTTCCTCATCTGTCGTTCTGTACAAAAGCCTGGGCTCCCGCTGGTAGCAGGAGGGCAACGGTTTTAGTGCAATTTCATGACGTGCGTCTTGTTCAGCATCATTTAGCTGTTCCGGGGCAGATTTGCAGCGGAAGGAACTGTGGTAGTCTGTCCCTCACTGCCTCTCCCCCCCATTTCAAATTCAACTCCTCTCATTCATAAATCCCTTATTCTCTTCCCTGTGCAGACCGTGTGCTTTACTTTGTTATTAGGTTATTGTGTAGGCCTGGTTAACGCTGATGAATAGAGGAAAGATGACTTACGTAGAAAAGTAACTGTTTGTACCAGAATCTATTGCACCTTTTTAGACACAACATACTGCGCTGTGCAATGGCACCTGGCCATTAAATGTGAATATTTATGAATGGAGCACAGCCTGTTTTAAATGACCGCGGTTGCTATTCAGACAAACAAAGGCATTCCGATGTTTGCCATAGATCTCCCTTCACCCCACTCGGGCCCAGTCTACACTGCTGGGAGCTGTCGATGGCTGATATGCAAGCGACGTACTGTAGCTTGCCTATCTGCTGTCGACTTACTAACGTTCCCTTACCGCGGCGTCTCTGGTGCGCTGCGTGGACAGGGAACGCCCTCTGGTCGACATAGCTTTACTCTTTTTGGGGGAGGACGGGGTGGAGTGGAAAGCACTTCCAAGATCGACTGTGCAGGTCTCCACTGCCCGCTCAATCGATCATGCTGCATTGATCAGTGCCGCCCTGGAAGCGTAGACATACCCACAGATTAGAAAGGCTCACAGCAATAGATGTATTGAAATGGTGAAATGTGTTTATCATCTGTTGCATTGTTGGCCAAAGGAAACTGAGATCCCGGGAAATACTGTTTAACAATAAATATATATAACCAGCTTTGTAGAGCTGTATCAAACTTACACTCAATACACAGAAATATACGGATTCCTGCTAATAATTTGTATCTTGGCAACACGTAGGGCCCTAAACCAAGACCAGGGCTCCTTTGTACTAGGTACTATTGTGACATACCAGGTACTGCACAATCCAGGCTACTGCGGAGGTGCTGCCCTGCAACCTTGGGCGCCTTGCAATGCCATGCTATAGCAGCTCTCACCCGGGCCACCCACAAAGCAGCCTTCTAGCATACAAGCCATACCCTGAGTGTCTGTGCGCAGCTGCTACACCCTGGCTCTCATCAGCCTTGGTTATACTGCAGGGTGACCCTAACACACGCCCCAGGCCTGGATCTACCCCCAGAAATGTATGTTGTGTACTGCCCAGCCCTCTCCTGGACAGTACAAAGATCTTAAGTCCTTTATTCCTTTAAGGGAATAATATGCCAGTTTATTATCTTAAATAGAGTTACCCAGACACTTCAATTTAAACACACTGGATTAGATAAACCAGTAAAACAAGATGGACTGTTAACTGAGCAGAAGTAATGAGGCATAAAAGTCAGAAATGGTTACAAGAAAATAAAGATAAAAACGTTTCCTAGCATCTACTTAAGAATCTCTCTCTCTCTGTTCCAAAAGCAAACTTTCTCACCAAATGCTCTAGCAGATACAAACCAAACTTCAGGCCAGAACCCCTCCACCAGCGTCCTACAGCTGGTTCCTTTTGTCTTTTCAGGTGTGGAGAATGAAGTGGGAAGGAAGGGGGGTGTCCCTTAGTTGGTTCCCCCCTTTTTATTTTAATATAATTTGTCCCCCTCTTGAAAAACATTTCCAGCTGAGACCCAGGAGACCCTATGTGGAAGGATATTCTCTGCTGTTTTTTTTCCCCTCCTCACCTCTTCGAACTTCCTTTGCCTCTCTGCTTGATGACTTTGTTTACTGCTTAAATGCAAATTAAGGCAAGGACATATTCCTTCCTTTGTTTAGGACAGACCTGACTTCTGCCTGGGCAGGGCTGTGGGATTTGGAACATGTGTTAAAAAACATCGTATGGAAGAATCTTAACTTTACATACAATGTGGCCACACATTTTACCAGGACAATACTGATACAAGATCAGCAAATTATGAGTTTTCAAATGGTACCTTACAAGCCATACATCTGCAGTGTAGTTGTAGCTGTGTCAGTCCCAGGACATTAGAGAGACAATGTGGGTGAGGTAATTGAGGTATTGGACAGAAGTTGGGCCAATAAAAGATATTACCTCACTTATCTTTTGTCTCAAGCAATACCTTGTACGAAGATGATTACAACAGCATGCTGGATATGAACACCGGTGTGTATTCTGTCACAACTGTAGAAAAAGTCTCTGCCTCAAAGACCTTGCAAAGAGTGGAAGAATTATCCTTCCGTTTTACAGAGGGGGAGCTGAGGCAAGGAGAGAAGTAATTACTTGCCCCACAATTTTACCCACATGTCCTGAGTGCAAGCTCATGACTTTAACTACAAGACCATCCTTTGTCTCTTAAAGAGAAGAAAAATAGAGGGAGCCACAGGACGATGATGCTCTAGCAAAGGGATTCTGAGGAGAAAAATTAAACCCAGCGAATTTTAAAATGGCTTTCAAATATTTATGGTATTCACTAATACAGGTTGACGTGTATCTTGCCTGATTCATGCTATATAAACAAACAACAACTTCTTTGAAGGTCTGCAAGAGTATGGAGAGTGGTCTTTCCAGTAGCTTTGTGCTAACTACAGTACCAAGTGGCAATTTCACACCAAAATGAATAAGAAACTATTTTGTGGATTCAAAGATTTCAAAGCAATTGGCAGCACTGCTTCTAACTCAAGTTACAGCAACAAGACACATTTGCACTATGAAAGCTGAGCATTCCTTTTCTGTATCATCTGCAAACTCCTATACCACCGACTACAGCAACAGTTGCAGTTGTGTTGCTAAGTGGTTGTGGTTTTAACTGAAAGTTGTGACTTTTTTATGGTACATGCACATGGTATATTGCAAAAAAAAAAAAAAAAAAAAAAAAAAATGTTTTCAGTTAATTATGTCCAGGCTTGGCAGAAATAGGATTTTTTTTTCAATATAATTTCAATGGATGTCAGTTTATTTTAAGCATTTTTTTTATTTTTATCCATTTAAATGTTTCCAGTTATGCAAAATCATTTTTGGGGGGAGAGGATGGGAAGGGGGGTGGGACTTAGATAATAGAGGCAGACAATCTTTTAGTGACCGTAGACGCTGAGACTCAGGGAAAAATTACAGCTTTATAACCTTTAATAGACAAATTGTCAACATCACGTCAAATATACAAAGTAAATATCCTTAAATCAAACTTCAATAAGTTCAAACAGCAATTTTCCTACCTTGCCTATCTGTAAATTTTGATTATCAATGGAAATATTTTCCCATTAGGGTGTGTGCGCACGTGTGTGTGTCCAGTGAAACTGACACTTACTGATAAAAATCAAATCGTTCCATGCTTAATAATGTCCAGGCGCACTGTGCAGAAATGTTTAAAACCTTTTATGCGTTGAGGGCTTCAACCCAACTGTGATGGGGCATCTGCACCACACAAGCACTGAAGGGGTTAAAAGCAGCCCTAGGGAGGCTGGGGGGGGTGGCCAATAGGAAAGGGGCTGGGAGGAACAGCCAATTAAGGCCCAGCAGGCCCATATAAAAGGAGCTGCAGGGCAGAGCAGAGCAGGGCAGTCACTGCCTGGAGCTCAAGGAGGGAAGGCTGTCTCTCTCGCAGGCTGAGAGGCCTGCAGTATTTGACACAGAGCTCCTGCTGGAAGGGATGGAGCCAGAGAAGCCTGGCAGGCAGCTGAAAGTGCATGGCAGCAGGCCCTGCGAATGGCTGAAGAAGGTGCTAGGGCTGGGGGAAGTGGCCCAGGGAGACAGCAGCAAAGAGTGGAATTTGAGGCTCAGCAGCACATTGCGAACCTCAGGGTCCTTAGGCCGGTCCCCAGAGTGGTGGGCAGGCCCGGGTCCGTCCCCCCACCCCACTCACCACTGGGGAAGTGGCAGAATAAATTGCTGCAGGTGTCACTGAAGAAGTGACGGACAAAACACTGCAGCAGCTAGCAGGGAAAGTGGCTGGACTCTTGAGGAGCTAAACCTCCCTCCAGAAGGGGCGGACACAGATCGTGGCTGGGACGGAGGGCCGAAGATGACGCTGAGGGTCCTGACAGCAGCAAGAGGGGCACAGGCGAACCGGGAGGAAGAGTGCCAGAATGTAGACGGCAAATGTTGGCTTGGAGCTAATCCCCGGACGACCAGCAGGAGGTGCCAGTCTGGTGGCGAGTGGTGCGAACCCATCACACCAACATTGATGGACCTAGATTACATCAGATCTAGGTCGGGTAGTCCAGGAAAACAACCAGATCCACACGGGTTTGGGTCAGCTCTCCTCCTGTCCATGGGGGTGGCCCTTGCCACCTCTGTGCTGTGCACCAAAGGGAGTCGCAGCACCTCTATTCTCTAGCACACAGTGCAATGGGCGGGGAGGTAAGATAGCAGGAATTTGACATGCAGGCACTAATGTTTGCAACTGCTGTGGTGTCAACCCTATAGCCAGGAGGTGGCAATGCTGACTCATGTTCATGGGGACTGGCTGAGGTTGGGCTGGAAAACAATTCCGCCCTCTAATTAGGCCCAAGCAGACCTCTATTTTTAAGGGAAAATCCGTCACGCTTTGTAATGGGATATTAAAATAAACTAAATAGAAATGAATGTTTTCAGTGTTGGCCTACGAACCAACTGAACTCACTGAATCACAAGAAAGCAGAGAAAGCTACTGATGTTTTCATGGACAATCAAGGAACTAGGTGACTGCACTTCTCTAGATGAAGGTCAAGAAAATGATACAGAAACCAGAAATCTTTCATTAATTATAAGGCAGGCTGAAAAGAAATACATCACATATATCAGCTTTAAAAATCAAGATAAAACTACCCCAGCTTTGATAAGAGTGCCTATAATAATTAATAAGACCATATGAATACATACATAGTAAAATGCCAAAAACTAAGGTGATCGGCAATATTATTCTAGTTCATCTTTCTCTGAAGCTCAGCCGACACTTGAATATTCGTGGATGAATTTTTCAGAGCATCAAGTGGGAAATTACACAAGCCCTGTTAATGTTGGCTGGATTTTGGGATGCAGCTCCGCAAGGTGTCACTCTGATAACTCACCAGTCAAATGCTGTTAGCACAACACATTTTACGTGGCTCTTGACATAAAGTGGCCTTAGAGGCTACGAAAAATGCGTTTGAGTATTTTTCTGATAAGCCAGGAGTGAATAGTTGCACATATTGCACACAAACATTCTTGATTAAGACAAATCTGAAGACGCTTGTAGATATACTCTATCTGAAAGGCATGCACGCCCTCTGCTGGAATGTGGAAAAACTGCAATGTTAAAAATGAAATATTTTTCCGTAGCCCATTAAAATACGTTTTATTTCTGAAAGTCACTCAATCTAGATTTTTTTTAGAACAGTGAAGATAGATTATTTGTGTTATTGTAGTGTATAAGAGCCCAGATGTGGACCACAACCCCATTGTGCTAGGTTCTGTACAAACAAAAAGCAAAAAGTTCCCAAAGAGCTTACAATTTAAGTATAAAAGAAGAGCACAGATGGATACAGACATATAGGGAGTAAGGAAACAAACGATGAGACAACACAGGTCTGCGTGACAGGCAGTGGATTCTGCAAACCAGGGGCCTAACCCGTGTTGAGTTTTTTTGTAGGCTTCACAGCAAAGGAGCCAAACGAAACTAAATGTAAATGCATCATAGTCATAACGTTACCTTCTGTGTGTGCCGTGCTTCGGCATAGGAACACAAGAATGATATCCCAGCCAGAGATCCAGAGTAGGGCACGAGGAAAGTTTTCCATCAAATGTCCTTTTTCAGCATCAAATTGGGGGTTTTGCAGGAATAAACTTTCTGTTGCTATCGAATCCCCCCTCATTGTTCTCTTCTGCAAACTAAAGCAGCCCCGTTTCCTCAGCCTCTCCTCATAAGTCTTGTGCTCCAGCCCCCTCATCATTTTCGTTGCCCTCCACTCCAATTTGCCCACATCCATTTTGTAGTGGGGGGCCCAAAACTGGACAAAATACTCCAAATGTGGCTTCACCAATGCCGAATAGAGGGGAATAATCACCTCACTCTATCTGCTGGCAATGCTCCTGCTAATGCAGCCCAATATGTACATCCAATCAAGGGTCTGGCTGCTATGGGCCTGGAGGCCTTGAGCACTACACCTGCTTGGTTAGAGGCCGCAATTCATTGTCTCGCCATGGTGCAGCACCGAAGGATACAACCTGGCAGGCCGGGGTTCAATACGGGGCCCTGACAACAGCCTTCTTTCACACTGCGTAGCAACCTAGGGCAGTGGTTCCCAAGCTGAGGGTCGTAACTCTATTTGGGGTCACTTCAGCAGCAGAAGGGGTCACGGCCATCCTGAGCGCGCAGAAGATGCCATTTTACAAAACAGCCTCCTCCACATAGCATGGCCTCACACACACCGTAGGGCAAGGCCACGTCGCATGGGAGAAGCTGTTTTGCTCTACAAAATGGCGCCCTCCAGGCAGCATGACTCACACGCACCGTACATGTGGGAGCTCATGCAGTCCAGAGGATGGTGTTTTGTAAAGCAAAATGGCATCCTCCTTATGGAGTGACCGTGCATGTACAGGGCGTGAGGTCACATGGGCAGGGAAGATGCCATTTTTAAACGGCAACTTCCATGCTGTCTGGGGTAGTGGGAAACAACACATCTGAAAACGGGGTCATGCAGGGAAAGTGTTTGGGAACCACTAACTTAGAGGGAGCAGATCTACGATGAGGCTTGTGTGTATTTCAACACAACTAACCTAATGGTTGAGTATGTGTTTAGCTGAAAGATCACCTCACACCGGTGACATACTGCCACCGCTACTTACGGGAGCCCCCGTTTTATAAGAGGCGGGCAGCTAGCAGTGCAAGAGCCAGCCCGCCTTGCAGCTCACTCTCTCCTTGGTCCGAAGTGGCCTTAATTTATTAGCCTTCATGGTAGGTGACAAAGGCGCATTTGCTTGCCTTGGCTGTGAGGAAATGGGAAGGTTCTGATGGGAGATCTTAAAAATGGTGAGTTACAATTGGTTGCAGTGGATGTGGTGGCTAATGAGCATGAGGTCGTTACAGGAGCGGTCTAGTTTATGCTTATATCTATTGAAGCACTGTCAAAGTGCACCTACAGGGAGATGCCTCTAACGCATGCATGCAGACAGCCCAAATAAAATAACTCAGCGTATTCCGAACCAGTGAAAACCATTCAAAGTTGGCTTGCCACCTTGATTTCCTCAGTAACCGGCTGGGAAGTGACCAGTGTGTGACAGCTTAGAGATGTAGTTGTCTGTAACGTTGGGGAGACGGGGTGCTTTCATGAGTCAGAGAGCAAAGAGGCTTGCCATCAAACGGACTGAAGTGAGACCCCTGAGGGAATCTGGAGTGTGCTTAGAATGTCAGTGAAAACCGTAGATCGGTCCATGGGCTCATTTTTTTCCCCATGGTGTATATTATTCTTCACTTAATTCCTGCATCCTCAGAGAAGTCTGACAGTGTGAGAGACATGGTGCAGAGATGTCTTTAAATAGAAAGAGAGAGGACATTTTAAAAGCCCTGCTTAAAGCATCTCCAGTCATGTCTTAGGGCTAGGAGGGTTTTGGCACAGAGCAAAATGACAGAGACTGCAGAACTATTTGGAAGTTTCTTACCTTCATGTATTTCTCATCTGATACATAAAGGTTATTCAGATTTTTTAAGCTACTCGTACCAGCTGCCTTCTGTCAGAATAGGTCAGGCTCCCTTCCCCGTAGGGCTTGAGATTTTCGTGTGGAGTCTCATTACATCCTCCTGTTTGCCTTTAATAGTCTGTCTGGGTTGCTGAGGTTCCTCAAATAAGTATAGGTCTTACTTCTTCTTCCGGTGTGCAGGTAGGCCTCATCTCCCATGGTGTATTAATGTCAGGATTATGTTTGCATCTATTAGCTTCTAATGAGATTGGGGTCCCGCTGTGCTCGACGCTGCACAGTCATTGTAGGAAAAACTGTGAAAGGGTTACATCCTAAGCAGGACATTTCCTTGTCATCAGCATTCAAGCGATGCAACATGACACTGTTCAGAACAGCACCTGCATGGTGGCCACACTAATGGACTAGAACAGAAAAAGCTTTTGAGAAGAGTTACAGGGAACGTTAGCTCCACCGGTCTTCAAAAGTAACGTCTGTGCTTTTACAAGCGCTTGGTTTTAGTTTTTTTGTTCTTTAATGCAGCTTGGTGGGGTGTTTGGGGACTAGATGAGTGAGGGGAAGGGAAGAAGAAATGATGGCTCTCTCATGGATGCTGCAGTGAGGAAATGGAGCAAATATGAGATTGTCTCCCTTCCTCACACCTTCAGTGTTACCCCATTGGCTATGGCCTTGGTTCAGGGAATGAGATTTGTCCTATTGCAAAGCCCATTTTTCAGAGACATCTTCACTACGCCATTAAAATGTCAACATTACCGCACAGTCTGCAGGTGTATCTCTGAGCCTGCAATACAGGGAAAACCTGAGATTCTCAGATGGTAGCTGCTGACTTTGTAATGGGGAGCACTACACTTCACACCAAATTGAGTTTTCCCATATTCAAGTTCATTGTAAGTGAATTCTTATGCACTGAATTGATTCAAAGAAATGCTGTTTTGATTTCATACTTGGTCAGCTCTTTTAGGATAAGAGCTCCCATTCACAAAACAGTCAGTTCATCCCCCATTGAAGAAAACGGCAAGCATCTTTGATGACATCAAAATTTAGGGAAAAAATTCCAAACTGAGCACTTACATTATTCATCTATTCCTTCACTGTTTAAATTGATTGCAAATGAAGCAACAGCAAACAGAATGTCAGAGAAACAGAAAAACCTCCTAATGACAGACATCTGTGAAACATCCCTCAAATTAAGACTTTGCATTTGGATCCATTTAACATCATAGCGAAGCGTGCAATTATGATGGAGCTGATTTCCAGCTCCTGCCTATAGCCCATGATTTTCAGAAGTGAAGGTTTCTTTCTTTGGAAGCTTTCCAAAGTCCTGATTCACCATTACAGACATCTGTAACACATTAAACCATGCATTTGTTATCCCCAAGCTCGAAGAACAATGTCCTCTGTGTCTGATTAAACAAGTCTCACTATTCTTTCAAGAGACCCTGCAGAATAAATACTAGATATCCAAACTCCACGTCCTAGCAGCAATACCCACCCAGGTCCCTTAGAAACATGGAGTTAGCTTAGATACCTGGGACCAGATTTTTAAAAGACCTCTGCTCCCATTGAGGCCCCAAAATGAATGGCTAGAATTTCAAAAAGGCCCAGCGCTTTGTCACAATGGGAGCTGCTTGGTGCTGAAATCTTTTTAAAAATCTGGTCTTGGTTGTGGTGCTGAATATTGGAAATTCTGGTCCTTGGAGACAGATTTAGGCCTCAGATTTGTAACGTTATATATATTTCAAATCTACAGGTAAGGGCAATGGTAGGCTATGCACGATGGAGGTCTATCACCGGTTAGAACATGCTCTTAACAATTTGCAATTTCTTTAAAGAGATGTGGCAGAGATGATACGGTCAGTTCAGGTATTTTCAAATATGTGATGATCTATGAGTACATGTACTCCAGCAGAGGGGAAGTATATATGTTTTAATGTGGCTAATCAGTCACTTTATCAGAGAGCGGATAAACAGAATCCATCATTCCTTGCAACTTTAACACCAGCCCCTCTATGGGGCTGGGATCTGAACCCACGGCTATTGAGAAATGGGAGGAAGGCACAATTGAAAAAATATGCAAACACACAATCTCCACTCCACTGCCAAATTTCATGTTAAAAGCATGCTGCCAGCTGCCCTCCCCCACAGATCTTGGCAGAAAATACCCAACATTTCAATTCACCAGGTTACCAGCAGGAGCAATGGTGGGAACAGCAGATTGTAAGTGAACAGTGCAGCCAGCAAGTTTCAAACTCAGAATCTCTAGCATGTGCAGCAGGTGCCTGATTCCCTTAGAAATCGTGCAGCCATCAGTGGAAATCGCATGCGTATCTCTTGCAACAGCAGTGACCCAGCAGATTTCCAAGAATAACCGTTAGCAAGGAAATCCTGCCACCGAGAGCTGCCACTCGCCAGTTCTGGCCCTACGCCTCCCCAAAGCCACGGAGCCCCAAAATCAAAGGATTTAGAGTCGTGAGAAGACACTGCTTGCTCCCTTCCTCTTGTTCATAGCTGTGTCTGCCACACTTGGTTCTCTCCCCGGCATGTAAAGAAGGGGATCAGGGGGCCCTAAAAAATGGGTATTATTGGTAATTGTTGTCGAATTGGCCCCCTTTGTGCTAGGTGCTGTACAAACACAGGAAAAGACTCATGCTGAAAAGCTTACAACCTAAGCCAATTACTTTTATATTCCATTGTCATTTACGTTTACCATGCACGGCATGGATATTACAATCTTAGGAGATTACTGGGGGAGTGACAGGTCAGTCATTTTTACTCTTAAACTATAGGCATTTTACAAATGGGGAGAGGGAACATCAGCCCCTCTCCAACTTAATTGAAACATCCTGTCGCCATTTCCATCATCATTCAATTCAAAATCAGTTCCTACAGAAATAAGACGTCTTCAGAATTTGAACAGCGACCCTCGTGCATTTAAAGAAAAGTGCACTACCTGGATTCAGCACTTTAGTCCCCCTGAAACATGCAATGTGGAAATAACAATTTCATACATAAAAAGCCATGGAGAAAATGAAGTGTGCGACCCCTTCTGAGTCCCTGCCCTCAAATACTTTGAGCATCAACTGAGTCAGTTAAATTTGAGCAGCTGTCCCAAAGGATCATTTCACTACCTATCCCCAAGCCCTAAGGGCAGCTCTGTGATTGTGGATGGACAGGAATTGGATATACTTAGGTGAAGGGAGGAGAATGGTTGATCAGGCAACTTGTTTTTCCACAGGTCTGTTCAAAAGTGTTAACAAACGGTCTTCATCTGGCTCTGCAGTAGGAAAACAAAAACACACTGCAGACAGGCATGCAATGGGGTGATTTTTTTTTTTTAAAAGGAGAAAACGGAGTTTCTGCACAAGCACGGTGGGTTTGATTACAGACAGCATAACAATCCCACAGACACTCGGAGGACAACTACTAAAACCCATCAAATTCCAGGCCTACTCTTCTTGGCTGTCTTTTTTTCACTTCCAGACAGCTGCAAACACCTATAGACCCCCTCCTCCCCCCCGGCTTCCTTTCTAATTTTCTTTCGTTTCTGGCTGGGAAATGTAAGCATCTTAAAAAGGTTACATAAGCCAGCAAAACATTCATTATACAAACATTTGCTTATGCATGTATTTTACATAAATACGAAATGTTTGTAGACAGGATTTTCACATTGAATATTCTTAACTACTGAGTGTTAGTCTCATTAACATAATCCAGCTATGCTGTGCACAGGCCATACCAATTCACGCACACCAAATTCTGATAGGTTGAAATTCACCTCGGCGCAGTAGTCTAGCAGAAGACCTAGGGACAATTAAATCCTACTTGGGCCCATGTCTTCCAATCGGAGCCAAGTGGGATAGGGCAGGCCCCGTATACACAGGGCCGAATTTCACCACAGTGCATGCATGCTGAACACCAGGGCTTAGTTTGTGCCAAGACTGAGCCCCAGCACCTTTAAATTTAGCAGTTTGTAGCCCCGCACCTCTGCACTGACGGCACCTGTTATGAAAGTAGAAAAATTTCTTGAGTCTCAGTACCTCTTTCATTACAAATTAAGCATGGCTGAACGCTCATGGTGGTAGGCCCCTTGAAAATAGAATTGTAGGGGGAATAGGATTGGCTGCCGATAGTTCTGAGGTGTCTAAACATCGCTGTAGGTCCTCTACAAGTGTACGAACAGTGCAAAATCAGGAACTTTTCAGTTGTGTGCACTCCCCACAAAATTGTGAGCGACAATGTTACCAACAAGAATGTCTGTACATCCACGTCCAAACGCACCGAGATAAATATAGAATGTGTAATGTTCTGCCAATGTGGTCACAAGAATTAATGGATATAAACTGGCCATCAGGAAGTTTAGACTTGAAATTAGATGCAGGTTTCTAACCATCAGAGGAGTGAAGTTCTGGAATAGCCTTCCAAGGGGAGCAGTGGGGGCAAAAAAGCTAGTTGGCTTCAAAACTGAGCTTGATAACTTTATGGAGGGGATGGTGTGAAGGGACAGCCTAGTTTGGCAATTGCCTGATCTTTGACTCCTGGTGGTAGATATGCCAATGGCCTGTGAAGAGATGTTAGATGAGGTGGGTTCTGAGCTATTATAGAGATTATTTCCCCCATGGCAGATTGGCAAAGGCTCTGTGGGTTTTTTGCCTTCCTCTTTACCTTAAAGTCTTTAAACCATGAGTTGAGGACTTTAATAACTCAGTCATAAGTTAGAGGTTTATTACAGGAGTGGGTGGGTGAGGTTCTTTGGCCTGTATTGTGCAGGAGATCAGATTAGATGATCATAATGGTCCCTTCTGATTTAGGGTCTGTGACGCTAAGTTTAGCAGATATTGGTGGATTGGCACGCTATTATTTTTAAGAGAGCACATACCCCAATATCTCCCCCATTAGAAGTCATAATTCACCACTGAAGTAAAAGTTATCCACTGATGTTAATGTAAATGTGATTTATCTATGCCAGCATACCTCTGGGGTTAGAATCCGCTGAGGTTAGCATCTGCTCTGTGTAATTCTTCCTCACACATCTCTTCTTTTACAGTAAAGACACTCAGTGAGTGACTGGAGCGCTCATCTGAATTCAAGCAGCTAGAAACACGCTCGGGCAATCTCAGATACAAAATCTTTCCTATCACACATTATACATAATCATGCAGAAGTCAAAACTCTGAAGCTGCTACCTACAATTACCTAGCTCTGAAAACACACCAGGTTTTGCTTCCGCAAAACCCTAGACAGAAATATCATTTACTTCATTTTATTCTCATCAGTATACAATAATACATTTTGTGGAAGTGAATTTAAAGGGATCCATCACCAAAACGGAGTCAACCAAAAGCATACATGTTTTTCTGAAAGATTCCTACAGGGCATTTTATAATCTACCACCAGGTGTCACCAACATCTCGATTAATATAAATCAGATTTTCAAGTGTTTCTTCACAGGGCCATTATTTAAGGTTCTTACGTTTTCTTTATATATAAATAGCAAGGAATAAAACAACCTCTTCTCTAATTTAAGAAGTTGTTGGGGTTTATATTTAAACAGAGTTTTCATTATTTGGGCTGTCCAGACAGATACTTTACTGGCTGCTTATTTTGTTCATGCTCCAGTCCTATGATTTTTCCACCATTTATAAAAAAAAATTAAAATAAAGAATCGATCAGTTTGTTTTAATTACCTCCCAGGGAGAAGCTCGGTTAATTGTTGGAATGCATTATGTCACAGGTTCTCAATGGAAAACAAAGCCTGAGTTTCATGGTCCTGATTGGAGTTAACGTCCTTCATGTTCCCACACACACCCATCGCTTATTTCAAAGTGTTTTTTGTCAAGGCATCAAGGCATGGCCCCTCTTCCCCCTGATGTTAACACTCAAATCTCTTTCCTCATATCCACACTGTGTGCGCAGTCATTGATATTTCCAATACAAAAGACGCTTCAAACACAAAGAGCTAAGACAGCAATAGATGGGATAGCTGAATATCAGGAAAAGCAATGAGCAGAAAAGAAAAAGTATATTTGGATATATTTTGGATATTCTTTTATGGTCCACATGCGACATTTCTAAAATCAGTCCATAACATAAACTGGAGAGTAGGTGTTAACCTCCTGGGCACCTGCGAAGGCGGCGATATCAGAGGAGGTAAAATTTCCCAGTGTGTACTAGCACCGGGAGAAAAGATGAAGGGGTGTCATACATGAAAGAGGCCCTATGACACTAAGTGCTATGGCAGCATGCCCACAATTAATGCCTAAAGACAGCCACACAGACCAATTTGAAGATGATCAGTGAGGAAACATTTTTTGCAGTATCCTGGCGTGGTTGCGACATATGAAAGATGTTCCATGTAGGGGCTCAAAACTATTCGTTTAGTTCTACTACAAGCTGCCACTGATAAAAATGTTGCCATGGAAAAAAAAATTTAACTGGGAATGTAACTTCTTTCCTGGTCAATAAGCCCTTGCTGAAGGGAGTGAAAACTTGCAGAATGGCCTCTTCTAGGACAAACTTGGGATACTGGAATCTGCTAACATTTTTCTCTTCCAGAAGCAGTTTTTCCTTCTCTGAATGGAAATCCTGGCAGCTTCAAAGAAAACAGACTTGTCACCCATCTCTTGAGCTAGAGTACACTTCTTGCTGTGGCTAACACTGCCATATTTAGGCTAGGAAGGATTAGATTTTTATCTGTAAATGTCAATAAAACTCAATTTCACCGTACACAAACAGACAAAAAGTAGTTCCATCAATAGACAGTTTACTGATAAGCAAAAAAAAAAAAAAATGCTGCTTGAGAACTTATTGGAATTTGATGTAAGGATATTTACTTTATATATTTTGATGTGTGATGTTCATGATTTGTGTTTTCGCAGCTATTAAAGCCTTAACTTTTTTAAACTTAACATCAACTGTCATTAATTAATCTGACCCCACCATAAATTTTGCACAACTGTGAAATTTAAATTGATAAAAATAAGTGCTTAAAAACAATATTATCCATCAAAATTATAAAAAATAAAATTCAAATTCTGCCAGGCCCAGCCAGAGGCTTTGCTATTGTTTTCCATAACATCCTAAGCTGCATTGCTGGTAAAAGGCACTGACAGTCTGCAGCAGTACTGCCATGCCAATTTAGAAGACACACCCCTGGATACTAAGAATTTTTGCAGACCTCTCACAGATAATGAGTTACTGAAACATACCTGAAACCACAAAGAACCTTCTTTGTTACTAGGTATTAAACTGTGGGTCACCTCCTACAGAAACATTTCTCTTTTGAACGGCGACATTGACCAAGTTGCTCAAACCATGTGACAAGCTGCAGCTAAGCTCGGCACCAAGAGCCTCTGTAAATTCTGAAATAGCTGAATGTACGTTTAAACTTCTGGAGGCTTTTGTTGGAAGAAATATGAAAATGAGTCATACAACCTGTTCCAGCAATACTCATTGTAAAGAGGTTATGCAGCCTCAACATGCAACATGTTCTAGGCATTTGCAATACAAACATTTTGCAATACAAAAATTCTAGCTGCCCTGTCGAAAGTGTCGGGGGAAGCTGAAGGTTTGGGCTGCTGAACAGCTAGAGAGCCATATACGGTAGTTAGTGAATACAGGAGGAGCACATTAGCTGGATGGTTCTGACAAAAGGCTCAGTAGTGATACAGATATCAATGTTTTCAGTTAATTTATCATTAGGTTTTAAAGTGTGTGCGTTCAGACGAAAAAAGTGTACAGCTACACCTGTTTCAGGCCACCTGCAGACTGAGGAAGGCACTAGGCGACTTTTGCCCTTGGGAGAGTCTCTCACAACCCATAAGGACAAGAACCATTTGCTGTAATGAAACGTGGGATTCTAGTGAACAATCTCCTAGCACAACATGGATTCTGCAGCAAAAACCACTGTCATGTGTCAGGGACTAGTTGGCACCTTGGTTTTGGTTATACCATCATATGTGGATGATGCAAGAATCTCCCAGACTCTGCCCCAATCCTGTACTTGTTTGTGGGTAGAAGCACTGATGTGCCCACATGTAAATAATTACAGGATTGAGGCCTTTGTACGTACCAAACATATAAATTACTAAGCAATTTGCTCAGAGAAAAATTTCTTCTCCAGATTCACATCTCAGTGTGCTCTGTATGCATAAACCAAGGACACTGGGGTTTCATCTCAACTGGGGCCTCTCGGTCCCACCAGAAGACAAATCTAATTCATACTGTGCTCAAGAGGTTTAGTTGTTTTACTGGTGCTGTGTCACATTAAGCCAGGTGCTGTGATAAGATGCTCCTAAATCAAACAGCATTATAATGTCATTGCATCAATCTAACATACTAAAATTGAGCGTCTTTAATAATATATTAACAATCTGGAATCAGATTAATGTTGTATTAGGCTAATCGAGTTGGCCCTGATTAATCCAGATCAACTGCTCACCTCTATTACTTTATTCAGATTTTTTTTTTTTTTTTTAATTTGACCCATAGTTAGGGAGTGGAACTTACCACACTCTCCAAGGCTGCATGGTCATGAACCCTTTAAAATTCTCAGCCTTGTGACTAAACCGAGCACAGCTTAGCCAGTCTGACTGTACAACGCAAAATTAAACCCTCTAATCCTGTATGATGAGATTTTCACGCTGTGTTAATATAGGGGACGCCACAAGAAGAGATGCTGAATCTGTGCAGCTGGGTCCCGAAGCACTGTTCTCCATGTGAAAACATCAGCAATTCTTCAATGGTTTGATACACTGAGGAACGATTTTCAAACCCTGCACTTAAATTACATCTGCCAGATACATGTCCGACTGTGTCTGGAGCTGCTGCTGTGGGTGGAAGCATGGACATGTGCAAACATCTGCATGGATAACACCTCTTGCCCATTGTAACAATGCAACACAGGCACCGGATTTTGAACATCCAGCCTTGTGTACTCCACAGCAATAGAGCACAGTATGGTAAGACATATGTACACATCTTCTAACAAACAACAATCTATCAGCTCAAAACACAGGGTTTCGAAAGACCCAGGTCTTTGTGAAGGGGTGATTATAATTTCTCTTTTCCCCTCCAGGCTCCACAGTGTTTCTTCCAGCTGGCGGCTTGTCCTTAAGAGTAGAGCACACATGGGGAAACAAAGAGTCTTTTCTCTCGTTACTGAATTGTGTAAAAGAGCTGGGATTGGGGTAGCTGGTCGTTAGCAAGGTCCAAGTTGTTCACACTATATTAAAGCCACCATGGTGCCCCGCCACCAACACAAAATCACAGTGTAGCAATGGGACTCCAGGTGGTCGTTCCAAACTCGAGGCTGAAGTTTTTAGATTTGGGTGCCTACATCTGGGCAACGAAAGCCAATTAAAAAGTCAAAAACGGGTGCTCAGCATCAGGCAACCCACTTTTACTGATGTGGCGTATGCACCCAGGTTTGCAAATTAGGCCACATGCACCACATATAACTACAGTGAACCGTGCTGACGTTTGCAATGTTAAACAGGAGCACTGTAGTAAAACTGCAGAACGACTGACATAAAAGGCAGGGGGAGGTAAAACGCCAAGCTTTACATCCCTGGGAGTATTGCATGCAGAAAGGACTACAGAGTTTGGAAGAAGAAAGTGTGGTCCTAGCTCAGAATGGGTTGGATCAGTAGAGCCCTGCAAATCTGCGGATATCTGCGGGCCATTTCATGCAGATCGGAGTTGGAGGGTCGCAGAGGTCGGGACCTCTGTGACTCCTGGGGCAGGGTTGGAGCAGCTGCCAACCAGGGGTGCAGCAAAGGGCTGATCAGCTGTTAGGTGGCTGGCAGAGCTCAATAGCTCATCAGCTGTTAGGTGGGAGGGGAAGCTGGGAGGGCTAGGCAAGAGGGTGGGGCTGAGCAGCAGTTAGGCAGGCAAGCGCTGACTGGCTGATGGAGGGCTGCTGTTTAGCTGCTGTGCGTAAATCTAAAAGAGGGCGAGCAGAGTGTGGATCGGGTAAAAGTTTATTCCAGCGGATGCAGATCCACGTGTTTGTATCCACACAGCTTCCATTCCAAAGCACTGTACGTGGAGAAAAAACACAGGCCTATGACTAGGGAGAGGTGAGGTCTCCAATGCTAAGTGACCCACAGCAGAGTCTGTTTCAAGTATCAGCTAAAGGAGTTATAGGTCCTAGCTCCCTCAGACTTTTAGGGAGATCTGGGCACCAAACTCCCATGGGGGTTTTTGAAAAAACCCACCCTTGGGGTTTGGCATATTCCATCCAGCACACCTTTCCCTTCTTTCTCAGGTCGCTAATTGAGGCATCTTGACAAGGGCTCGAATTCAGAGCTCCCTTTGGAGCCAGTGCCCTTGCTCGAGCAGAGCGGTAGAAATGCCTTTAAGCAATAAGATCTGGATCCCTCTCCTGACGGCAATTCGGATCAGTGCCAAAAGCTGCTCTACGTTTTCCAAGTCCCATCCTAAATCTGTGCCTCAACTGGATTGGCTGGGGAAAGCATTTTTACTGTGACCTGAACTGATGCATCTTGACAGAGCATTAGCTATTTACAAGAGCCTTGCTGTAAAGGGCAGAGATGTCAAAACATATTAGTTTTTTTGAGCATTACAGAACAAAATGCTGATTAATTTGCTGCAAAAGACGCCCCTAGAAGTGATTTACCAACTGTAACTCCAGTAGACTTGTCTGTTGAGAGAGATGCTCTCTCTATCTTCAGGAACTGTGCGCTGTCTGCCTAGTTTAAAAACCAACAATAAGGTGTGTTCCTGCTGCCACGCCTTTGTATACATCAAGAAAAATCTTGCATTATTATTAAGATTAGGACAAAGGCCTGCTGCCGGGCAAGTTGATTGCTTTCTGCAAAGCTTCTGATTTGTTCTGCTTAGATTTTGACATAGGGAAGTGCCAGGGCAGGGTCATAAGATCAGTGGTCACTACTTAGAAATGCGGGGCAGAATTTTCAAAAGCATTTTTTGCTTCCAAGTAACTTGAGCGCTTTCAAAAAGCAACTGCATCACTGAAAGAGAGGTCAATCAAACTTTTTGCCACACTTTTTGTACCAACTGAAGTTAACTTTTTAAGCACATTTAAAATGAAATTGGTGTAGCTCTGAAGATGAACAAAGCCTGATGTGCTTTTCTTAATCCAAGCCTGCATTCAGCCCGTATGAATAAACTGGAGCTGGTCTGGATTTCCATTTTCTGACTAGTTACATGCTTTGCTACCCTGTTACTAAGAAATGCCCATTTATCAATGTTTGCTGGAATATTTAATTCATCGCTTTTGGAGTCCAATTTAGGGATTCAGAATTCTGGACACTCTAGTCACATGACATTTTGCCATGCAGCTGCTATTTGTTGTGAACTGTTATCAATACTGCACTGGGCCTTGAGCTAAGAAAGCATAAATCCATTTCCATGCTGATAATGGTTATGGGGGAGGAGGGGGAACCTCTGCTCAGAAACATTGCTGGCAAAATGTCATGCAATGAACTGCCCGTGATGAAATAACATGGAGCTGATGGATTTTTAATGCTGCTAGTAACAAAGCTAAAGGAAAAAATATTTAAGAAAATTTGGGACAGCGGTATCTTTTTATTTACTGAGCCGCAGCCTTCGAAAAGTCATTTATCTGCTTTCTGCATGGAGCAAGCTTGTTCTTTTGTTAAGCTTTCATTTTCAAGTTCAGTACTTGAACTTCAAACTATACAGCATGTTATGTTACAGCGACTTTAAATCTCAGGTATTGCACAAGCCACTTTAACATCAAATGTGATAGAATAAAACGCAGAAGAAATAAGCTATAAATCTCTTTTCATTTCTGCTGG
>ML677027.1:11150331-11195128 GCA_007922155.1 Mesoclemmys tuberculata
TTTGCTGTACATTTCAAACCCAACAGGAGACATACAAGTAACAGCTGCGCTGATGCGGTACTACAGTGTATCCAGGCTTACATAGATTCTGACACCTTAAGACAGTGTCCTCTAAGGGCTAAAGGTTTGATTTTGGCATAGAAACTTGTAGTAAATTTCATGACAGAGATGCAGGGAAATAAAAGGCCTGCCCTGCCTTCACACCCCCTGCCCCACAGGACTGGGCTCATTTCCCTGCTCCAGGTGTTGCAACCCAGAGCACAGGGTCACAGCAAAAGTCATGTGGATGAAGACAGAGGGGTAGACGGACCAGACCTGAGTGGCGCTGTGGCCCCATGCACTCAGTTGCAAGGCCTATCAGTTTGGGGGCCTAATCAGATGTGGCATTTTACAGCCATTTCCAAGATTTCCCTGATTTTATTCAAATTCATGATTTCTGTGACCGCCATAACAAAGTAATCATTCTAATCGCTACTCATACCCCCACCTGACTTCCGTAAATTCAGTTACGGAACTAATATTCAAATGGTGCTACATATGCGTGGTTTGCCATGGAAGACACAGTTGGGAACCTAAGATGCCATTTATGAGCTGGGAATATTCACTACTTAGAGTGGGATTTTTAAATTGACCTAGCTCTGCTGCCATTATTATTAATCACGCCCATTACGCTAGTGTCTCAGGACCAACCAAGAATATGGCCCCTTTGTGCGAGGTGCTAGGCATTCCCAAATGTTTATTTCCCAGGATCCCCTCTGAAAATATTTCAGATTTTCCCAGTGCTCATTTTGTGCTACATTAAAAGCAGCATTAGCATGAGAGACTGAAATGAAAAGTTAACCCAGACGTGTTTCAACCTCTCCTTATTCTGGGCTCAATTTGTGACCCTTTCTATTTCCAAACAGTCATTCAGGCTAAGGAAAGGAAAGGTCCAATAGGCTCTTTGAACCATTTTTTTATTTCGTCCTTGTGTGGTTCTATAGTTCTTTGTGATTAAGTCGATCAAACCATATTTTCCACGGAGACTGTGACGATGTCATCATCAGTTTGTAGTCTGTCAAGTTCCTCTGAAACTTCCTTTAAGTTGCTTTTGTAAAGTTAGTGCCTCGCCACAGTCCTTTTCTGTAAAACGCCTGCTATGTTTTGATCAGTTCTCCGCATGCTCAGTGCAAATGTAAAACACTATACTAATTGGAGGCAGATGTGGAGAGACAATTTCCTGAGAATTCTACCAAGTGTTACTGCAATGCTAGGCCCTCAATCCTCCTTCAATCAACCGAAGAAGAGGCTGATTGATGGTTGGCTGTGGAAGAGGTTTTTTTTTTCTTAAACTGTTGGGCTGTATTAGACAATTTCCTTTTGATGTTGTTTAAATAGTGCTGAACATCCATACCTAGGACATTTAGAATTACCACACCTGAGAAGTTCTCATCTTCCATTGTTGTTGTTTTTTTCAATCTGAGGAAGTGGCAGACTTTTTTTCCACATAATCTCTAACCCTTGACGGCAACATAAACCAGTTGTATGCATTATTCTGAGGCTCTCTTTTCAGACAACCAATCAACAGCATTTGGTTACAATTCACATTTTCTTATACATATGCCTCAGACCACATTTGGGTCATTTCTTATCTTTAGTTGTTCCTTCAATTTGTCAGCTATTGCTTCACCTGATCTTCATACTAAATCTAGTAGCAGACCTGCAAGTTTAAAGCTGTCTGGATACATACATTGAGGGCAAAGTGTTTTGTTGATTTCTTTACAGTGTTCATGCTGAACTTGTACTCAAAGCAATGCCGACAGCCTAAAACAGAATGAAATGAGAGTCCAGAGTGCTAATGTCAACAACTTTCAAATGAATGTTATGTTCATGTAGATATTTTAGAGTGATCAGTTTAAAGAAGATGGAAAAAGTGGTCTGAGTTCCCCCCCTCACTAACAATTCTTTTGAAAAAAGCCCTTGCTATTCAACCACGAATCAGGCTTGTGAGCTAGTAGAAAACAGATTTCCTCCACTGCAACTCTGTCTCTTGGGACCCAGCTGGAAATGTTTTTCAAGAGGGGGACTAAAACTATAAAATGGAGGGACAAACACCCCAAGGACCCCCTTCCCGGCCCATCAAATTCATGACACCCGAAAAGACAAAAGAAGCAACCGTTGGACTTTGGGGGAGGGATTCTGACCTAAAGAGTTTGCTCAATAAGACTGTTGACAGCATGCAGTGAAAAAACTTTGCTTTGAATCCAATGTAGTTTGGTAAGTTAGGCACCAGTAAGCATTTTGTCTTTATTTTTCTGGAACCATTTCTGACTTTTGCGCCTCATTGCTTGTTCTCACTTAAAAGCTCTTTGCAGTTAATACATTTGTTTTACTGTTTTACCTAATCCAGTGTGGTCAAGTTGACGTGTCTGGGTAACTCCATTTGGGGGTAAAAAGGTGTATGTGTATTATTCCTTTAAAGGAACAACCAACAACCTATTCGTACTGTCCAGCAGAGGGCCGGGCAGTACAGGACATACAGGTCTGAGGGAAGATCTGGGACTGGGAGTGCGTTGGGGACACCCTGCAACAAAACCAAGGCTGATAAGTCCCAAAGTGGGGCTGGGCAGCTGGAGAGCACCCCCCAACGTAACTGGGAGCGAGTTACATGCGGGAGAGTTGTTTGTGAGCAGTCCACGCGGCAGGCTAGAGCAGTAAGGCATTGTAAAAAGCACCCCAGTTACAAGGCCAGGGCAACAGCTACTCACTGGTCTGGATTGTACCCTGGTAGGTCTCAGAGGGTCTTTCAACTGCACCAGCTCTTTCCTGTAAGATGAAAGTTAGTGGTTCTCTCCCCCAGCTTTACAAACATAGGCCCACAGCCTGAGCTATATGGCCAAAGCACCTTTGTACATAGGGTGGCCAGATAGCAAGTGTGAAAAATCGGGATGGGGGTGGCAGGTAATAGGTGCCTATATCAGACAAAGCCTTGAATGCAAGGACTGTCCTCATAAAATTGGGAGATCTGGTCACCTTATGTGTACCTCCCATCCCTTACCCCATTCCTGGATCCTTCTGGCAGAAGTCCAGCTCAGTGCAAAATTGTCCTAGTGCAATAGTATTTTGACTCTGCCCCAATTTTTCCTACATTTCCCAAGAGGACTTCTACATGGAACATGACTATTTGCCAACAGAATAAAGAGGAGAGTTTTTGCAAGTACATGGAAATTTGAATTTGTAGTAAGCAGCTGCGCCTTTTGCTGTAAAAGCTACAGGGAGTGTACGGAAAACATGTTTTAATCTATATTCCCTTTTTTCCAGGTGCCTGTTTTTACCACTTCATAGCAGTTAAGGAAATAGAGGGATTCCAAGTTCAATTTTAACCTCTACATAACCTTGGTGGTGGTGGTAGCCTAAGGAAAGACGACGTTTTGACTCCCATCTGTGCAATTCCTTTCGGCACTGAGGAATCAACATTCTGTCAACCGATTTTGTAACGTATCACAGCATTTGGGAAAAAAAATTAGTCACACCTACAATGAAAAGAGCAAGGTTTTGCAACAGAGTATTTAGTAAAGATGTCTGTCTTGAGTCAAACTAGCAGCCATATTTTTATTTGGAAAGCATGTAAACAAATCTGGCACATTCATTATAAAAAAAACAACGTGTACCTAGAATGTTCAATCCCATTTAAGATATTTCATTCCCCCCATGCTCCATGGAGACAAGTTAATCACAGTTAACCATCTGGTAATCCTCAACCCAGTCTGCTACAAAATGCAAGGTAGCAGCTGCAATTAGTGCCAGATCTTCCATTCACACTAAATAGGAGGCACGAACAGCTGCTTGCCCAGCATTTTTCAGTGAGGTCTCTCTCTCTTTAGTATTCCTCACTTCTCCTTCCCTCAACTCTTGATTTTTGGTACAAGTTAATGAGATGTCACAGTCACTTTAAAAAAAAAAAAGAAATAATTAGTCAAGCCAGACCGGCTGCTTCAAACTGCTGATGTTTATAGGGTATATCTGCTTTAAGCAACCTCTCTGAGAGCAGGGACTGTGTCTACCTCTATCTATATGGTGTGCCTCGCATAACAGGGCCCTCTACAACCTACAGCAACACAAATGGATCCTCTTAGCAAGCATATAGTCAGTTGACCTGTCTGAGTAACCAGTACAGGACGGTAGAATGCTCAATCAGACTCGGGGGTATCAGATTTTCAGGGAATATAGTGTTAATGAATGGATGTTTAAAAAATGGGCACAGTAATTTCTCCGTAAACCATACAACCTGGTTTTTCCTACAGATTTTTGTTTTGTATCAGATGCGGAGTAGGAGAGCATAAGTTTTCCCTCTCCTACCAGACTGCAGCAAAGGGCATATTGTCAGAGTTACTGGGGACTGGGTTGATTCCCACATGCTTATGTTTTTCAGATGGAAGCAGTTTGTGAAAACTTACTTCTTCCTCCATTTGAATCCCACTAGGACTGCTCAGCTTAGAAAAGGGACAGCTATGGAGGGATATGATAGAGGTCTATAAAATCAGGAATCATGCGGAGAAAGTGAATAGGGAAAGGTTATTGACCTCTGCACACACCATAAGAGCTAGAGGTCACCTGATGAAACTAACACAAGGCACCTTTAACAAACATGCACACAAAAGAAAGTGCTTCTTCACACAACACACAGTCAACCTGTGGAACTTGTTGCCATGGGACGTGGTGACAGCCAAAAGCATAAATGGATTCGAAAAAGAATTAGATGAGTTCATAGAGGATTGGTCCATCAACGGCTGTTAGCCAAGGAAGTCAGGAATGCAGCCCCAAGCTCTGCAACCCCTAAGCCTCTGACTGCCAGAATCTGGGACTGGATGACGGGATGGATCACTTCATACGTTGCCCTGTTCGGTTCATGCCCGAAGCACCTGGCACTGGCCACTGTCAGAAGACAGGACGCTGGGGTAGGTGGACCATTGGTCTGACCCATTATGGCCGTTCTTATGTTCTCTTCCAACATACCTCTGACTTGCACACAAGCAACAACTGATATAACAGTGGTCCCCAAACTTTTGGGGTCATCACCCCTCCCCACCTGGTCTGCACCCTCCCCAGGAGCCACAATTGTAGCCGAGGCTGGGAGCAGGGCCAAAAGTGCGATCGGGTGCCAGGAGCTTAGGCACAGAGCTGGGGCCAGGCAGGGACTGGAGCTGCAGCTGTGGGGCCGAGGGCCACAGGGGGCTGGGTGGTGCTTCCTCCCCACCCCGCAGGGTGGGACTGGACTAGGCCCCACCCCCAAAGGTTCATCCACGTCCCACTAAGGGGGCACACCACACAGTTTGGGGTCCTCTGTGCTAGAAGGAGCCCCTACTTTCAACTGACCATCCTTCCCCAGACACAAAAGCATTCGCATCAGCACAGCAACAGTCCCCGCAGCTGCTGGTTCATAAAGCAGGCTGATCCTCGTGAGCCAAATTCACTCACATAACAGCTACCCGCCGCAGACTTTTTGTAATAGATGCATACATACACGTACACGCACAGTGAGTAATGCATGTCCCGTCACTTTATGGCACACTACCGTGGCAGCCCTTAAAAAGTCAACATTTACCAAACATTCCAGCACCATTACGAAAGAACTGCCTTGAAGGAAAGAGGGAAAAACCATGGCAATCTCAGATACCATCATTTAATAGATGATTATTTTTTTTTAAAAAAAGTCAGGTTTTGATAGCAACAAACACTCCATGTACTACTGTAGGATCCTGCTGTCTAGTAGTGGGTATTAAATTAATCCACATTTTGTCTGTGGCACTCAAAGCATATTCTCTTTATATGTGGCTTTTTCCAATATTTAATCAAGAACCTTCTTCAGCCAAAGTGGTACACTACTTTTGTAAGGCTGTTCAGAATGCTGTGTGGAAGAAAATTGCTAAATTCATCTGGCCACATACTGAGTAAAAGAATCTGGCATTTTAAACCTAATAATCAAGAAGTGATATATATAGTGGATGCTGCATAGTGAAACGGGTATCAGCCTTCTAACAGTGACAACGAAAAAGACTCATTTGACTCCTGAAGGCAAAAAACCAAAAAGACAACATGATAAAATTATAAAAACATAGTTAATGTTTTACCTTCCTGCAACTGCACAATTAATGTCTGTGAAGATGAATAATTTTTTCCTAGTGGAAAGACACAAGAGAATATTTTCAGTACTGAACAATGTCAAGAAAGGTTTAAATGATCATGCATTTCTTCTAAACTACCCTGAATTTATCATTTAACTTCTAAGAGTTCGCCATGAGCCAAAAAAAATTAGATGACAGGCAATGATTTAGCATAGAAGAAAAATTACTCCTAAACACAAAATATGTCAGAGTGGATCTTAAAAGACCATCAAAATGGGATAGAAATGGAGTGAAAATACGCACTAACAAAACAGCTCTAGGACAATCAGTGCCGTCAAAATGATATTGTTCTTTTCTGCTTTGTATTATGTGTATGCATGCATAAAAGTGTAACAAACATGCTATTTTTAAAGCATTTTAGAGGGGGTAATGCAATTTAATTGCCATCTCTAAATGAATACCAATTTCCTCTGATCTGTGCAGCATCCAGTGATGACTGGAGAATTTTTTTTTTTTTAAGCAAATTAGAGAACAAAATATGTATCGACTTGAATCCATCTTTGAACCCTGGATATAATATCTGAAATCCTCATGTAGAGAGATAAGCAAACATACACATTTCCTAATTAACAGCCAGACAGGAATTTTACCAAGATTCTGCTTTTGGGAAAGGGGGAGCCTAAACAGGAAGGTTGGGTTCTACCTTAACCAAACTGGAACTGGATTGCTGGCACATAAAATTAAAAAGAACTGTTTTTAAAATAAGGGCCAAGGGAAAGCTGACAGGTGCGGAGGAACACGTGGCTTGGACACAGACATCCCTTACGGGAGGCTCTATTAATGGAGATTCTCTATATCCTAGCAAAGAGGAGAGGGTGGAATGGAAGAGGATAAAATATGGGTAGGATTTGATGAGAAAAAGTCAAGTGGAAAAAAGCCCCATTGAATTACATCCCATTACAGCAGAGAGCTAAAAAGTGAAAAATTTTGTAAGGGCTTATATGCAAATGCTAGAAGTCTAAATACTAAGATTGGTGAACTTGAGTACCTCCTATTAAATGTGGATATTGATATAATAGGCATCACAGAAACTTGGTGGAATGAGGATAAATCCATGGGACATAGTAAGACAAAATATACAATATACAAAATATATCAGAAGGACAGAATAGATCGTACTGGTGGAGGAGAGACAGAAAGAAAGCAGAGAGTCAAATGAAATAATCTTAAATGAACCAAACGGTGCCAGAGAATCTCCGTGGATAGTCATTCCATGCTTGAATAATAAGAATACAGCAGTAGGGATACACTCCCGACCACCTGACCAGGATGGTGACAGTGACTGTGAAATGCTCAGGGAGATTAGACAGGTTATAAAATAAAAAACTCAATAATAAAGGGAGATTTCAAGTATCCCTATACTGACTGGGTATATTGCACCTCAAGACAGGATGCAAAGATACCTTGACACCTTAAATGACTGCTTCTTGGAGCAGCTAGCCCTGGAACTCACAAGAGGAGAGGCAATTCTTGATTTAGTCCTAAATGGAACACAGGATCTGCTTCAAGTGGTGCATATAGCTGAACTGCTTTGTAATAGTGACCATGACATAATAAAGTGTAACATCCCTGTGTGTGGGAGGGGGCGGGAAACACACCAAAGCTGCCCACCACAGTAGCACTTACTTTCAGAAAGGGGAACTATACAAATATGGGGAAGTTAGTTAAACAGAAATTTAAATGATACAGCCCCAAAAGTGAAATCCCTGCAAGCTGCATGGAAACTTTTTAAAGACACCATAATAGAGGCTCAATTTAAATGTATACCCCAAATTAAAAAAAACACAGTAAGAGGACCAAAAAGTGCCACCGTGGCTAAACAACAAAGTAAAAAAGGCAGTTAGAGCCAAAAAGGCATCCTTTAAAAAGTGGAAGTTAAATCCTATTGAGAAAACAGAAAGGAGCATAAACTCCAGCAAATGAAGTGTAAAATTAAAAAGGTCAAAGAAGAGGAACAGCTACCCAAAGACCCTAAAAGTAACAGAAAAAAATTAAGCCTGCTAAAGAACCAGATAAAGCTTATAGTGGAGAAACTAAATGAATTCTTTGCATCGGTCTTCACAGCTGAGGATGTGAAGGAGATTCCCAAACCTGAGCCATTCTTATTAGGTGAGAAATCTGGGGAACGGTCCCAGATTGAGGTGTCACTGGAGGAAGTTTTGGAGCTAACTGATAAATTAAACAGTAATAAGTCACCAGGACCAGATGGAATTCACCCAAGAGTTCTGAAGGAACTCAAATGTGAAATTGCAGACCTTCTAATTATGGTATATAACCTATCATTTAAATCAGCTTCCGTACCAGATGACTGGAGGATAGATAATATGACTCTAATTTTTAAAAAGGCTCCAGAGGCGATCCTGGCAATTACAGGCTGATAAGCCTAACTTCAGTACCAGGCAAACTGGTTGAAACTATAATAAAGAACAGAAATATCAGACAGATAGATGAATATAATTTGTTGGGGAAGATTCAACATGTTTCTTGTAAATGGATCATGCCTCACCAATCTACTAGAATTCCTTGAGGACATCAACAAGCATGTAGACAAGGATGATCAGTGGATATAGCATATTTAGATTTTCAGAAAGCCTTTGAGGTGGTCCCTCACCAAAGGCTCTTAAGCAGAGTGAGTGGTCATGGGATAAGAGGGAGGGTCCTCACCTGGATCAGTAACTGGTTAAAAGATAGAAAACAAAGGGTAGGAATAAACGGTCAGTTTTCAAAATGCAGAGAGGGAACTAGTGGGGTTCCCCAGGAGTCCGTACCGGGACCAGTGCCATTCAGCATATTCATAAATGATCTGGAAAAAGGGGTAAACAGTGAGGCGGCAAAATCTGATGATACAAAATTACTCAAGATAGTTCCGTCCAAACCAGACTGTAAAGAGTTACAAAGGAATCTTACAAAACTGGGTGATGAAATGAACAAAATGGCAGATGAAATTCAATGTTGATAAATGCAAAGTAATGCACATTGGAAAACATAATCCCAACTATACATATAAAATGATAGGGTCTAAATTTGCTGTTACCACTCAAGGAAGATCTTGGGGTCATTGTGGCAAGTTCTCTGAAAACACCTACTCAGTGTGCAGCAACAGTCAAAAAAGCTAACAGAATGTTGGGAATCATTAGGAAAGGGACAGATATTAAACAGAGAATATCATAATGCCTCTTTTTAAATCCATGGTACGCCCACATCTTGAATAATGCATGCAGACCTGGTCACCCCATCCCCAAAAAAAAAAAATTAAAAAAATTGGAATTGGAAAAGGTACAGAAAAGGGCAAGTAAAATGATTGGGGTATGAAACAGCTTCCATATGAGAAGCTATTAATAAGATTGGGACTTTTCAGCTTGGAAAAAGGACAACTAAGAGGCATACAACAGAGATCTATAAAATCATGACTGCTGCTGAGGAAGTGAAAGGGAAGTGTTATTTATTCCTCATAACACAAGAACTAGGGATCAGCCAATGAAATTAATAGACAGAAGGTTTAAAATGAACAAAAGGAAATTTTTCTACACACAACACACAGTCAACCTGTGGAACTCCTTGCCAGAGGATGTTGTGAAGGCCAAGACTATAACGGGGTTCAAAAAAGACCTAGATCAATTCACGGAGATGGGTTCACCCATGGCTATTAGCCAGGATAGGCAGGGATCGCTGTTTGCCAGAAGCTGGGAATGGCTGATGGGACAGATCATTTGCTGACGACTTGTTCTATTCATTCCCTGTGAAGTACCTGCTTTTGGCCACTGTTGGAATACAGGATACTGGGCTAGATGAACCACTGATCTGACCCAGTATGGCTGTCCTTAAATATATTACACCACTTTTATATGCTGAAGCTGCACATGAATTATTTTGATCCAACCAGAACAATAGCAGAAAACATTCTGATTCTACTGAAGCTACAAGTAAGATTTTTTCCAATCATCCAGCCCCTGTAACTTGGGGGTGGAAAAGCTAAGCCTTAGAGCCCAAACAGTCAAACATTATACAAAGAAACAGTTGCTGTACTCTAACCACTGGTTGCTATTGACAGCAGATGTAAAAGATCCTTCTTTGTCGTATATCTTCTCTGCTGCTGTTTCATTACAGTACACCACACGTCCTTATGCCCAGATTCTTCTGATAAGGAAATGTTTCCCAGAATCTTTAATTTTGCTCCAACACAAAGATTCAAGATGTTTTACACTTAATCATGGACAGTGACCTACAAGACACTGTTAGAACAGGCAAACCTTCAGTTCACTTTAAAATCTTTATACCCAGGTGAAATACATAATTTCGCAAAACATTGAACTCAGTGTAGACTAAAACTCAGACAGACAGATGTATATCTTAGGCATTACATGCACAGGAGTACACGTCAGCATATGCACTTTTCAAAAAATGTGCACCTGTTCTCAGAGAAAAAGCAAAATTTCCAATATGCAAACTCATGAGTCCCAAAATGTGTATGACAAAAATCTAGGTAATTAAGGTTTAAGATTTCAGCTCCTGTTTCATCACCAACCGCCACCTAGCACTTTGTCTAAAAACCTTACCCATCAAATGCGTAGGCTAGTGGATGTTTATAGTAATGAGTCAATGGGAGTTTTGCAGAATTTAGCCCAAAATCAGGAGCTCCCTTAGCTCTAAATTTAACCTCTAAGAGTTTGCCAGAAGTCAAAAAAAAATTAAACAGGTTAGCATTTGGTCTAACGTTGAAGAAAAATTACTCTTAAACACAACGCATGTCAGAGTGGATTTTAAAAGAGAATCAAAATGGGCTAGAAATGTGGTGGAAAGCTCTCAACTTAATGAAAAGTAACAGCTTAACTTTTATACACTTGTCCTCAGCCAGACAATAGACTTGGCCAACTCAGACGTGATGCTTAGTGATGTCTTTTGCACCCTAGTTCTCATTATGAAATATGCAGAATGAATAACTGCCTCATCCTTATTTGATTTAGGAAACTGAACGTATTAAAAGACTCAAAATAAAATATGTATATTGAAGTCAGACACAAATTGTATCAGTTTATGAATCATAAGCCACAATTCAATGTCACACCCTTTCTACTAATTTGCTATGATTAAAAGACTGTGTGTCTTTTATGTACCTTAATTTTGGCCCCATCTGATATTTTAAAGATTGTACATGAATTATAATCGAGTGTAGAAGAAAGGTGATAAGCCTTAGCCTTTTATTTTTTTAAGCTTAATATCTCTTTTTCTTTGTCCAATAAAAAGTTAAACATCTCAACCTAATTCTTGTATCCTGGCTTGTGGACTCTGTACCCAACCATGCTATGAACTATGTCCTACAGAACCAGGAGCAGCCCTAGGCGTTTTGCCAGCCAGCACCCCAGAAAGAGTGCTTGTGGGATGGAGGGCTGGAAGCCTGCCCCATTTCTTGAGCTTTAGAACTCTGCAAAAGGCATCACACAAGTTCTCCTATAGCCAGATCGACATATTGGCTACATCCAACATACGGGCTACAGCCAGGAATTACTACTTGTAAGCAAATTTTCTTTGTCTAACCAATTTTCAAAGGGCAGAATCAAACCCCTTGTATGGTGACGAAAAGTAATCAGAACTAGGTTAACATATCTAACCTAACAACTAATAAGATTGATGTTTCTTAGAGAGAGCAAGACAATTCAGCAATAATCAAATGTCTTCTTAAAAGAGGGTAAAACATCTTGGTCCCATTATCAGATGTGCAAGATATGCCATAGAATCCATCCCAAATGTCAAGGGATTAAAACCATGACATGCAGTCAAAATCCATTTTAATTACAGTGGTCCAGCCACCATCACATTGAGAACAGTTTGGGCATTAATTGGATCAATAAATGAATTCCTTTCAAGTGGAACGAGTTGCACATTCAGCAGAATAGGAGTTCTCTGCCCAGGGCAACAGAGAAAGAATTCACTGTCATAGTTTGTTATCAGATCGAGATCACTCTCCCTCTGATTCAAGTTTTGGATCATAGCATTACCAGTCCTCTGCTCTCAAAGATTTGTTACAGAGCACGAGGCATTTTGAAATAGCTTCCATATCCACCAGAGTGGGCTTCATTATATTCAGCATCTGAAGCATAAAATATTTACGGAGATATTTTAACTCCTAAAGCCAGTCCATTACGTTTGCTGAATTAGATTTTGCAACTGCATCTGTTGGGGCAACTGAGGAATAGCAGAGAACAAAAATCCTGTTTATAGAGGTCACACCTATGCAATATTTTATAATTCCACACAACAAATATGCTTGCATGTCCAATAAGCAATACATGTTACATGCAAGGAGAGCGCTTGAACCTGCTTAATCAAAGCTTACTTTATCACAGCAAAGGCTAATTGGCTTCCCCAGTGCATCAGCTAGCAGAGACTAACATTGCTGCAAGCTTCACCCACCATTAGTTGGCAGAAAATCCCAATTTATTCTGATAACAGAGGATTTACCTCCGGGTTTTCTTTGGCCACATGATCAGGTGATTCATCAGTAGCCCACCCCATGCCCTCCAGTTACTGTCATCCTGCTTAAAAAGCTGGATTGCCAAAGGGGTCGTGAACTGAGCATAATTTGAAGAATGATTTTTCAGGAGCCGAATGATACATAATGAGTTCTTTGGGTTGTTTTATTTTTGAGCTAACGTACAAAATAGCAACTAATTATAAAACTGCTGTGAGTAACGCAATCCAAATAATGGAAAATAATCGATGGAATCGAGCATTTCCACTTAGCAAGTGTCACTCTTTTTGAAAACTCAAGGCTGATTTCCCCACCGTTACCCAAGAGAAAGGCCCTTCATTATCTGGGCTTTAGTGTTTTATCTGGTGTGATCATTATACACCAAGGGGTGGCCTGTCCACCAAGGAGAGGCCCAACCCTTCAGTTCCCGGATGCAATCTGGGTCTAAAAGCGTTCTCAGATTTTTGGGGACATGAAAGGGAATGACATATACAAACGTTAATCATTACAGCATCTGAGTTTTGCATCAGTGCTCAGACAGACCATGGATTCATCCAGTGAACTGTTAGCACAAAATAATGCAAGTCTAGCGTGTCCTTAGAAAAGGAATTTGGGACATTTTAAAGTGCTCCCTGAAATTCTGTTAATTAGCGAGTGGCCTAGATTTGTACAATTTTGGGAGCTGAAAGAGCAAAATGCAGCTTTAAGGCCTGATCCAAAACTCAGCTGAAACCAATAAAAAGACCTCAGTAGGATTTGGGAGGGAGCATAGAGAGTGGAAGGCTGGTTTGACGTGCTTTTGGTAGCCTGCATTGCTGAAGAGATGCACTGCAGAAAAGATCGTTGCTGCCCCAGATGTGTTACGATATGAGAGAATAGGTGGGCGAGGGAGCAGAAGGCCTTGTCACATAGAAGTGATCAGTTAGTGTAATATGTATCTTCACACAGTGACATAATCTGTGGATTTGTTATTGTGGTGTTGAAAGTAAAGCCTACGCTGCATATTATGTTCACCTGTATACTTGTAGGTTTGTTACCACAGGAGGGAATGTCCAAAACCAGAACTTCTTAAGCAGACACCTGAATAGTTATGTGGAATGAAGTTCTGTACTTTGATGTGCTAAACCTGGTGTGATGGGCAGTGCGCACCCCCACACTGGGAGTGGCAGGGTTAACGTGGGCTAGGTAGCCCATTCTGGGGCGCCTGGAAGGACGCCAGGTAACGAAGGGAAAGACCAAAGGGAAAGACCTAGCTCAGGAAACGCAGACGGGCAGAGGGAGGATTGCAGGCCAAAATGGAAGGAGGGGACTGAGGAAAAGAAGAATTTTCTCTCATTGGGAATGGAGCCAAAGAGGAGCCTGCACGAAGGAGTTGAGACCCGGGGACTGTCCCTAAACAGAGGAGGCAGCTGTGGAGAAGAGACCCCAGGGAAGAAGCCCTGAGGGCCAGTGTCTCAAGTGAAGCTGGGCCTCCAGGGAGAGCGCAGCGAGTGAGAAGGAACTCTGCGGAGCCCAGGAGAGGGCTGAAGAATCTGTGGGGACGAGTTTGGGAAGGGTGGAAGAGGTTTCTGTTCCTTTTCGTTCTGCGTTTGGACACCTTTAGCATGGAAGAGGTGGGACTTCTGGTGTGATGAGGCTGGAGGCCAGGTCCCTGCCCGGAGCACTGAAGTCTGAAGGAGCAGCGTGGGGCAGAGGGCCTGCGATGCTGGCTCCTGCCAGGAGGAGGTGCTCTGAGATGGTGACGCTGACCTTTCCCTTCAGACAGCATCGTTAATCGTTGTTGTTCCAAACACGTCAGTGTGTTTCTCGAAGGAAGGCATGTAAGTGGACTCCCATCTCTACTAATAAGCTCTTTACACCTGCCACTGGCTTCTCCCAGTCCTCACCAACATGCAGCCAGCCCCTCTACAAGGACTTGCCTCCACCCTGAGCACCTGCCATCCCCGCACCCCAAGCAGCTAGTTAGCCTGCACCTCCACAAAAGAGCCACCCACAGCCAAAGGATGATTGGATTTCACTGTGCTGCAAGGAAATGGGGTCTGGTTTTCATGTCCCACAGGAAGCAGGTTGAACATCACTGTCTCTGAATGACTTAGCACCAATAATCGCACTTAAAAAAGTAGGGAATGCAAAAAGCACAAAAATGCACAGAGGGAATGCAAAAAGCACAAAAAGTGAAGGGAATTTGTTAAAACACTAGAAAAAATATTTGTGGCCTTTTTTTTTTTTTTTTTTTTTTCAGTTTTCTCCCAGCCCAGATTAATTTCTTATATAACCAATAACCCTCTCATTCACCTAGGTTAGAGCTGAACATTTTAAATACTAGGCTTGTTACTGGCTCATCATTAGTAAATATATTGCTAATACTGTATCGCTCCGTCTGTCTGTATTTTACATTAAAATATTCAAATTCTGGACCCAGGATATTGAAAAGACCATCTAAATCTCCGGTATGAGACCCTGGGGGACAAACTCATTCCGCTGGCCTAATGGAATGCTCTACCATAGGGGTACAGCTTGTCTCTGTGAAACACAGCTTTCCAGGGACTTAGTCTGAGACTGTGAAATGAATCTCAGAAACCAAGAACTGTCATAAACCACACTGCTTTCCACTCCACATGTGAGGAACGTTTGTTTGACCGTGCCTTCTCTAATGGAATGGGCATTCACAAAAAAACAACAAAGAAACCAAAAAACCCACCAAGAACAACCTTAGAACAGTCCCTAAACAAGGCACTCCACTGCACACGCTTCTTCCTGTGCGGAGACAGCCTATGACAGATACAGAGTCACCAAGCTAGATGTGCTGAAGAAAGGTGCTCAGAGACTGTACTGATGAGGGCAGCATAAAAACTTATATAAAACAGAATATCGTACATGTGACAGTGGGTCCCGGCACACCTGGACTGGGTCACCCTGGGTTACGAGTGTGCATATGGATTAGGCGCTACACCAAAGTAGTAATAATTAACCACAGTTCTGGGGTAAATGCTGCTAAAAAGCCCTGGTTCACCCAGCTACTTAGGAACAAGCGTCCCTTAAGCACATGGGCAGGACCACTGACTGCAGTGAGACACTCACATGCTTCAAGCTACAAGTTCAAGCATTTCACTCAATTGGTGCCTCAGGTTCCTGTTGGACTCAGTGGGGATTGTCTGAGTGGGAAGGGCTGGACATCACAGGACTATCATGATATAAGTGCAGACAGAGCTATAGAAACAGGTCAAAGGCGCCATACACAGACTCCCAAAGAATGGAGTCTGACCTCACTTGTGCAGGTGAGCGCCCTGGAGCTCCCACGTCCTCTGGTGATCCAGAAAAGCAGGGCAGGGGCAGTGCAGGTCTCCCTAGACTGGTTCATTATTGCCCTTTTTGTATTGCAAGCGTGCCGTCGGAGTCACATGGAGCTAAAGACCTGCCCAGAGAGCTTACAATCTAACCAGACAACACAAACACTGGGAAGGGAAACTGGGCACGAAGAGGCAAAGTGACTTGCCCAAGGTCACCCAGCAGGCCTGTGGCAGAGCCAGAAATAGAACCCGTCTTCTGCATATCAGTCCAGTGCTATGTCCACTAGACCACACGTCCTTCAAGCCCACATGCAGGGTGCTGCCTCCAGGAGACAGCAAAGCTATCTCCTTACCGGTTCTTGGAGCCATCTGGAGCTGCCAACATTTGTGGCTCAAGGTTTGCAACTACAAAACCAAGGTAAAATGTATTTTTACCTTTTTCCCTTTCCCATGGTTAAAAAAGAAAATCTATTTTTAGGCTACAAAAGACCAGCTAAGTAAGAGTCCACTCACCATCCATAAATCCACGAATGTGCCAGACCTGTACGATTAAGACCGTATGTTTCCTAGATGATAAGACTTTCATTTTTTCTAGGAGACATTTGAAATAGGGCACCAGAAGATTAATCCTCCTCAGAGAAGTGAGAGTGACTAATTTCTCTGCATTTAGATGTAATAATTAAGCAGACTGATTCCTCCACTTTGTACCTTACCATTATAATGAAATAATTAAGAAAACTTCGATGAAATATTTTGTAAAAAGCTCATTTTGCATCGTTCCATCAAATATGTTCCAGCTAATACCCATATGCAGATTTAAGCGGCAAACACACACACACATTCTTTCTATTTATCAAAACAATTAATCAAACAGGGACTTCTGGCTGTAAGAAGCTGGCACTGCTTCCACTTCATCCTCTACCGATCACAATTTTTACAAGCAACATAAATGAAAGATCTTTGGTGGGACTGGTGCATTAATTTCTGTGGTATGTTCTCACATTAGGCTTGCTTCAGAGGGTGATTTGTGGAGAGATGAACGCTTCTAAAAGTTAACAACCAAGGCACAATTGTAATTCATGTCACATCACGCAGGCTTTTAGGCATCCTAAAGGCCACATGTGAAAAAAATGTTAGCGGTGTTATTTCTGGTTAAGATCCTCCCATTTAAAATTCAGAGATGCTGTTGCAGGAAAACAGTACTACATCTATGCTGGCGTATTGTCAGAGACTAGACGTGACATGTGTCCTTTTATATAGCAAGACAATCAAAGGTTTCAATAAAAATGCAAAGCTGTACATGAAAGATCCTGCCTCCAGATCTGCCCAGGCAGGACTTTACTCCCAAGCAGAGCTCCTCGGACTCAAATGGAGCTTCTCAGAGATGGAGTGGTCTGCCCGAAATGGATCAGATTTCAGGATCGGGGCCTAAATGTAACCATCTTTGTTGACACACTGGGGACCTCCAGCACTAGAAGCGTGAGCTGCTACACCTTGAGTATAAGAGCCAAGGCACTCTAACCTGAGCTGTAACAGATTCGTATCCTCTGCAGATCAGGCACATGCTCCCTTACCTGTGGGTTGCATATAAACAGAATAGCAGGATGTCAGTCCAGTGCAGATGTACCCATTTACCCTGCATTATGAGCAACATGGAGATCTCTCAGCAGTCAAATACATGTGATCCTTTTAGCAGGGGCGAATGAAGACATTAAAAGCGGGCAAAATTATCCCTCTGAAAAATCTTTTAGCCATTTGAAACGGAAGAGCATTCCCTAATTCTCCCATTCATCACAACGCTCTGATCTCTACAGCATGTGCCAGATTTAAATAATTTTCAGTCTTTGTGTAGCAAATGTCCCTGCTAAAATACTAACCTTGTATAAACACAGGGAAACTGTGATGCTTATATATGTTAATGGGCACGGGGTTTAAGAATTGGAAGAGAAATGTAAAGTTTTAATCATTCAGCCCCAATGACCCCAAAATCGTAGCTTTCTACCTGCTCAGGGGCAAAGGGGATAAGAACCTAAAATAAAGAGCAAAAAACCACCACAAGAATTAATAACACTGCATAAAATCCATTTCTTTACCCAATTGTTCCACAATTCTGCATCTGTGAGAAACAATTTACAGAACCAGATTCATGAAATTGTAGCCCCCCCAGGAGATTCCCTAGATTCCTGGTCTCCGAGTCAGCCCAGCAACGAATAGGGATGGAGATGCCCCAACCAGAGAGGAGAGGCCATGTGGGGGCAGTCTGGAGCCAGGGGAAAAAAGAGCAAGACTAGCTGGGTGGGGAGCTGGTGAGCCCAGGCCTGCGTGCAGGGTTCCCCTGAGAACTGGCGTCTGGGGACCGGAAAGCAGGATCACTCAGCTTGAGCCCTTCCCGCTCCAAGGTGTCTCCCCATCCGCAGAGTTTTGCAGGGAAAACATCCCCGGCAGGCTGCGTTAGGCCCTGGCTCCCTAGGTGGGAGAGTCACCGCATGGCAAGCTGTGCTCTGGTTGCTAGTCTAGGGCCGCAGCCTGCTGGGTGTGTGCCGGGGCACACGGGGGGGAAGACTGAAGTTTGAATTTTTGGAGTCCTATTGTAATCTGCACCCCGGGCGTTGAGGGGAAATCCTGGGATCAGAAGCAGCCTGGCGCCTGCGTGAAGAGGATCCCTGCCAGCAAGGATCAGCCACTCTGCAGTGACTGAGGAGTTCAGAGTCGTCTCTGACCCTGAGGATCAAGCCTGGAGCACGTGAGTGCAGCATCTTTTAGTCAGTCAGTCAGGGAAATGGTTTGGGGAACCCCCACTCCCCGAACGGCATCCTCAACCCAGGGAGTGAGGATTCTAGGGATTTTGATAATCTGCTGCCCTTTAAACCTGCAGAGGGACCGGCCACCTTATCCCAATGGTGAGCCTGTTGGGCTGTGCTGAAACCAGCCAGCCACACGGCTAAACCGCTGCCCAGAAGAGATTGTGGCCCCATCAAAGCGTACCAACGGGACACTAATTTTACCGTTGCTACATCAGGTAACGTGACTGGTGACCCTAAGAATAGTGTTTTACACTGTTCTGTTACATTTATCTCCTGTTTAACGTGATGGCTGCGTGGACTACATTGTATGTGTTTGTGTTATTCCTTGGGAATCTCCAACTATCTGGCAAGAAAGTCAGAGTTCTCCTGTGCTTAGAATTTTCTTCCCAACCTGCCCTGGTGACCCTGCCAGGAAGGAGCGGGAGGAGGCGGGGGCACAGCCAATTAAATTTACCTGCTGAGTGGGTGGCAGGATCCGTAAGAGCCCAGGCCTGTCAATCAAAACCTATAAGCAGACTGGCACTAAAGAAGGTGACAGCGTGGAGCGGGCACTACAAGATTTATGGGTATTTAGGTCTAAAAAGAGGCACATCCTTTCCAAAGAGAGGAGCATTTGCTACAGATTGCAATCAATGGAGCACCGGGACACACTCAAATAAATTTCAGCCTTCAGTGAATGTCTTTCTTTCTACATAGTTAAATTGGTCCATTACCATTTACTTATTTCTACATGGTCTATTAACTAGTGACATTTAGTAGTCACAGGTTGTATCTCATGGTGTTTCAGACAATAGGAACTGACATTTATGATTAAATACTTTAAACTGAAATCTTAGCTGTGTCTTGGAAGGAACAAACATCTGAGGAATAAATTTCTATGTTCTCCGTAGACTGAAAGGGATATAGAGTTGCTTTGTATGAGTCACATGCACGCTTTTCACATGTGATATTTTTAAATCCTGAGATTTAGCATTGATCTAAGTCCATAAAGCATGCGGGCCATCTCTCCTACCAAGAGACTACAGTACACTACGGTCTTTTGATCTGAAAAGAGAAAGCACACCCCACAATTTAAAAGAGTAATAGATGGCTAATGCCATTCCTGAAAGTTTACTTGGGGGACCAGGAGGGTGGAGAAGAGAGGAAGTCTAGGTACTTTATAAAAGGAAATAAGATTTATAAACACCTACTATATCCCCTTATTACACAGTTGTAGGAGAGTAGGAGTTTGTGAAAGCTAAAATTTAGCAGGTTTACACAGAGGATAGAGGCACTTTCTCCAGGAAAATAAAGTATGTTTCAAGCAACGAAATACTGGAGAATTAGTCTCATAAAAAATAAATTTAAAAATAAAAAATCAATCAAAATTAAAATTCTATATTTTCAGCAATTATTTAGGACTGGAGCAAAGCAACATTTTTCAGACAGATTTTTTTTGCTGAAAAATATGGATACCGATCAACAGAAATATTTTGCTAATTTATGCCAAATTGTTACACAGGAAAAGGGGGAAATCAGAAAAAAATGTAAGCATTTGATTTCCAAATGTTTTAAATGAAATGTTTAGAATCTAAACAAATTTGGGTCAAATTCTAGATCAGTTTTCATTTTTAAAAAGGTTAAAAACTAAACCTTTTGGATTGAACTAAGTTTTTCAGTCAACCCAAAATGTCTTTGATTTTTCAGTTCTACTAGCTACCACAAAGTCCTGCTTTACCCAGGAGCAACCTAAAACTTGTAACAGGATTATGCATTTAACAAAAACAAGCAATTCAAAAAGATGCTGTTAAGGTTGGTAGGCCATAAACTTGATGCGTCTTGACAGCAGCCCCAGTGTGAACTCTAACCACGTGTTTCTTCCTGCAATCAATCCATTCCAAAGTTCATTAACAAGTCAGTGTGTCAACGTAACAAACAAAGCCTGTCCACCATGTGTTACGGCCATCATTTTGTCCAGCGCATAAGAGACTGAATGATGGACCTCCAGAACTAAGAGGTCTCTACAGCATGAACTAGAGTGCCAGGCATTGTATCCGGTCTCCAAAAAGACATCATCTGTGGATTGGGCCCAGTAAAGAAGGTACAACACACTGACCAGTGGGTCAGACAGCCAGCCACGCACATTTGCTCTTCCCTCGTCAACTATCAAACGCAGGTTGGCAATTTATTGTTGATGGGCCTTGCTGCTCTCCCATGGCTGCGGATTGGGAACGACATTGCATTGGGACAGCAGTACAGAGGGGAAAAGCAATTCCAGAGCTTACCTGCTTCCTGCCCTTCCAGAACTCGAATACTTTGGCCAAGGTGCAACACAAAGGCAGCAGGGGGCCCGGAGCACGAGGGAAAAACCAAGCAGCACATTCTCTTTCCCTATCGTAAGGGGCACTGCAAAAATCAGCTCCCTCTGCAGCTTCCATGCCCTTGGACAAGGCATGAGTGCTGGGCAAGGCTGGGGAGTAGGTCAGTGCCATCATGGCAAGAGAAACAGTCTTGCCATTGGCGGCATGAGGGCTGGGGAGGAGCACAGATGGGCTTATTGTCCCTCTGGATCCACTGATTTTAGCCGTGTGAACACAAAAGGGGGCGGGGGGTTTCTTTCAGTATTATTTTCTGACCTTGATTTCAAAAGGCAAATGAAGGGTGATTGACCAGTAAGGAGAGGGTAAATTCTACTAGGTCCCTGGGTTATAAGGGCCTGATCCAGCTCCTTTTAAGTAAGTGGGGACTGGATGGACCCCTTAAGTGTGTGGAAAGTTACTTGGATCTGAAAGCACAGAGGACAGATCTGCAACCAGAATCTGACCTAAGCTGGCTGAGAGAATTGAAGCAGCCCCCAAAGCCAGCAGTGAACTGGATTATTTTACTTCATTTCCCATCTCTAAAAATCCTGATTTTCCCATTCAGCCAAGTTACACAATAAAAAGGTCTTTCAAAAGCCTCTTTCCACAGTCCAGCATTTCCTTCCTTCAGCCTAGGGAGGGACAGGGGCTGGGGGACGGCACACAGCGCTTCAGCACACAAAGGCCCATCAGCAAACATCCTGAAAACACACTTGCCCAAAACAAAAATCTCTCCTGCTCCAAAGAAAAAAAGGAAATGCACACCCCACTCTAATTTTCTCACAGTACCCAAGAGCTGTGCACGATCTAGAACTGAAATCAATTTCCATTCAGATATTCCTCTCTGCTTCCCCTCAGCAGCTGTTGAGAGAACGGTCTGGAAATTACACTATTGTAGGATTTTTCTTCCCAGCTTTCAACAGAGAGGCATCAGAAAGACCTTTAGCAATTTACAGTTTGAAGAGCAAATCCCTGTCAGAGGCCATGCTTCGAGACAGCTTGGTGAGCAACCTCTTACTGACATCACATAAATTACTGATTACTTATATATATTAGTATGTCCTACTAACGAGTCATGTCAGTAACACGAATGTTCCTTTATGTTGCATTATATAGTGGCAAGCTAAGCACGCATAGAATCAGAAGCATAAAAACGTAGCCGTATGTTTCTAGCCAAGGTGCTGAATTAGATGTTTTGGATGAGATAAATACTTTGCTTCAACAGCTCCCCAGATCGCTAGTTCCTGGGACGAGTGCAGCACCAGCCCACAGCAGAGAAGCATGGGAGGGCCAGGAAATACTGGCACATGACAGTGTCCCACCATGGGCAGAGTCAAGTAGCTAAGAGCCTGCAGTTGACAAACACGACGACAGTGTGCAAAATGCTACCCTTATTAGGCAAGCCCCTGTCTTGAGGTCTCCTGGGGTCAGAGGGTATGTAGGGGAAGGGACCCCATCTTCAGCCTCACCAAGTCTCCACCAGACCACAATTTGGGCTGCTTACACAGTCCCTCCTCAGTTTGTGGCACCCAGGGTATTCTCCAAACAAAACACACACACACACTTTGGTCCCCCCTTTCTCTCATCTCGGAGAGGGAGGATTAGAGTAAAAGAAAAAGAAAAAGTGGTCACCCCTTAGGGTTTTAAGGCTCTAGTGTCCCTGATAGGGGTTAGGGTCTGCCTCCAGCCCCTTCCTTTTGGTAACACCCTCCCTCCCCCTTTATTCCATACAATCTCCTGAGCAGCCGGGTCATCAAAGCTGGGTCTCTCTGCTGAGCTGTCCCCGTAGCCAACAGCCTCCAAGGCCCAACAGTTCTCTCCCACACTCACCACCTCTTCTTGGAGCAGGCTCTCCATCTTTAGGCTTCCTCCTTCTAGGCTGAGCTCGCCTTACAGTTATGTCTTGTTAGCGCTGGCTGAGCCCATAAAAAACTTGCTCACCTGCTCCCGACTGCTGTGCGAACATGCCCATATCTCGAAGTGTGCTCCGTTACCATTTGGTGTTATTCCTACCAGCGGCCACTGAGCAGAGGTTTCACTGTGGCATAAGCCAGTTTGCTGCACAAAGCTCCCAGGTTATGCTAACTACATACACCTCCAGCAACTGATTTGCATCCGCCTGCCCACCACACAACAGAGCTGTCAAAGGCTGTCAGTGTGTTTCAACAGCCACTGATTTCAGATTTAGCAACTGCTGTCAATGGAGGGTGAATTTGAACAGCCATCCTCCAATCTCTCTCCATCTCTTCCTGACAACACTCTCAGCGTCAAGAAAGGAACTGCATGAGCTACCTTCCTTGCTTGACTCTCTGCACTACCAGAGGCCGGTAGCCCACTGGTGAGGCCACTTACCTGGTATATAAGAAAACAAAAGCTTCTAGTCCTTGCTTCAAAATAGACTTGAATGTTGACTCTCTCCTCACTTGTTCTAGAAGAGGAGCTCCTGCTGTTATATACCCCTGCTCACAACCATTGCACCTGTGGTCAACTTTCCCTACCTGGCTTTCTGAGAAAAAATAATCCAGTCAATCCACCATGATGTGTTAAAATACTAGAAGAGGTTATTTGCTAGCTGTGGATCTAAATAGAACAAAGTCTGGAACGGTCTCCAAATGGAAGGGAAATAAAGAGCTGAATAGATTGCAACAAGCGTTCTGTTTTTGAAGCCATATGTACTTTTCAGCAACACCACTATCAAGTAACATATGGGCGTGCCAGTGTCTAGCAAATGCAGCATTCCAGCAATACTGTAAGTATTTCATACATCTCCTCCGCACATCATCATACAAAATTTGTAGCAGTAAATGGAATCTAACATTTACCTAGAACTGGATCACTATCTGCTGCTTAGTCAATATTTATAACATACACACCAGTAACTGCCGTCAAAGTGTGTATAAATGTTAAATAAATGGAACTGTTAGAGAAACATAATGACAGATGTAACGATGCTGAAGAGTGTGATCTGTTCTAATTTATGATAATTTATTGCCTTCATCTGGAGCACTATTCAGAAGAGGAAGTTGAAAAACATCCCAAAGTGCTCCGTGGAATGTGAAAATTGCTAGAATCGCTTTCAAATAAGCAGCACTCTCTCATACCCATAGTTGAAGCAATGCTTTGGAGTAGGTGGTTTGAAGGTTTTTTCCCCAGTTTTTACTGAGAGAATGTTGTGCAACAGAGCACAAGGGATGGTTCGGAACAACCCCATTTCCTTTGCTTCGCTTTCCTTTTGTCACCCTTTTTTGCTGGTAAAGTCTGCAGAGACTTTCTGTGCAAGTCGGGTGACTTTAATGCTCTCTGGGACAGAGAGGCCTTGTAAGCTCGTAATGCAGCCATTTCCAGAGAAGTTAAGCGATTGTAAATGGAGGCATTCTTTCTGCTACTGATCTAATTTCAGCATCAGTGCCAATTCGTAGAGCACCTGGAGGAACTATCAAGAGGGGTTTTTTTGGCATGTTTTAAGCACCTTAACTTATTTAAGATTATAAACTCCCTGACCACTTTGACTTAGATGTGTAATGCTAAGTGCCAGTTAATAAAGCCTAAATATACAATAAGATCACAGCTACGTTTAAATGCCTACACTAAATGAGAGGCCAGGGATCAGCTATGTTGCATATGAGCAACAGGAGGACAAATATACTTGGAAAAATGTTGGTTCCAAACTTCTTCACACTAATTATTTAGGAACAGGTGTAGCCGAAAAGCAGAAGGTTTGTTCATTTTTTACAACAATGCTGTCTGGTATGTGTGACAACTGTCATCTTGGCCAACAGCAGGGATTGAACCAGGAACCATCACAGCTAAAAAGTATGAGTCCATACAGCTTGATCAGCCTACATTGCTTTCAAAGACACCTCCTCTGCTGGGGGAGGGAGGCTACAACACCCTTGACCAATGGGTAACTTACTTCAGAACCTATCTTCAGAAGACCATTTTCTCATTCAGATCTGTACAACCTTTAGGCTAATCAGGACAGGGTGACCCATTACAATGCACTGCATAAATGTGGATGGGGGAAACTTTTCAGGCTAGATTTGAAACCATGTTAAGCCTGGTTGCCACACTCCAGCAGCACAGACCAGACAGAGTCTATGCTTCCATGCCCAACTAAGAATTGCTGTTGGGTAAGTGAATCCTCCAGTTATTATTGATGATTTCTATGCCTGTAATGCCTCAGAGCCCTTATCACAGACCAGGAGCCCCCTCTACTATACAGTTACTGTAGCAGCTCTGTGCCGCCCTGCCTCTCAATCCCCGCTTGGTTCTAGAAGATATGGCTAAAGGAGCCCTGCACTCCAGCCATCCTTGGCTGCTGGAACAGCCCTTTGCGGCCAACACAACTTAGAGCAGCCCTCAGGCTACCCCTAAGTTGCTACCCAGTGCTGGTCTGGCACATTAAGCGCCATTTTCATGTCAGCTCTGATGGCCAGACGTAGGAGTGATGAGAAGGTTCCATCACCATCTTCTGTTGTGTACCCAGTTATAAATTATCTCCCTTTACCCAGCTCCGTCCCAGATACTGATATATCTCGTTGTGATTTGTTGCTACCTCGAGACTATCTTAATTGTCTTTTATGTTGAGCAGCATATCCAGGGACGCCTGCAAATTTTAGTTCTGCTTCCAAATCAGATCAACCTGTTATTGGATACCGTAACATATTTTATTGCTGCTAACAAAAAGTGTCATTTTAAAACCAAGTAACACACGAGGGAGCATATATAAAGTTACTGACACATGGACATAAAATAAATTAAATGCAATCCAGAGTTATACCATGTATTTTGCTTTGCCTGTTGGCACTGAAGATATACGGCCCTCCGTCAGACAAGCAAGAGCTACAGTACTGGAGAACACAACAACTGAAGTTACACACCTGCTGGACTAGGAAATGTTGCTGTCTCTTAGTTTCCATCCTGGTTTCAAAATACAATGAGTGCACTCAGGGTGAAATTCACCCAGGTTGCAGAAGGCAGCATAAGCCATGCATAAGGGCCTACACAACCCCTATATATTGTAGAAATTTATCAGCCCCTCAGAGATCATGGAAGAAGACTGAGATGGAAGCAGGTCAAGGGACAGACCACAACAGTCACGTTTACACAGAGCCAATAGCTCCAGTACCAGATCCTTCCAATGCAGCAGGGCGGGGGGTGGTTTGACAAATGGTAGCAACTGAGTAACATGTAGATCCTGTTCAATGGTTGTGGATTGTGGAGGCAGAAAACCTCAATGTCTCTGCTCTTCCATTCTCTATCCCCATAAAGCCAGAATACGTGGGCATCTCTAAGAGGAGGAATCTCACCCTAAATGCATTTGATTTTTATCTTCATTCTAACATTCAGCAACACTGCCTATGGCAAGCAGCTCTGTGACAAAAGCCTCTATACTTCCAAGATTGCCACAGTTCTATCACGAGTCACACAATGGCTGGCATTTTTCTTAACGCCCCAACTCTTAGAGGCATATTATTAGGTGGGAATTCTCTCTCTTTTTTACACTTACGCTCTTCCAGCCCTCATGGCTGAGATGGAAAGCTTGAAAACATCACCCAAACACATTCGGAAGATTCAACCCAGAAGGCAAATAAAGAGAATGCAAAATAGATTTTTTTGTTTGTTTTAATCTCAAGATTTTAATGCCAATCTACATGATTTTTAATCTTCGGGGTTGGTCTTGCAGTACTTCCCCTCCTCTATACCCATCTTTGTGCCCTCTTTTGTAAAGCTGGTGACAATTGTGTGGTGGGAGAGAGGAGAAAGCACGCACGTTTGGCTCTCCTCCCTCGAATCATTCCAGCAGCACCCTGCGTTTGCACTTGTACACTGAAGTTTTAAATAGAATTCTTTTCCCCCCACTGTGGAGGCATGGCCACTACCGTTGCTTGTTATGGAGGTTGCGTTTTTTAAAAAAGGATATTTATTTGACACAGTAAAACCTCACTCGCTTACGTGAGCAACCTGAGACCCCCGCCACAAATATATAAAAGTTACCGATTGAGTAAAGAAAAAACGGAGGAAAAAACCCAAAACCCAATTTTTTTAAATTAGTGCAAAAGTTACCAGTGAAAAGCAAAGGTGCTGTATTGCAGGCTACGCTTTGTTCGTTTATTTAATAAGTGCAGTATACAATGTTTCAGATATTACCCGTGACTGCAGAGTGGGAAAGCTTTTATTTTTTAATTCTTAGTGATATAACATCTTGCTACAAACCTTTACTGAGCAATGGCATGAAACCACATGAGACAAACTGACCATTGGAACAATTCCCGAAGGCCCTGGTGGAGTCTTCATTACCGACAATTTTAAAATCATGATTGGATGTTTTTCTAAAACATATGCCCTAAGAATTACATGGGGGAGGTTCTCTGGCCTGTGTTCTACAGGAGGGCAGGCTAGATGATCCCAGTGGCCCCTTCTGGCCTTGGAGTCTGTGAATATTGCTTGGGCAGTTGCTGGACGTGGGGTTTTCAGGCGCTACTGTCTTGCTTCTTGTAGCTCTACTGGGTGTAGCATGGCGAAACACCAAAAACCAACAAATATCCCATACAGTTCTCCCATGGGGATACCACTCCTCCCTGGGGGATCACTTACATGACATCTCTTCTCCCTGGGAAACTCTGTCTCTCTCCCCTAAGCAGCAGGATTCTTGTTATGTGGCGAGCTGAGCTTTCCCCGCGTATGTTGGCCTGCCCTGAATCCAGCATCTATTGCCTTTCAGGGCTAGAGCAGTCTGGAAACACAGATTCTGTGCTGGACCATGGGCTCTGAATGTAGAGCAAACTGCCATGGATGACAGCCTATCACTGGAAGTAGAAAACCCAATGAACTGAGGTAACAGGCCAAGGAGTGCATAACAAAAGCTACTTACTATTCTCCTCTGGTGAACTTCGAATTATGCTGCTTCCATAATGCCCTGAAAAACACCTGCTCTGACCATAGAAAGGTTGGGCACACATTACAGCCAAAGAGCTAAAGCATCTGAATGCAATATTGGATACAAGGAGAGCCAAATAAGGTGGCAAGACCACAGCAGTAACGAGGGCTGGTGGAAATTTTTCCATCACAACTGGTTGTGACATACATTTCGGGTTTCGACTAAATGAACTTTTTAGCATAAGGTGTCTGCTTGCCAGGCAAAATCCCAAAATTGTCACCAGAAAAACAAAAACAAAACATTTCAATTAGGAAATGCTGTGACAGTGTCTCATGGGAGCTGACGTCCAGGAGCTTCCTGCTCCCATTCTCCTCTGTAACCAGACTACATCTCCCATGATGCACCATCCTATGCCAGAGATTCCCATCATACACCACCTCCCTTCAAGATGGGAGCCACGGTGCATCATGGGAGATGTAATCCAACCAGGATGCCTACAGAGAATGGGAGCATGACATACCCAAATGACAGGTTCCACAGCAGCATTCCCATATTGAAACATTTCAGTTTTGGCTGAAATATTCTGTTCCAGTAAAAATATTTTAGTATTCAAATTTGCACCAAAAAACCTGACTTTTTTTAAGGAAAATTTTGATAAAAATGAATTATTTTGTTAAATTAATTAATTTGTTAAATAATGTTAAAATTTTCCAGGTTGGGGGAGGAAGATTTACCAACATTCCTTTTCAATCCAGCTGGCGCCCTCATGCAACTGTGTCTATTCCCCTAAAAGCTAGTTACAGCCCATATTACCCCACCTTACCCTACCCTATTGCAACACGCAAGAACTTTCTTTTAGTTTACACATTCCCCATTCCCCTGCCTCTTTCAAACCACGAAGTCATCTGCAACCTAGCTCATGGAAATTGGGAAGCCCCATATAATACTTTCCTTTGCTATTAAAGTTTAACACATTACTGGATGGCTTATTTTTCTCCCTTCATTTGCAAAGTCTGCTCATTAATGGAGCTGAGGGAGCAGGGTATCAACTCCTAACTTGGTGAATTTAGCCCTTTTCTTCCCATTTACAGATCATCTACAGTTGTAGGTTTTTACGAACTGGTTCACAATTTGAAGTAGCCAGATTAATCTTTCTGCGTGAACAAATTCCAGTTTGTGGAATAAGCTCAAACTGTCCACTCAGAGTGTCAATAGACAAGCTTTGTGAATGGTCATCAAAGTCACATGGTATTGTTTCTATACCCCAATTGGATAAGCTAACCTTTATAAAGTGCTTCCATTAGAAATTAATTTTGTTTCCCAAATAAGCCAGTCTCAGCTCTGGGCCTGAATTCTTTTCAGAAATCCTCATAAACAGAACTTTTTATTTCAGCAACATTCATAAAAAGAGAAGATGCAGTCAAATTAAACTTCTACTTAAGAAGTCTCCAAAACATTCATGAATAGTTTCTCTGTATGCACCCATCTCTAGTCGTCAGTTTGAAAGGTCATTTTGGGGTACAGTTAATGTGTGCCACAGTTATCTTCTGCACCTAAGAATCACTCACACTCAAATGCATCCCTGCTCCTTTATGCAAGATTAGCATAAAACACTGTTCTAACACAATAAGACTCTGCATTTATCAGCTCGCTGAGATCAAAGAGACAGCAGCAAAGAATTTAATTAAAATGTTAAAATTAAGAAGGAAGGCGCCTATTGTTTAATCTGTTGGCAGGCATCTTATTTCAAGCGGGGATGGAAATTCTACTCATATGCTCTTGCTCTCTTTGTAGATGGCAATCATGAGGGTTTGCTGGATTTATCAGAAGCTAATTTAAAAAAAACCCCAAACAAACCACACACGTTTGCCTTTGATTTTGGAGGGATATATTCAAATTACATAGTGACGGTAGATTCTGGCCATTTTAAAACATTCTAAATTCATTAACAAACATTTATACTGTAGCAGCAGCCAAAGCCTCCAAGGAAGATCAATGCCCCGTTGGGCAGGGTGCTGAACAAACACATAGAAGCAGTCTCTGCCTCAGAGCATTTGCAGTCTCAAACATGGGGCTGTGACGCTGCTGTTTAACTCTCCTCCACAACCCCAGCTATAGTTCCCTCAGAATTGGTCCCCATCGGTCCTTGATATTAACATCCTCCCCTGGGGGGTTAAGTACTGTCCAAACGTCTGACCACATATCACACTTGCTCCAGGGTGGAACGGGAGAGTTGAACACACATTCAGCTTCAACACTAGTTCACTGCCAGAGTAAACAAGTACATTTTTCTTTTAACCCCTATCTAAACACCCAGCTAAATGCCGGAAACTATCGGCAGTATTGAGTTAGCTCCAGGTCTTTTCCCCTTAAAGGCAGGATTGACCGTGGGTTATTTCTCCCCTTTTGCCCAGTACAGGAGATGTCTCCTCAGCTGAATAACTCCTAATCACCCAGGGCCCCATCCTACACAAATCAAAGGGTGAGTTCCTTTGTGGGCACTCAGCTCCTCAAAAGAGTGCTCAAAGCCTGGCAGGAATAAGCCCCCGGTACAGTGTGTGGGGGGTAAAGGTTTCCTTCGTAAGTTGCTCTCACTGACACCCTGGACATGTTCATGTCAGCTGTTGGTGAGGGAAGCAATCCCCTGTGGAAGCATTTCTGCACTTCGAAGTGTGACTGACAGTGATAAAAACACTTGCACACATTGGCGGCCCGGCCTGCCCAGCTTTTGCTGTCATGTTAGAGTCTTACCCAGAGCTCTGCCTGCATTCAAGAGCCCAGCCCACGTCCAGACTTGAATTAAAGCGAACGCTCAGAAAAAGGCAAAAGCACGAACAGCAGGAACCACCATGACCGTTGTGCTGCTGGGTGCGGCGGAGAATAAACGCTGGTGGAGAGTCAGATGATCTACAGCACCGTCGCTGAAGCAAACTACATCCAATGGCTAAAGCTGCCTACGGGGGAACTACCAACCACAGGGAAGAGTGTGTTCATGCCCTTGTTTGTTGTGCTTATTTATAATGCCTGGTCCACTAGACGCTTCCCTGGTCTGCCACTGACCTACTGTGTGATCTTGGCCAAGTCACTTGTGTCTCTGTCATTCAATTTCCCAACTGGATAATGGGGATAATAGGGAGACAAGGTGGGTGAGGGAATATCTTTTATTGGACCAACTGTCACACAGGCTGGGTTGGGTTGGGGGGGGAGCCATTCCTTATATTGTTTGACATCAGTTTCAGTCAAAATCATGGTGATTCCTGTGGGACATGCCATGTCAGGTACTGTTAGAAAGGTTATAATGGGCTGAGTAAGATGATGTTTATGTTCATGTGTTATATCTGTAATGGAAGTTATGGACATCATACTTGTATTTCAAACTATGCTGTATAAGACACACCCCAGACAGAGAGGCGACAGGACCATAGCTGGCTTAATGGCCCATCAAGACCTTTACAGAAGCAAAAGGCCCAGGAAGGAACTAAAAGCATACCTGAAGAGTTACCAGGATTGGCCCATGTGACTCTGGACTCCATTTTAGCTCCACAAGCTGCATAGCCAGAGACAAGGAGTATATAAGATCAAACCACAGAAACCATTTTGTCTTTGTTCCTGTCCAGCTGCGGACACACACCTACCCACCTCTAGATCAATTCATTTTGCAACTGAACTGAAGGACTTAAACTCATCCAGGTGCTGGATGTACACCAGAGTGATTAGACAAGCCTGCAACGCCACAATTCTTCTAGAAACCTGATGTATATGGACTTTCAAATCATTTGTATGTATCTGATTGCTTTAATCCTTTAACATTTCTCTTATTGTTTTTCTTTTTATAATAAACCTTTAGTTTTAGTTACTAAAGGATTGGATGGCAGCGTGGTCTTTTGGGTAAGATCCAAACTTATAGTGATCTGGTACTGTGGCTGGTCCTTTGGGATCAGAGGAAATCTTTTTAGTAAAGAGCATAGAGTTTAAATAACTGGTCTCTTTACTGGACCTAGTGTCGGTTTGGGAGCTAGCGAGAAATGCAGTAAAGGAGCTGTGTGTATTTGCACAGTGGCTTCTTGATAACCAGTGTTGGGGAATCAGAAGCACTGTTTGTGCCTGGCTGGGAAGTCCGACTTCAGTGTCACCCACCAATGTTGGGAGAACCTGCTCTCCTTTTACACCTTGGCTTTATCTTCAGGTGGCTACCCTGAGCATGAACAGATCACACCGACTTCCATTGGTGAGACAGACAAATTTCTGAGCTTACAAAGAGCTCTCCTACAGACAAGCTCAAAAGCATGTCTCTCACACCAACAGAAGTTGGTCCAGTAAAAGGGATTACCTCACCCACCTTTCACTCTCTCAAAACAGCTAAGACACTGCGGACAATAATGGAGATAATGACACTTTCTATCCTTCGTAAAGCGTTTTAAAACTGAAGGATGAATCATAAAAGCATGTGTAACCGGCAGGTCAAAGTGAGTCACATACCCCCCTCAGTGCTCAATGCACAGATGGATGTGTGTGTGTTGTTTTCACCCCCAGCTATAGAGCTTGCTTCTTAAATGCTAGCTAGAGAGACTCATGCTCGTTGCTGCAGAGGGCCCCAGTTCAATCCCTGTTCCTGGATAAGAAGGCATCTGTCATATACAAACTTCAACTTTTTTATTTTGCTATTTTATTTTCTCCATTTTTGTAAATATTCAGAATATCTGACCTCAATTTCTGTGTTTTGTTTTTGCGAGAGGATGCTTTAGCATGTCGGAGGGACTAAAGCAACATAAAGTGACTTTCCTCCACACTGACAGTGCACTTTGAGCCCAGCACCTTCAGCATTAGAAACATGAGTGGTTACCCCTTGAGCTAAGAACAAACTCTCTGCGGTAGAAGCGCTAGCAGTTTCATAACCCTCTTACATGAACAGGCTGATAAAGGGGACAGAAAGAAACCCACATTCTTTTAGTGCAATACCACAATAGGATGCCACAGACTGAAACTTGAACCACAATTTCCCAGTACTCCTCTAAGAACCAAGAAGATGTTTAGGCAGGCTGTTTGGAACCCACTGTTTTGAATGTGCATTTTAATTAGAGACCTCATCAACTCCAGTTCCCAAACAGTTGAGAGAAAAACTCTCCGAACGATTCAGCTGCCCCTCCAGTCTCATTTGGGGGCTGAAAAGGCAGTGGCAGCTCCAGTTTCAATCCCCATAGATGAAATGAGCCCACTCCATTTCCTTTTTTCTCTACTGAAAACAAGGAATCTGAGACAGAATATTGCAGATATTTCTAAAGTTAAAAACCAGGAGAAAATAAACTTTGGAAAAGAACTTCTGAGGCCAACTTTATGCATTGTAAAAGAGCAGAAAAGGACACACAGAAAATGTTAATTTGCCATTCACCTTTCAGCCAAAGAGTTTTAAACCTGTCTCATGCATCATATTAGGTTGGGAGGAGGGGGAAATGCATCATATTTAGCATCTGCTGCTAGAACTGCTGCTGTGTCTTACCGCCCAACTTGCATTCCATACCCCACATGCAGTTCTGCTACCATGGACAAATGTCACAACAGAGGGGCCGTGCTCTATCGGAGAGGAAATACTAGGGTTGTTGGCTGCATCGGAACATAAAGCACAACACATTTCCTGGACTATTATGACTTGGATTCACAGTATGTTACCACTGCATGTGCATAATTTGCTGGGGCCGTCAGAAGTGCCATCTGTCAGGCACCAGCCACCTACAATCGTAAGAAAACAACAGAGAGGAAGGTTGCCTTACTTGTTTTCAGGAGGCATAACGCAAGTTAATCACCTGTGTGGACTGGAAAGGAAGATGAACACGCTTAGATGGTATTTATTTTGTAGTGAGCTGGACACTATAGGCCTTGATTCCATCAGTAGAAGGTTAGATGCAGATTCCCCAGAGCACAAACCCACTTTCACCCCCTATCCCACCAGACATCATTATGAGAGTGCACCACAAAGAGAGAGACCCGTATAGATGTCAATAATTAGGTCACAGATAAGGTGCCACTAGAAGGCACTCAAGAACATGCAGCATTGCTCATAGGTTTCGTAGGATCAATAATGGTTGGTACGCATTCCAAATGGTGTCCAGTGCGCAGCACTTTACATAGAGCTGTTAATGCCAGGGTGCAAAGCTGACTGAGCTAGGACAGGAGAGGACAAGGTGAAGGCATCTGGCAAATCTTCTGATACAGCATGTTTCCCAACTAGCTTTCCACTGTACAAGGCAACAGTAGTATTCCTGCTACATTCCAGCTCAGAGATGCCAGCTCCTACACCCCGGCTGTGATTCAAGAACTATATGCCTGCTTTAGCCTGCTATATGCGTGCTTTAGTGCCTTATGGCAATTGCCTTATGTCAATAAAGAGAGACCATGGAAAAAAAATCAGCATGTAGCAAACACATACAGACAAATATTGGGTTCCATTCAGATACCCAATTGCTAAACAGCAGCGTAAGAAGATCTGAGCTGCATTTTATCATTTCAAACCACAGAAATGCTGGATTTGCATCATCCAAGGAATTTCACATAAAGGCAAAGCATTAACATTGGCAGAAATGAAGGCTAGAAAGCCAGTACAATATAACCAATTTTTTTTTGTTTGAAGTTCAAAAATCCACTGAAGTGCCATTATAGATCTTCCTCTCAGGTATGAAAGATCTCAAGGATTTTAGACAGGATTCTTCTCTTTGTGAAATTTGGGGGAAATTTCCCTCCCCCCATACTTTGCTTTCATGTATTTCTAAATGAATATTCTACCTGAATGTCTGCAGCACTTTTTGGTATTTCTCATGCAATAAAGATTAAGCTGACAGGCCAGCAGTTTCTCAAGGCAGTCATTTCCAATTTATTTTAACGTTGGTTCTACAATTGTACACTTTGTGTCTTCTGAAACAGTCCGTGAACTTAGTGAGATCTTTATGTTCCACAGATTTCTGCTCCGACATTTTGGTATTTAACCTGGAGCATTAGCCCATGTTGTTCTAGAGACATGGGGCCCAATTTCCCTTTCACATGCACTGAACATTCCACCATTGGCTTACATCTGTAGAATAGAAGCACGTTTTCAGGTATCTGGTGGGCTTGCGATACTTCAATTTGTAAAATATGGTACCTAGGACAGCATGTACACTGAACAACGTGAGCATGCAACTATTTAACTCTTGGAAAACTATGTGCGTTAGGGTGCAGGCACCTCCAAGCACATGCTCAAACGGGCCTTTGCACATGCGCGCAATTAGGATTCTAAGATGTACACAAATCAGACACTCAGTTGTACATGCACAGATATACATGGGCTGATGATGAACAAACAGTGTATAGTTTGTTATTTATACCGTAGGGTACCTCTTTGGAACAACTTCTTTAGTTGCATGTGGCCTATTGGCAAATTTATTACAACACAATATTTTGCATCACTAGAGCCACTGAAAAATCCATAATTATACGCACACTAAGCACTTTCTTAAAGAAGGTGAGGGGGGTGGGAAGGTCCCAGCCCTTCTGGTTAAGAAATTAAAATCTTCTCACCTTGAAAAAGCTTCTTCTGACAAAATGGTGCCCACGATGGCCATAAGAGTAAATCATGCAGATTACATGAAGCAACAACTTCGTCTGCCTGTGTTCAATACTCTTGCTTCTGCCCCAAATAAACCCATGCTGTCACCGTAGCAACTATGTCACATTTTGCAATACATATGCTATTCTTAACAAGACACCTTAAAAGCCAGCACATCTGCACAGCGTGTTGTGTGAACTTGCGCACTTTTTGCAGTAATTTTAGATGCTATTGAAAGATAAATAATCTATGAGTTGTATGCACCCTTGTTTAGCCGTTACTTGACTGACCAAACAGAAGGTGGCTGCGTAGTATTTTATGTATTGCTTTGCAGTCCTGTTATGACATTTAACTGTCTCTGTTGGATGCAAAAGGGGAAAAGCTGCATTTGCATAAGTGTGGAAATGAATGTTAGGATTCCCACAATCCTGTCCCTGGGAGAGTATCACTTGTTTCTTGTACCACCACATGATTACTTCAGCAAAAAGCGACTGGAGAGTTCCTTTCTCTCTGATGTACAAACTACAAACAGATGTACAAACAGTGGCTGGAGGAATGATGCCTTCTCTTTGGATTGCTAGGCTGCTACACAAAAATGTTAACATAACCAAAGTTACCAGGGCCTTCAAGTCAGGGATGAAAAACTCAGGTTTCAAATGGTAACGGTAGTTGACTGCTCAGTGAGCAAAGCTTCTCTTACTTCTCAGCCATCCCCAGCCCTTTGTGCAGGATCTGCGCGGTCACAAATGTCAATTTGCAAGGCTTTTTACTCAGTGGCTGACATTTACAAGAAAGAAATGGCTGAAGTACCTCCTTGACAAACTGGCAAGGATACTTCTGATACCTATTACTTGTGGCAAGCTGCCAACTTCCGCCTGATGGGTCTCGTGCTTTACCTCCACCTTCTATGGTCAGGATGCCCCCAACTCCAGCCTCCCCCGGCTGTAGCGGAACTGTCTCCTGGCCTGCAAGAGAGCCTGCTGCTGCTGCCCAACACCTTCTGGCAGCCCTTACTGCAAGTGTTCGCTCCCCTTTCTTTAGGGAAGGCAGGATTTAAATACCCCTGGCCTGGCCCTTCATTGGGTCCAGGTGCCATCAATTGCCCTGCTGTGCTCTTCCCTCTGCCTGCCAGGCAGAGGGTTTTTAACCCTTTCGGGCCCTCATACCAGCTCTGGTATACTCGTCAGGCCAGATGGCTACAGAATTCACCACATTCTGTCGTGTACATCTAATGGCAGTTCTCTGTCCCCATGGCTCTTCATGCTCCTTTGAAAGTCAAATCATTTTTGCTCTTCCCTTCACAGCCTCTTGGCTTGCATATATAATAAACATTTAGCATTAATCAGTCTCTTTTCTCAGCCCCTATTTTGAATGCTTGGAACATTCACACAGACATATCGTGATAATAATGCCAGCTTTTCTTCCATTAAAAAGAAGCCTCACCAAAAACAGATCCCACCAGTTTCCAAGACAAACTCCTACTGAATCAAACAAAGACCACATAACTCCAAGGAGTTTCCTATTTTGCGCAGCACGGTTTCTTGACTTGTGGTTATGACGCACTCTGAGATGTGGAGGACTCTCCCCCAAAAATATACGTCATCCTGGCCCTGAGAGGAAGAGTCATCAAAATTGATGTGCCCCTTCAAAAAATTCACCACCAGCTTTATTTGTGAAGTTATGAGTGGTCACCAGGAAGAACTACTATAGCTGGGTTGGTTAGTTCTGTTATTCAAGGCAGGGATGCATTTCTTTTTAAATGCAGAGAATATCACCATATCTTCCTTAGTCTTTATTTGACTGAATATTTCCTTACGTATGGTTGCTGCCTACAGGTTATATTCACAAAAGCAAAGAGGAATACAGGAAACTTTAGCAGACTGTTTGTCTCTGGTCCTCTTATATTTTTTTTTCCTGTTGGAAGCTAAGGGTCATACTTTGACTCTCTGGCAAACACTATCAAAAACCATTCCAAACATTTTGTAGCTTGAGACAGAGAGAAGTATGGTAGACAACTGTGCTGTCCATTGATGAAAGTACTTTAAGTTCCCATCTCAAGACAGATGAAACAACAAAGCAGATAGTGAAGGGAAAAAAGCATCTGTATCCTGAGAATTTTAATTTTAAAGTTGCTGAAGGAATTAAATCAATACCAATCCCACTGTTTCTTGTCAACCGTATTTTGTGCTTAGCGTTTAATTACTTACTTAAAAGGCAACCATTCAGACCAAAAATCACATGCCTTCACATTTTGTTTACGTCGTCATCATTAAAAAAAGCATTTGAAAGCTGTAAAACCTATTTTGTCCAGGCTCATTTTATAACAACAACAGATGAGAAAAAAATCAGCACAGGTTTTACTGGCCAGGTCTGAGTAAAGTCCCACTTCTTTGCTTCATGTTAATACACAGACTCTGTCAACATGTGCAGCAGTACTTCCAGCCCAACACGTTCAAAAATCATGAGATTATCATAGAAAAGAGATTATGTCAGTAATGGATTTGCAGTTCTTTTGTTTGTCTTCTGGTGTTTGAGCCATGATGGTGCACATCTTCAAATTTTTCTCTGCCACCATGAGGGCTAGAAATGTACTTTTTTTTTTTAAAGTGAAAACAGAGTCTCGGATAATCACATGACTCCAGGAACTGAGGCTTTAAGAAAAATACTAACTATCGTGAGAGTTGACAACCCTGCAGTGTGTTCTTATTGCTTTTAGCTCCTTTACCCCAATTCGGTCCATGGACTGTAACATTTTGTTGTATCTTGTGTTGACTTATTTGTGAAACAATTTGTTGCATCATGTGTTAACTTAGATTCTGAACTCCTCAGGATTAGACTGTCTTTCTATGTATTTTCACATCACCTAGTATAATAGGGTCCCAATTCTAAAGGGAGGATCCAGCTACCAGCCCTGCTCAAATAATAAAAATAATGCATGTGGCAGAGTTTCTACCTGAAGGCCACTGAGGTCCTGGTTTAAGTTTCAGGTGAGGTTGTCTGCAAGAGTGTCAGCACCAGTATCAGGACTAAGTCTGTTCTTGGGGCCTCATCCCGCAAGAGGCTGAGTGCATGGTGCAAGACATCCAGTGTGCTTCAAACCTATTGACGTTAATAGGACTTGCCATTTCTCTCACCTTTTACGATATGTATAAAGCTTCTGTAAAATAACTCATGATTTGAGAGAGTTTCCACAGCAGATGGTGACACCATAAAGTCAGTGCTCTCTAAATACCTACAGCAGGGGACTACTAGAACAATCAGGTTCAGTTCACAGCTCTGCCAGTGACCCTCCGTGTGACCTTTGTCAAGTCATTTAAGCACTCTATCTTTCTGTTCACCAGTGGCCTGGATAAAACTCTCAGTACTTTTTCTAATGCTTTACGGTCCTCGTGGCGTGATGGCATGCTGACTGTAAGAAAACAACCAGTTAAGGATATTTAGTGGGCAGAGTGGGTCATGTGACACTTATGTAGTTATATTAAAAGACCATGCAGGATTTCATATTTATGTTTAAAACTTCACTTTGTAACCCTGGAAAACCAGGTGCCAGCTCATGCCAAGGCCCCCAGGCCTCGCTTGGATATTAACAAACACATCGCTGGAATCAGTCGGGCCCACCTGTGTACTGGGAGTGTTACAACAGGTATTAGAATTATAAAAATGCACTCTGTTCAGACATGATGGAATGCTTGTAAATGGCTGCCTGTGTTCATCTCACTTATGACATCTGTACCCCACATTATAAGGTAATACATGAGCATTTGCACTGTAAGGCTCTGTAATGGTGTAAATCACCAGACAGGAAAGGGGCATGAATTACTGTGAAATGCTGGCTTCCAACAGAAGGCGTTAGGTCTTGCCCAACAGAGAAGAGCCATCAACACCAGATCATCTGCTGTGGAACATCAGAGGACAAAAGACTTTGTTGACTGATCTTTCCTTCCAGTGCACCCCCATACCACTATGAAAAGGAGAGATGCAAGTGAATTCCTACCATCAGCTAAGTCTGCAACTTGAAGCAAAAGGGTGGGAAGGAATAAAAAGTTTTAACAAGGAGGAACAGTAATGCTGCTTGGACTGTCACAGATAAGATTTTCTAGGCATAAGCAGGAGATCCCCAGTGTTAAGCCTCAGCTAGCCCTAAGGGACATGCTTGCTTATTATAGAAGCCTCTATTACCTTTTGAAGCTTAAGTCTGTAACACATTTCGGTGTGTATTTTTATCTGCTTTAACATTTAAATAACTCTTACTTCCTTTTCCTGGTTAATAAATCTTTAGATAGATTATTATAAGGTTTGCTACAAGCGTTGTCTTTGGCGTGAGATCTAAGGTGCTAATGACCTAGGGTAAGTGACTGGTCCCTTGGCACTAGAAGTAACCTGAATATTATGGTAACTTTTGGTGTAAGAGACCATCTGTCACAAAGGCAAGCTTACCTGGCAAGACAGACCAGAGTATCCACAGGGACTCTCTGGGGCTCCGTGTTAAGGTTGTTGTAGCGCTTGAGGAGTTTACACTTGATAATTGGTGGGTGAAATCGAAGTGTAGGACTCCAACCAATTTGGTGTTTGTGTCCTGCTTCTTAACAGTCTGCCCTGAGGTTGGTACTTATGCTCTTGAGCCACTACAGGACAGCTCAAGAGTTTTACTGCATCCCTCTCCCTGATCCAGCCTGAGTCAGATCTGTGGGACCAGGATCACAGCTTCACATGTGCTTTTGCAACCTTTAGTCTGAGCCTAATCCAGAACGGAGCATCTGGATGCTAGCTTCACATTAGTCTCACCAGGCAGACAATAAGGCTGTTTTACCACCTCTGCTCTAAATGCGCGAGGGTCAAATATCCCCCTTAGGGCCCCAATTCTGCCCTTGGACCAACACTGGCTGACCCCTGCATCAACACAGAGCTGAGCTCACCAATGCTGTGCTGCGGTCCATCCACCCCGTTCTCGTTGCAGGCCTGCCGTCTGTATGTTCCGCTTATCAGCAGGCAGACATCTGCCTCATTTAGGGGCAGAAATCAAACCCGCAAAACACAAAGGATGGCACGAAGGATGGCACGAAAACTATGGGCCTGTAACAGAGTCTGTACAATACCCTGCTAACCAGAAATGTCGTAATTAAAACAGATATTACCATCATGACCCCAAAGCATCAAGGATGACATGTTTTTCTGGGCCCATCTCTCCCACTTGCTTTTCAGAACACACTTGGTAGCATTCAGCTACTGATGTCACATCAAGCAAACAAACAATCCGAATGAAGCACCTTATGGGTCAGCTAACGAACAGCAGAGACAAAGGCAGCACTGTTGCTTCCAGTCGATCGAGAGCTTTGCCTTTGTATCATCGATCTATAGAACGTTGGTGAGGTACAGCCCAAAGACTATGGAGTCCAAGCAAATGTGACTCGTGACCAACTGACAGAAGCAGCCTGGATCTTTCTCTTAGTGCTGACTAGGCAGCTGATCCATGGAATACTTTAATATGTATGTCCAGGTTGAGATTCCTGAAGACATCTTGGGAATTGGACTGCACTGTTCCCACTGGAAATGAATGCAGACTGGATGTCCAAATGCCAAAGCTTTGGAAATTGGAAAGGCAAGAATTAAAAGATCTTAAGTTCACTGTGTGTTCTAACATCCAAATACAAATTGTCTCATCAAACAAAAAAAACCTAGGGGTAAATTTTTAGAACATTACAGCACCGGCAGATTAAAGTCACAAATGCATACCCATTCACATTTACATTGCAGGGTTTTCTGTCACTAATTAACAGGCTGTAAAAATAGTAATTCATTCACCACTGACATAGCTGCATCATTAACATCATGGGGAGGTGGGTTTACATGCTGAGCACTTTTTAAAATCTAGGCTTATGATTTGTCATTTAGTGTAAATGACTTAGTCCCTCCCTGGGGAAAACACCACCTGCTTCCACTAGGCTTTTTTGCCAAAAATGGCCCCACTGTTGCTGACATACTCCTGTAGAAAGAGGTCTAGGTAGCCAGGTGTTGTTTTTATCCTGTTCAGATGAGGAAGGTACTTCGCACTCTCTCTACACTAGGGCTCTCATTGGTGAAGGTGAACTGGTGGGAAAACTCAGAAATCAGCCTAGTATAGACAAGGCCAGCAGGGCACTTGGTTCTCCAAACTTGAGAGTTTACTACATAGGTTTTAACAACAACAATATAAATGTGATTACCAAGGCAATCACAGCACGTTGGGCTGCTAAACCGGCAACAATTTCTCTGTTTTGCATCTCTGCACTTTATCCAGGATTTTGGGGGTAGATATTTAAAATGATGCTTTGGCTCATACTTTTTTTTTGATAGATGGATCCATAAAAATGTCAAGAAAGTACTTCTCTTTTGAGGATGAAACTTTGTACATGCTGTTGCAAATGATAGCGAAAAAGCAGAAATCCTTTCACACTCAGCTAACATTAAAGTAACACTTTGGAAAAACCTTTGGAACACTGCTCATGAGTGGAAAACTAGTGGGCTTACGATATCACAAAAGATGAGCAAATGACGGGGGTGTAATTTGCTGGTCAGACGACTTAAAACTCGATTTTCTGAGCAACATTTGGGAGAAAAGGATGTTTTTGTCTAAGATTCCAAAACTCGGTGGTGAGAAAGCTCACTGCACACACTGAATGTGTCTGATTTAGCAAAGCCAGGAAAGAACAGACTTCACATTCCTAATATTGTTAAGGTTAAAACAAAAACACCAACAGGAAAAAGCTTTGTGGTTGCTTTAAAAAAAAAAAAAAAAGTTTAGGCCTGATTCATACATCATAAACAAGCAAAAACAAGGCACCGGAAAATTCTGCAAATTTTCTTCTGAAATCTTTAAAAGAATACTTTAAAGTTTAATTTATTGCATTAAAATTCCATGATCAAATCTGTAATTACTACAAAGACCCAAAAAACTCATCACTGCTAACAAGAGCAGCTTTGATAAATTCCACTGTGGCTAGCACTTTTTGCATAAAACAAAAATCACTCACATGCCATTTATCTCCCCAAAATGAACCAGCTGTAAATCCAGCAATTAGTGCTGTAATTTGACTGTTCTGATCAAGTGCACCAAGGCCTGAGTAGCTGCTGTGGAATTGGAGAGCTGTCACAGCATTTGCAGGAGTGCTTTTTTGTTTTGTTTTTTGATTTAAGATGGTGAACAAATGAGTGAGCAGAAGAGGTGGGGGAAAGGGGAATACAGAAGCACTAGAAGGAGAGTAGGGCGAAAGGACCGCAAGGGGAGATGAAGACTGGTGGAGAAATAAAAGGCAAAGTGGGTAAAGCAGAAAAATGGGTCATCTGAAAGGTTTTTTAAAATCTTCCACACTCTTTTAGAAATTAGACACTTTTAGTTTCACATACGCACAGGTATTTAGGACAGTCATTTCCCAATCCCTCTGACATTTTAGCAAAATAGTTACAGTTTGCTCACTCCCTGTGCATAAGGTTCCCCTAGTTCAATGTTCTTCAACAGAGTCAAGAGGTGTCTCTCTATAACACACATAAGCTGGCAAGTATACAGGGTATTGGGCAAGGAGTTCCACCCCCATGGCCACCAGAGCTTTTATATGTCAGTGCTGGCTGGTTCGTCCTCGAAAATCAAGTCCACTCTTTAGTCATAGCACAAATACAACACACAGAGCAGCAGCGCAGGCTTCCACTCATTGCCCAAAGAGCCTAATGGACTGGGAGGAATCAATTCTTGAAGCTGGGAGGGCCCAGTTTCTAGACCAGGCTGGACTTTACTTGGGATCTTTACTGAGACTGACAGGAAAGGTGTGATGTGGACACTTGTCCAGAAGGAACTAGACTAAGAGCCTCACCTCATTTCCCACAGGCCTCCAGACAGCCACCAGAGGATAGTCATTTTGGTCACTGCCACCAGGGAAGCTATACCTTTTACCAATCCCTTAAGTGACCAATGTTTCCAGGTCACATCTGCAGGAAGCTTTTAAAATACATCAAATCACAACAGTTGAAAGCACTAAATGCTTCACATTGGGCTGGTCAGAAGATAGACAAATTAGCTGTATTCAAAATGGGGGCAGGAGTGACATTACAACGGTGACACACAATGCCCCCCATCACACTGAATACCCATTGGGCAGGAGAAAACACCCTTTCCTTAAAAATTCCACAAACAAATTGATGCAGCTCCAACTCCGGACCCCGCCCTGCAAAATCTGGTGTTCAAAATGCCACAGAATACCAGGAGATACAGACCTACAGAGCAGAGTGTCTCTTGAGACTCACTACAGAGAATGCCTTCAAGCAGCACAAAACAACACGAATCCGTGTTCTTACAATACAACACATTAAAATGCTGGGCTCACAAATGCTAGGCTGAATGTCTGAATATCCAAAGGCATGGGACAGCAACACAGACCTCTTCCAACAAGATCCGTGTAACACAGCATGCTGATACACACACACAAGGATCAGCCATGCACACAAACATGTATGTATCTGACATCATTTACCAGCCACTCAGAGTTAGGAGAATGTGATTAATCCTACATGACAGGCTCTGAACTTTCCCTTCAGATAGTTTCTCCTCCTCCTTCAGACCTACTGGCAATGGGTGTCATTTGACCCGCAGATTTCACTGTGAATAACGATCACGGAGAACAGCGGCTGGCTGTTAACTCATCACCTGCCTCCTTCGCCGCTCGGCCAGAGACCCACTGGCTAAGTGCGTACCGAGGGCTTGTGTTTGTGGAGGAGAGACCGGGGGAGAAGAGGACACGAATCTCTCTGCCCTCCTCGTTGTGCCCCAAGAACAAAATCTTGGAAGCCGGGGGGGGGGGCGAGAATGCAAATCACTTCGCAGCCAGGGTCGCCCTGGGGTGCAAGGCCCCGCTTCCCTTTGCTCTCCCTGCCTCGTCCCCGTCTCCCCCCACTCCCATCTCCTCCTCCCTTGCGCCCAGCCCTGGCCACCCTCGGCTCGCCGCGAGCGAGCAGGTGCCCGGGTTTCCACTCCCGGAGAGCCTCCGCCTCCAGCCTCGCGCCGCAGGGGGCGGGGGCGGCGCCCCCAGGCTGTGCCCCCCAGAGAGAAGGGCTCCCCCCCCCGGGGCTGCGCGCCCCGCCCCCGCCGCGTGCCTCAACTTACCCACTCCAGCACCCGCAGGAAAGCCAGCGGCTCCTTCACGGCCCGGAAGGTGCCCGAGGAGGCGAGCTGCGGGGAAGCACACAAGGAGGGTCAGGGCGCGGGCAGGCGGCCGGTCCCGGTCCCAGCCCCCGCGCCCGGTCCCGGC
>ML677027.1:11200128-11293614 GCA_007922155.1 Mesoclemmys tuberculata
TAGGGGGGCCCGGAGCGGGGTGTGGGGGGCAGAGGCCCCGGGGCGGGGATGGGGCAGGGGTGTGACCTCCCACGGCAGCGCCGGGGGTGCCGAGCCGAGCCGAGCCGAGCCGGGCAGAGAGCTGAGCTGCGCTGCGCTGCGCTGCGCTGGGCGGGGGGCGGGCGCCGGGCGATGTCCCTTGCGCGGAGGGCAGGGAGGCCCGCAGAGCGCGGGCGGTAACGGGGCCCTGGGTCGGGCGGAGGGGAGCGATGCCGGGAGCTGGGAAGGGGGAACGCGCCGGCGGCTCTGACCCCTGCAGGGCGGCCACTCAGATGCTGAGCGCACCTTGGAGGTTGAGGCGTGTGTGAGCTTCCTTTTCCACCGCCCCGTGCTCAAATCCCGTCACCCACGGCCCCGTCCGTGAACCCCGAGTTCGCCCAAAAGACAGGGAGCCCCCGGGCCCTCTCATGCAAACACAGCGGGCTCGGGCCCCTTGAGTTCAATGGCCCTGTAAGTCACCGGGCCCCAGCCCTGGAGCAGGCTGCAAGTTTTTATTGGGAGTTCTTTTTCTTAAATGAAAAAATGACATTTTCACCAACGGTGCCAGGGATTTTTTTTATTTTTCAGTTTTTTTGGTTTGGCAAAACAACCTTCCCCTTTTTAGAATTTGTTTCTTCAGTTGTTTTTCTCCCCCTTCAGTCCACTGCATGTGGAGAATGTGCATATGCACTTCACTTGCACAGGGAGAAAAGGGAAAGAGGGCAGGGAGGTGAAAGGGAGAGCAAGGGAAAAGGGAGAGAAACAGCCCAGTGAAAAAAATCTTTCAGTGATTTTTGGGAGAAAATCTGGGGAAAAAATGTATTCTGTGTGTGGAAAATTTTCAAGAAAAAATGTTTCCAAATCTTTCGCAAAACATATTTAGCATTTTTCCACCATCTCTATCCATCTGTGTTAAAATCGTCAACTAACCTGCTCCCCTGACACACACAATTTGACATTTAAAAAAGATGCAAGGTAATTCCCTGCTCTAACACACTTTACATGAAACCCTCTGAAACATAAGTTTATGTGGCAACCGAATTGTTCTGCCATCCTACCAGTTTCATAAACTCACATTTCCTTGACAGCAGAACAATGTTTTCTAACATGCAGTGACATGATTTTGGCATCATTTTGTGACATATTCTTAATATAGCATTGCCATCTCCTTGCAGAGAGCCTTTCCCTTTTGTCTTTCCTCATTCACATCATCCTCTCTCAATGACAGAGTTTAATTTCCTTTTGACATCAAAACATAACAATGGGAGCTTTGTGATGGAATCGTGTCCTGCAAGAGTGAAGGATGAAGAGAAGATTGGTGGGAAAAAAAGCATCCTGTTACATAACTGAACTTGCTAGGCAGCTAGAATTTCCACCTTTAGGCCCCAATTCAGCACACATTTATGCACATCCTTTATTTTACTATCACAAATTGTTTCATTAGTCATGGTGGTGAGGTTAAGCACATTCAGTTTGCTCCATCTGGGCCTTAAGCACATCTGCTGGTCCAAACATTTTCATTTTTGAAATATCTGGAGCCGTTACTCCACATAAGGAACTAATCATACACAATCGTTGTACAGTCTAGATCTGTAAAAATATATACAGAAACTGCATTAAAAATATGGCTTTGGAAAGTCTAGGAACCAAGAACAGTTTAACTAGGTGAAATGGAATTGCTCAGAGCTTAATGGTAATTTTTCATGGAGTCTTTCAACTAAAGGTCATCAATTAATATCTGATCCAGATCTGTAGCAAGCAACAGAGATGGAAAAAAATCATACATTTTTTTAAATGCAAAATAATTTTTACCCAAATTAAAATTTTAATGAAAAATTTTCATTTGGGTTGAAATTTTCCATTTTTTCAATGAACAGCTGAAAGCCTACACGCACACACACACATTCTCTTTCTCTCTCTCTTTTAATGCAACTGAATTAGTTTCATTCAAAATTGTTAATAGAATATATATAGCATTGTCGACCGGCTCTAGTGATCGGATATCAGATGATGGCTGTTTGGTGGCATAAGTGAAATGAATTAGTGGGCTTAAGCCAAACCACGTCATCAGAACAGGACGTTCTTTATTGGTAGTCTCACTATGGCTGCAAAGCAATGAAAGCACAAACACGTACAAGTTACTGTGCTGTGGAGATGAACCCAATAACATTTGTAGTTCATGATCATTTGATGCTATTTCAACACTGAGTCATCTCATGTTCAGATCTCTCTTTGGATGGAAATCCTCAGATAAACATGTCACCAAAAGACTAGCCTGGTTTTAGATCCAGAGCACAATGTCTGCTCTATCTTTTATAGAGTCTTCCAGATGGCTGTTGGCATATTTTGCCATATTGAAGCACAAAGGTTTTTTGTGGGGTTTTTTGGGCTTCACAGCTGCTGCCCTTACACACAAAACCTTAGACATCTTCGTAGCAGAAATATCTCACTGACTTCGAAGCTCCCAGTCTAAATCATACTCTACAAATGACCTCAAGTTAAAAAAACAGAGACTCAGGTCTTTTGATACCACACACAAAAAAATCTCAAACCTGTGTTCAAACAAGCAGATGTGGTAGGTCTGCAGTTGGAAATGCTGAAGAGGAGAATAAGAATAGAGAGACTAAAATTAGGTTTGTGCTAAATTATATTCCACTGCATTTTTACACCTGTAATGACTCTGCTTGGCAAGCACTGCCCAAAATGAATGCAGAAGAGGTGCAATTATAAATCTTTGTGATGAATGGTATAGAGACTAAAGAGGTCAAAATAGTGTTCCATAGGGATGAAACGGGGCCGTAAAAACTGCCGATGGCAGCCCCCAGTTACTCTGAGCACGGAGAAACACAATCAGGTCATTGTTTTCTTATCTCTGTTTCTTCTTTGAGAAAGAAGTCAAGGTAAATTCAAAGTGGCGGAAATGCTAATATGGGAGGTTTAAGAGTTAAACATGCCAACTTAAGGACCATGCACTTGTTTGTCTAGGCAACAATAGTAACCATCCCCATCTACAGAGCTTCTCAAGCATGTCCTGTTGAATGACAGACGGAAGAAAACAGTCTCTGAAAACTGACTCAGGAAGGAGACCATCCCTGATTAATGGTGTTCTTAGACAATCTAACAGATGGTCAAACAGGTCACGAGAGCCTCTCTTGTCAACACTCAGTGATGGGTGGCTCCCACATTCCCGCCATGGCATGGTTTCCTTCTGCAGCTTTGTTTCTTCCGTAGGACTGCCCCGAAGGGGAGGCAAAAGGGGAACACCCCTTGGTTCGGTGGCCTGCCTAGCCATACCTATGGGGTGCTGCAATCCCACCCAACAGGCCATAACGCCTAGAGTGGGAAGCCAGGCCCAGCTCCCTGTGACAGCAGCTGCTGCTTGAGGGTGTGTGACATGCAGGCTCACTCTTCAACATTCCTGGCCTCCCATCAGTTATAATTCCTTTGGCGGGTGGGTGGGGCCCTCATTTGCAAACTTTGCCGTGGGCCCCTCAAAAATGTCTGCATGGCTTTGCCCTACAGGAATATGTTCTAGACCCCCACGTCTTGACTTCCCCTGCCTGCCCAATGGCGTGCGTATTGCTAGCAACCCCTTTCTCTTCAGCCATGCAGAAGAGAGGCACGCTAGGGTGGCTGCAAAGGGACGGCAAGGCACACAGGTGTTGCCGGCAGAAGATTAAAAAGACTGAGGGTATGTCTACAGTGCCGGAGCTGCGTCAGGGACTCCATGGATCAATGCAGTGGGATCGATTGAGTGGGCAGTGGAGACCCACCTAATTGATCCTGGAAGTGTTCTCCGGCCCACACAGTAAATCGCCCTTTCCCCCCCTAAAAAAGAGTACTACTGTGTCGACCGGAGGGCGATTCCCATCGATGCAACACAGTGGAGACACTGCACTAAGGGAACGTAAGTAGGTTGACAGGAGATACCAAAGCGACAGTACGTCGCTTGCAGATCTCCCATCGATGGCTATTGGCAGTGCAGACCCTGGTCTGAGGAAGCAACGGAGAAGTTGGTGGAGCAGACAGCTTTGTTTGTGCAGCACAATTCACAACAAAGTGGCTTCTTGATCTTGGTGCTGTGGAGTGCCCAAAGCAGATCAGATCGGCTGCCTAAGCACTCCTCATTGTGGGATGGCCCTGAGAGGATTATTTGGGGCTTGTGACAGAACAGTCCCTCGCGAAGAGGGTTAGCCAGTCAGCAGGCATTTAGTGGGAGCTGAAACAGAGGCCTGCTAAAGTCTTCCAGGGCTGGGGCTAGCATGGGAGCAGAACTTTGGCGGAGGCCTGCTCCAGCGTTCGAAAACTTAGCCTGGAATTGAAGTTAGCTTCAGAATCTGGCCTAGCCAGCGGCCTTTTCTAGGCTTGAAAGGCCAATTTCAGCCTAGCGACATGGCAGAGAGGTGCACTAGCCTGAGAAGATTTTCTTTAACCTGGACAAAGGCTTGTTCTAATTTACTTTACCGGGGATCTATATTGTATTGAAGTTCCAATGGGAATTTTGGTCACATTAAAACATTATTTTTGGACCTAGTGTTAAAAGTAGTGTATGTATATTTTTTCCTCTATATTTTACATGATCCTGAGGTCTTTTCTGCTTTTTTTTTTGTTTTTTTTTTTTGCCTTCCCAGTATTCTTATATTTCCAGTGTTGAATCTATGACCCAAAGTTCACGCGCACTTGATTGCTGTGTGACGGGGCGATCGCATCAGCGATCACCATCCGTAGCAGCACTGCAATGGGAGAGACTGGCACTGGGGGAGACCAGATGGTTTGTAGCAAGTTACATTGGTGGGTGTAAGGCCAGGACTGTGTTGGGGGCAGTTGTGTGTGGGCATGAAGTCTTACATGCACATTATGGGAGCCGTATGGCACTCAGCACACCAGATGGTTCTATTGTAGACTAGGCCTAAATCTCATGCTCGCCTCATCTTTCTTTTCAGGATCCATACGGGTGAGGATTATTTCGCCCCTTGTGGGTCTGAGTCATCAAATTTGTGCACAATATATTATCTCTTGGCAGATACCCAAGAGGGAGATGAGGGTTTTTTGGGTTTTTTAACACTATGTGTAGGAGCAATCAGAAGTGATTAGATTAAAATATTTCTCTGTGGCTTGTTCTGCCCAAGCAACAGACGTGTCTTAACCTTCACCTCATGTCCCGGCAATGAAGAGATACCTTCAGACCGTATCCGAGCCACAAGAGTTAGAGACAGATTCATAAATCCTAAGACCAGCTGGGACCATTGGGATTGTCTAGTCTGACCCCCCTGTATAACCCAAGGACATCAAACTTCCCTCACCGAATGCCTGGGAAAAAGCCACTTCGCTCACTCACCCATCTGACTGTCTTTGTGGATTGTTTCTGTGGCTGTGTTTTGTCTGATTGACGAGTCTATTCCCAAATCTACCTGCCACTAGCCACCTAGCCACAGGCAAACACCAGCTTCCAGGGCAAGTATGAATTCCAGCTCAAGGAACCAAACAAGGCACCTGGGGTGCAACAGAGAAGCTTTGGTGGAGATTTCTGCTCCGGTGGTCTCGCCCTTTTAGTGGTTCACTTTGACCTAATCATAGAGCTCAGCTTCATGACAAGGAGGGGTCTCACCCCAGCACCTGTGTCTACCCCATGCAGTGCAATGAGGCTAGCTTTGGACCCAGTGTGCCCATGGTTCAGGCGTGGCAGGATAGCCCTCGATGATTCTTGCACTCTTACTGCAATGCAAGAAAAACTCCCAGGAACAGACTTGGACCTCTCGTTCTGTGGGAGCTGATTAGATCACGGAAGTGACACTCAGTCATGGGGGGTTCTAGTCTGTAGCCTTTCTTCATGGATGACCCTCCTTGTGCTAGGAGAGAAACGAGAACAGAGAAAGAGAACAGGGTACAGTTCCCCAGAACATGAGTAGACTAACTCAAGCAGAAGATGTTGGACTTGATGGCTGAATCACTGCATGCGGTTCTCTGGCCTGTGTTTGCAGGCCAGACTAGATGATCTCTCCTGGGCTTAACACCTATGACCATACGAAGTAGGAATAGTTGCTCCAGTATTTATTTTAAGCATCTTTCAGTAGCAATACAAGGGCTCCAGAACAGCTTCAGAGGGTTTTCTCTGGATGCCATGATTGCTAAGGCCAAATATAAGCCCCTCCATTCAAAATTGGAAGTGCTTTTGGCAACAATTCTCAATTGAGGCAGATCAGAGAGAGTCATTCTTAGTAGCCTTTTGGAAAATTATTCGATGAGTTGCCAACAGTTACACGTTTTTATTCAGTGTGTGTAGCATGCGCATACCCATGGAAAATAGAACGTGTCCAGCTATCATCGAGACAATCTGCAATAGGAAATTTACTAATACCTGAAAGACATCCTGCAAGTATTGAAATAGGCAGAGGCAGATGTGCTGAAATACCTCTACAAAAAAACAAAAATAACCAAAAAATAAAGCCAAAAGACCACCCACGATACAGATCTGGTAGAAAACCATTGCTGGGTCCTCAGACAGTCAAGTATCTCTGAATTTGAATAATTCTCAGTAAAGTGTTGTTTTCCAATAAAATGCTCTATGCATAGAAAATGGGGTCAAATGTAGACTTTAACTGCCTTCAAGTGCAAGGGCATCCAGTGAAGTAAAAGAAGACAAAGTATTGCAGCATGACAGCTACAACTTAGAAATAGGAGCAGCTGGAACCTGGAGACAAATGTTGGCTTTGGAGTAAGATACCTTGGAAAAAAGGACAAACAGTTATAATTCAAATGGGTTAAATGACAGTTGTTTTGGAAGAGAAGGGAGATGCATCTTTAACCTGTGGCATTTGCAATGCTGGCAGCTCTGGAAACGAAAGCATTTAATTTTCCAAACTGCATTCAGTATAGCTCCTTTTATGTAACATTGCAAGGCAGTCAGATTTCACAAGATGTCTCTTCATTCTGTTTCAAGATATATATACAGGCAAATCTCATTGTTACAAGAGTCTAAAGAGGATACCCAAAGCATGTGTAAAATTGAGGGCACATGCCATTATTTGCTGTTTGCCTAAGGGATACAAAAGTATTTTGTTTAACGAGGAATTGATTGTAAGCTCTTTGGGGCAGAGATTGTCTTTTTGTTGTGTTTTTACAGCACTTATCACAATATGGTCCTGGTTCATGACGCAGGCTCTAGGCCAGGGGTTGGCAACCCGCGGCTCCGGAGCCACATGCGGCTCTTTTGATAGTAAAGTTTGCCGACCCCTGCTCTAGGCACTACAATATAAACAAGCAGTAAAACCAGCATTTGAACCACACCTGGGTTCACAAACTCAAAGCAAACATTTTCAAAGTTATACAGTAAAATTTACATACTTTCTTATAGCGTGGAATACAGACATTGCAAATGAGATTAATGGAGCAATTTAGAAGCATTTCAGAGAGTCTAAACACAAAATACATTCTTATAAGACTAATACCTATTTTGAAGAAAACTAACATATAGCTGAACTGGTCTGGTCTCCAACTATAAGTTTGTCAGTTTTTTGCTAACACCTGCAGCCTGGACAAGAGCTCGCATCTGGCCTGCCAGCATCATAAATAGTCTCAGGATTTCTGCTACATTTCTTCTTCCAGCTGCAAAGGAAAATCTAAAATAGCCATATCAGTTTTTCTTTGGTAACTCAGTTTACAGTTCAGGTAAAATTAAGTGGAAAGTGACACAATAAATCATTTTTCAAAATCCAAAGAAGGCTTGCTTGAAGTTCAGTTTTGGGCAAAGCTTGAGGTCAGTTTCTTTTTTTAATTCAGTCTCTTTACCCCTCCCTAATAAAAAGCCAACCCCTTGTCTAGATCAATCACATCTTTTTAGTTTCCAGATTATATTATTCCACTACTTTAAACAAGAGCATTCTGTAATTAGTAAATTTCAGCTAATTTAGCTCAAGCAATATCCCTTGACTACTTAAAAGCAAAAATTAATGGTCTTCTTTCTTTTTAGTAAAATCAAGCTAAGTTTCAAAACAAGCAAACACAATACCACTGTATAATTATCACTTAGCAAAGCCAAAAGCTGGAAACACAATGTATTACTGTTAATCAAATCCCTTCACTAAAGGCACTCGAATATAACTGACCACTAGCCATGTTTAAATTGTGCTAGGTTTTGCATATCAGAATACAAAACACAAGAACAGTGTGTTTGGGCACGCAACATGCAAACTCCAGGAACACAGACAATCTTGTTCTCTTTCATTCCACCTTTTTGTCTCTGAATTCTAAAAGGAACTCTGTTAAGGCTGGTAGCCTCATATGTGACCTACTTTTCTTTTTTTTAATCTCTTAGCAAAAGCAAAAGTTTAAATGCTACGTTTTCCTTAAAGAAAGAAGAGAATATGAGTTTCAGCAGCCTAGCACCAAGAGGTAGTAGATCTGTTTTTGCATGGGAGGAAGCAAAGAATGGCACCGAGCCCCGTACAAATGTACAAGAGGCTGGAGAGTGCAAAGACCCTCTCTTCCCTTGCACTTGTGCAGAGGCCACAGGTATCCTCTCAGCCCTTACTCACTGAAGACGAAACACAACCTTGGGCCCGGAAACCAGTGTAAGGCCTTTGCTCTACCTAAGTCTTGAGGCTCTGATCCTCCAAGGAGCTCTGCATGGTGGGAGCTGAACCCATATTTCGTCAACAGAGCTCTTTGTGGGGTTTGGGTGGTCATGGGCCTTTGAGGGCTGAGTTTAATGTGGAGAGTCGGACTGAACACTAGAAACCCCACAGGAGCATGGCCGCAACCTCACCCTTTGCTCCCAACTGTAACAACAGGCACCCAACAGCCACCGCAGCGGACTCGTTAAAGGAATCAGCCACAGACACTGCTCCATGCACTCCCCTCAGCACCCTAAGAGGCATTTGTTTGAACCCGTCTGTGGTTTAAAGCCAAGATCCAGCCCTAAGATCAGGACTATGGTACTTTTAAACCTGCCAGTGCCAGCAACAAAGTGAGAAAACACACCAGTCCCTCGGAGGCCTTTTTGTGAAACTATTTTCCAAACTGTTGCTTATTCTGTGTGGTGCAGAGGCACACAGCATCTAGCAAGGAATTATCGTTTAGGAATCTATTCTTCACTATCCGGACAGGCAGACATCGGTGGCCAAAATTCAGCATCTGTTACTCTTAGGCAAGCCTGAGTCCAGCGTGATTCCATTAGTGTAAGAGAAAAATTGATGGCCCGGAGCTTAGAGTAGTAACCTGGGACTTGGAAGACCTGATTCAATGCCCTACTCCTCCACAGGACCTTGAGTAAGTTATTGAGGCTCACATACTTTCCTACCTGTTGTGAAGATAGATTGTGAGGAGCTCAGATACGTCAGTAATGAAGACCAAAGCAGCACTTAAGATAGGCAGGTGGAAAGAATTTGGATGCTGCCATTGAGTTCTGCTGTCCCCAATATCTAGTAACTCTCAAATATAGCAATTTGCTTCTTTTCAAATGGTATGGGATAGCACAGGAAATGGACCGGGAAGGGGAAGAATCACAGATTTGGGGAAGTAAGGTTTCAAATAACTTGATTGGCATGATGAGCTTCTCCCCACTATTGCCTCGTCTGTATGCAGTTCGTTATGAGACTATGCTTCTACGTCTCATGCATCAACTAGTTTTCCAGCCGCATTCACAAGCCTGGGGTTTCCCTGTGTAACTAGATGCTGTATATCTTCAGGTATTGGCAAGTGACTCTGCTTGATTTAACTTCAGATCCCACTCACAGGCTGAATAATTTGCTAGTTCATCTAGGGGTCAGATCATCAGCATTGCCTCAGAATTGAAGACTTATTATCTATCATGGGAAGATTACTTAACCAATAGATGGCCGCTAAAAAAATAACACAAGACCTTCCTTTCCATATTAATTAGCATGACATTTCGTTCCCGTTTCTCATCCTAACTTCCCTTCACTAGGGTGAAAGCTAGGAGCTACTCAGTTACAGGAGATGAACACTGTTCATTTATTTACATTGCCAGACTCCAGCTGAAAAACACACAATCAACTAACAGAAGGAGGATGGTCTTGGGGATAATGCACTGGGCTGGCACTCATGGTTCAATTCCTGCTACTATTTTCATTCCTGGATTCCATTCCTGCTACTGTTTGACCTTTGGTAAATCACTTTACCTGTGCCTCCATTGCCCTATGAGGCAAACTAGGGATCTACTACTTGGTTTTGTCATTTAAGCGGTCCGGGGCAGGGACTGTCTCTTTGTTTGCACAGTGCCTAGCACTCTGGGGGCTTGTCTAGTCTTTAGGTGCTGCTGTAATTCAAATAAATCTCTTTGAAAGCCATGCACATGGCTTTGTCATTTGTATGCTAGGTAGGAATGTTTGTCTGAAGGAAAGAAAACATCCATTTTAAGAATCTCAGTAGAAGAGCATGTAGCAAGATGTGACAAGTGGCAGCATACATTAAAATTAGTCCATAGTAGCAAGAGAGGAAGACAGCTTGTTTTTTTTTCTTTGCAAATCATATTAAGAGCAAGGAACCCTCAACAGACCAAGATGTAAAAAAAGAGGTAGAAAACTAGCATGTCTTCCTGTGTTAGTGGTTTTAAATGAAGGTGAGGTTCTTGCTAAGAGAAAAAAGGCATAAACAAAGGAAGACTGATCTAATACAGATCTAGTTGGTACTCTTAGCACAAACTTCAGAAGGCTTATGGCTGGGATGTGTGTCAAGCTTTACCTCACTCTTCCTTAATGATCTAAATTCGGCCAAAGCAGACTAGATGCTTTTGGTCATTGGTCTGCAGTAGGACGTGTTTGCGATATTGTGATCCAACACTGCCCCTAGCCCACATTTGTGCTTTCCACAGTGACACTGGAGCCTTGCAAGTGGTGCACAGGTTCACAAAGCCTTCCCAAACTCAACATGCCCGGTCCTCGGTTCACCCAGCGTCATTCTTGTAACTCAGGGAACGAGAATGGAATTTAAGCTGGGAAAACACTGAGGTGTGAATGAGTGAGACACAGGCTGAATTGCTCTGTGAATGGGACTTGGGGCATCCCTGCCCAGGAATCCTTGAAAACTGAAGAGCAAAACAATCCTCTCCAATTTCTCCACTTACAAAGGGGACAAAGAGGAAAACCTGTTCCTTTCGCCCATGCTTCATCAAAGGGAGGAAATTTGATCCCCCATCACTCCTCTCAACTTGTTGGAAACCCTTTGTGCCAAAAGAGACTCCAGCCGGGAAGCAGCTGGAGTCTCTTGTTGGCAGGAAGGGCTTCCATTTATCTCACTCCAAACCTGCAGGTTTAAAGCAACGCCAATCCCATCAGCATTATTATTTCTGTTCCGCTGGCAAGAGGCTTTAGCCCCTACCAAGACGCCATTGTATTCAATGTTGAATACACACAGTAAGACAAGCCCTCCTGTTAAGAGCTTATAACTGAAATAGAGCATGCAAAAGGTGGGCAAATAGAATTCTTATTGCTCCCGTTTTACAGGGGTGGGGAACCCAAGGTCGCACAGGAAAAGAACCCAGATCTCTCCCGTGCCAAGCTAATGCCTTGTCCACAAAGCTGTCCTTCCTCTCCAAACCAATATCATGGTCTGAGAAAGTCTTTACTCTGAATTAGTCTCTTGATTCCATTTAGCTAAGTCAAGAAAGCCTTGGTGTTGGGCTCTACTGAATACCCACAGAAATTTTGTGGTTTTTTCTTATAAAAAAACCATAAGGAGAACAAACCAATTTTTTTAACTTTTACTTGCCAAATGCTAACCAGATATTTGTAGCAGGCTCATTAGAGAATGATTAGTTAACTAATCACACAGCACAGGACTGGAACACCATATCTGGAATTCAGTTAGCTGGAAAATGCAGCTCCATGGCTCAAAACAATCTGCAGAAGCCATTTCCTGGTGGTGTGAACTCACCAGTGGACAGTCATGTGTTTAACCAGATTGGAAATAGTTTATTTTGAACAGCCTCACTCCCTGACTTTGAGGGGAAAAAAGATCTTACCTAGGAACCCATCCAGCTGCTGGGGGAAGCCAGGATGGTTATGTAGAGCAAATAAGAAGCTGAAGTGAAAGCCAGAGAAGGATGATTAAATGAAGCAAGCAATAATAGTACAAAGCCTAAAGGTGAGAGAAGAGACTGGTGAAGTAAAAACAACAGGAAAAAGAATGGATCAGAGACTAGGAAGGTAGCTAGAGCGAGAAGGGAGATTGGAGTAAGGACAAAGACACAACCTAGAGATTGCAGGCGCAGCCCCAATTAAAAGATATGGAAGAACTTCAAACTGGAGGATTGAGTTTTATAAAGGAAGCTCCACCCACAGGCAAGGTCAAGCCCATTAGGGCAGCATTAGGGATTCTATATATAGATCTTGGGTGGAGAGCAGCCTTTGGTTTGGCTTGGTAGGAGGGGAAAACTGGAGAATAGTGGGGTAGGTTAGGGGAAGCTAATAGGGACCATGAAACTAACTCATTGTCATTTTGGAGAGGGCTGTTTCCTGATCTATGGATTGTGTACTGATTATTTAAGAATTCCCAATCAAGGCTTTCAGGTTTAGTAGCTTGTTATGCCAAGATCATGCCCAGTCTTATTAGAATTTCTGTTCCGTTGGGAACCCCAATGTGCGCAGTTGCGACACTCACACTTCAGAAAAACCTTCTGACTTTACAATGGTTTTATTAACAAGTTAGCAAAGTTACAAACACTCCAACCCAGCAAAGTAAAGAGAGATAATATGGCAGGTGTGTCTGAGGATCCATAAACTCCCTCCCTCCCTTCCTTCTAAAAGGACCAGAAGTATTACTCATTATTTCCTGTGGTCACCCTCCTGGTATATCCCAAGGCAGAGGCTAAGCTACAAGGTTACTTGGCCTTTTACCTCAGGCTTATTAGCTTATATATCAATTAACTAGCATGGCACTGTTGTGGCCAGATATTTGCTGATGTTCCTAACTTAAAATATTCCAAGCTAGTACAAACTAGCATCTTGTGGTTACCTGCAAGCTATTTACTCATTCCAGCATTCTGTTTTGTGATACCTTATCATTTAGGATTACTCCTGGTTTAGACTTTAGGCCTGGTTTAGCTAAATGATTGTCTACAGGCCTTGTAGGCTCCTTATATTATTATATTAACTTATTCTCATGCCTCAGTTTGCAAATACTGATACTTATAGACTACAGGGCAAAGAGGTGGAGACAAAATATATCTGGACCTCCCAAGTGTTTCTCATTTTAGTCCCAGTTGTATCCATTTCCAACAAATTTGGTATCACCAGCAATCCTTTATCTCAGAAATAAAAACTCACAAAACTGAGGCTCTAGAAATTAACTAACACTAGTGGATGGAACCCCACAGAATTTTAATTTTTCCTGCATGAATTTTTTTGTCTCATTCTGGGTCTTTTCGACCCCCATTGCCTTCCATATTTGGGCCCTGGCTTGTTGGGCGGTATGAACGACCCCATACCTTTAGATCTGGATGGCATCTGGAGGAAGGGAATTCTGATTCTAAAAGTCACTTGTGTTAACGGAGGTGAAATCAAGCGGTCCAACTCACAACCTTTAAATTACCCCTAACAATCTATACCTTTCTTCCTTTTTTTTTATAAAGTATGGTTACATATACCCCCTGTCTCAGCACCCACACGGACCCCTTGTTGAGGAACAGAATAAAAATCATTTTTAACCCTTGGACAAGGTCCGATTCGGGGACGGGGGGACGGGTTGGCCACGGGGGGATGTTAACGGAGGTGGCAGACATAATGGCCACCCCGCCCCCAGCATGGCCCTCTAAACTTTGCAGCCCACAGGGAAAATGTTAAGTGTCAATTGCCCTGTTGGGTCTCGTCTCCGGACTATGCAGCTCAGGGGGAAGAATGTTAAGTACCTATCTCCCCTGATGGACCTTAATTTCTCAGGTGATTCTTGATCACCCTGTTTACTTCTCGGCACCCCCGTCACCACGAAGGAGGGATCATTGTCTGGGGTCCCAGTTACTTTATTGGTCCTGACCTGCATCTCATTTTTTAATTGGCTATTTTATACTCTGGCCACGCAGTACACTATTTAAGCCCCTGCCTCGGTTAGCTCGAGTGTTCTCCCACCCTCGAATGCTAAAGGGCACGTCACGAACCGGTCGGACTGATCCCCCGACCGAGACAGGGAGCTCCCACCCACGAGACCTTTGGGTGTCTGCGAATTGCCGGCCGAACGATTTATTACTGAGATGCTGCAGCTGGTCTGCCTCCTCGCTTTGGGTACCACCACGGTGCTGGGACAGGTAATATAACTAATATAGTTATCCTACCTCTCTCCATCTATTCGTTTCTTTTTTTATGAAGTCATTTAAGTGTTGTCCACAAGTGTAATTAATTCCTATTTGTATCTGATATAGTTTGCTTTTCCTCCTTGCTTTTTTTCTGTGTAGCTGCTTATTACCCCACCTGTAATTTGCATGACCCTTTGTACTGTGTAGCTGTTTATTGCACCATATGTCTCTTCCCTTGCTTTTTTGATATATGTTTTTTTTTTAATGAGATTACTATAAAATCCCCTTTTTGTTACTCAAATTTGGTGTCTGTCTCCTTGGAGGGTTTCGCCGGTCCATTGCAGTTGCATCTCGAACCCCGGGGTTTAACAACTTGCAAAAACACCTCTAGGATTTTCAGGCTTATAAAAAGCTGGTGGCTACTGCTGTTATCACAGCTTCAGGAGGTGGGGAAGACCTAGCATAGAAGGAAACCAGCATCTTGTTTAGACACCAGCATTCAGGTGGGCCTGTGGAGATGAGAAAGTAAGGAGAGGGAGAGAGAGATTCCTTTCCCTTGGTCTTAGTCAGCAAGAAATAACACAACACTTAAAATCCTTGCCAGCGGGAGAGTCGTCTAGGGCAGCCTGCTCTTTATGGATAGGAGAGAGTTCCTACTAGTCTATACGCAGAAGCCTCACAGCAGGTACAGAGATCTGTAAGGCAGCCATTTAATGTCATGCTGATGTCAAGAGTTACAAAGGGAATGTTGTTTTTACACAGAACTTCCAGTGACACTGTGCTCCCCAGATTTCCACATGCCTTGGTTCTCTTTAGTTGAGGCTGCCAGCTGTAAAGTGTGCAAATGTTCATGCAAGATTAAAATAAGCCCACCGCACTCATCTGCTGTGCAAAGGATTCATAGGGTCATATTTTAGGCTCAGAAAGGACCACTGTGGTCAGACTAATCTATTTGCATTGCCTCAGTGAGTGAGATGGAAAAAATTAAATGAGCATAAATTAGATTTTTAAATTTCTTTGTTTTAACAATCTAAGAACTTCAGTAATTCGGCCAGAGGTTATGGGTCTATTAAAGGAATGAGTGGTTGAGGTTCTGTGGCTTACAATGTTTAGGAGATCAGACTAGATAATCATGATGGTTCCTTCTGACCTTAAAGTCTATGAGAACAAAAGTAAGGAAATGGATGCATTTGTGTAAATAATAGCTATAACATTTTACTTGGCATTGTTCCTTTAAGTCCATGAGACAAGATAAATAAATAAATATTGATAACGGCCATAGCCACAGAGCTGAGAAATACATACAAATGAGTTTTCAGCTCCCACACCATTCTCAGGGCATTTAAACTTCCCATCATGCAGCTTCAGACTACAGGACTTATTTCCGCTCCAGAGCTGCAGAGAGTATTAGAGATCATGGTAATTGACATGAAAAGGTTGATCTGAAGTGCCTTTTTGGTATGATTTATTGATTTAAAAGCATGGCAGTATGTGCTGCTTATCCAACAACAGAGTAGAGCCATGTTCAATAGCTGTATTAAATGTTCTATTGATTTAAATAATTGGGTTCATTTAGAAAGATATTGTTCCGGCAATTAAAAGCACTTTTAACAATTATTTCAAAATACGTTAATTTTCCTTTATCTAAAATAACAGAGAACAGCTCACTCTGTTTTAATAAACTCTGTCTCTAAGAATTATCATGCTCTCTAGTAAATCTAAGCGATTAAGTGAAGAAAAATAAAATATCCCCCTCAATGTTTCTGAAGGATATATTGTTTCTTTGGTTAAACCCATTAATAATAATGAGAATTACATGCGTGCAACGAGAAAAAATCAAGACATTAAAGGAGCATTTTCAGAGCATTCTACTCAGACTGAAAATCCTGTTCAGTAAACAGGAACATACTATGGATTTTTTTCATGTTTAAATACCTTATGGATCTTATTCTCCCAGAACAGCTAAACCGATATTGAAGAGGGACGTGGTTTAATAACTGATTAAAAAAAGAAAATATTGTTGAGTGTCAAAACAAAACAAACAAAAAAACCATTTTATCCTAGAGGGGGAATTCTCACAAATATGTGCTCTTTTTAGCAAAAATAAAAGAAAGCATTATTGGAGATAATAAGATATTTAAGATTTATATTTAAGATATTATTCCATTTGTCTTCAGGGGTTTTTAGCTTTGCAAAAACACAAATTTGGTCCATTTCCGTAGGAAATCAAAAGATTAGATTTTAATGTCTTGTGCTTACAACAATACCCAGGGTGTTATGATTTGCTTTCTGCTATCTGTGGCTTTTAACAATAATCCAAAATGAAGATGAAATACTAATTCCATTTGAGCAATCATCTATTGAGGGGGAGCCTTGTTTATGCTAAGGTCCTGTTTCCCTGCTCTGGCAGTGGAAAAGGGGCTTTTAAATGGGAGTAGCTTACTGGAGCAGTGTCAAGGGAATTTAATATATCATGCTCTATAGCAGAGAGTAGCAGGAAGAAAAAACACTTATTCCATGGTGACGAGAGTCATTTTTTCATATAATTGCCTGATTATATGCATACTTACATGTTAATATGGGCTGGCAAAAGTATGCCGTGCACACAGTGAAAATCAGGGAAGCCTAAACATTTATAAATATTCATTTGCTATTTGGAACTGGTCTAATTTGTCATGGCAGCTATTTTTAGTTGAACTTCCTCTAAATTGACATCCCATTGACTTGACAAGCCTGGCAACAAATAATCATTATCGGTCTTGTTTCTCTGTTGCTCAGTAAAATACTGCAGGGCTGGAGAGATGAACTTTTCCCCTTTAGTTGCTAAATTGCCTGTGTGGTGGGTTGTGGGGTGGGGGGAACACATGAATCTAAGAGGAAATTAAAAATCGCTACTTCCTAATGCTGGCGATAATGGAATCTGGGAGGCTGCCACTCAGGGATCATTTTGCAGCAGTCCTCTGAGCAGCTGCAATATTGCTCTGCAAACACTGTTTTTACACTCAATATTAGGATCACAATTTGCTATAACGTTTCCCAGAGGGCAGCTTTGGCTCTAGTCACTGCCTGGGTTCGATTAAAGCATACAGGGGCCTGGATTTCAGGCCTTTCCAGACAGACGCTTCTGTCACTATCGTGTTAATTTCACCTCTATTGCCTTCATCTAGTCAAATGCACTAGGGGCCTGATCCAAAGGCATTGAAACCAAGGAAATGACTCCCATTGACTTCAGTGGGCGCTGGGTCAGGTCCTATCTGCCCCTAAAATCTTAAGAACATAAGAACGGCCATACTGGGTCAGACCAATGGTCCATCTAGCCCAGTATCCTGTCTTCTAACAGTGGCTAATGTCAGGTGTTTCAGGGGGAACGAACAGAACAGGAAATCATCGAGTGATCCATCCCATTGCCCATTCCCAGCTTCTGGCAATCATCGATCTTTAATTCATATTGTTAAAATTGCAAAATTGATCAGGGTAAGGTATTTAGATTGTAAGTTCTTTGGGTCAGGGACTGTCTTCCTGTATGTTTGTAGACACTAAGCACAGTGGGCTTAGTGCGTTGGGCTGTTAGTAATTTGTTACGTGTTCAAGAAACTGCCTCCATCCCAAACTCCACAACCCCTGGTTATCCTCATTGAAACCACGAATGCCCTACTCTTATGTAATGGTGAGCAGGATCTCAGAGCCTTTGGCTTTCTCCTGGGACTTCATAAACTTAAAGCAACTCCGGTAAATAGCACAATGAATCCTGCTTCCTCTTGGGGAAAGGCTGCTTGTGTTGGTGTTCTCTCTCTTGCCCTTTCTCGTGTTCTTCTTCTCTCATTGACGCTGCACTGAAGGGAGTGGAACCATAATCCCAAACAGAAGGGGCAGATGCTTTAAGCCTGATTCTGATCTCCCATGGGTGTAAATCAGGAGCAATTCCCCTGAGATTAATGGAATTTCACTAGGATAACACCAGGGCAAATGCAGGCAGGTGATCCCACATCTGATGGGTGTTTTTCTCTAGCCACTGAAAGGCAGCAGCTGAAGTGGGTTGCAGCCCACAAAAGCTTATGCCTGCAGAAATTAAATTTGTTAGTCTTTAAAGTGCTACAGGACTCTTGTTTTTTCTGATATTAGAAGTTGCTGCTCCCTGTGGGCAAGACAGACTTCTCCTCTTTCCTCACAGGCCTGCAAGCAAATGACATGGCTTTGGAATGAGTTCCCATTCTGAAAACTGCCAGGCAATCTGCTGTGACTACTAGCCGTGCAATTTTGTTTCCCAGTTCAGTATTGCCAACCACAAATATTCAAGAACAATGCCATGAACCCCAGAATCATGAGAATGGCAAATGTGAAAACAATTAAATTGGGGATTTTTTTGGTTTGCCTTCTGGTCTGGGATCACTTAGGAGGCACTGGAGGTCAGGTTTTCAAGCTTTTCTTTGTAACACTGAGGGCTAGAGATTGAAAGCTGAGGTTCTCATGAAATCACTTGACTCCAGCAGCTGGGGCTTTCAGAAAAACATCAAAAATCGTGAGGCTTGTGATCAGATGGTGAGAGTTGGCAAGGCTACAGCTCATAAAATGCTGCATGTGTTTATCCGACGCGAAGTGTGCAGTCAAAGACTAAAGCCAAAGCAGCCAGCTCTGGAGTCATGGGTTCTTGTCCTGCACAGCGCTTTACCATGACCTGGCTCAGGTAAACCTGTGTGAACAGATAAGCCTGATGCTGTCCAGTGATGAGTAACACATGTATGGTGTGTGTGGAGGGGAGGCGGGGGAGAGAAGCGGTGTTTATAACATCGTGAAGAAGATTTTCCTCCAAAGGGGAGAGGAGTTGGTCAGGGAGAGAATCTTCCAAAGGAAAGGGGATTGATGGGGGCTTCCAGCTCAGCTGTTTCTTCCATTCCTCCCTTCCCCCCCAGTCATAAAGTGCTGCTTCTGCTCCATTTACTGTTCTGATTGCCCTACTGATTCTTGGAGGAAACTTCTGCAAACCCAGGTGAGGGAACACGCTCTGTTTTCAGCAAAGAAGGAGGAACTGTATTCCTTTCCTTTCCCCTTTCCTTCCCCCCCCCCCGGTGCCTTGAAGAGCAAAAGGACTAGCAGGAGACCATCAGGCTGGGATATTATCAAGGCTATTAGTCTTTTCCTATTCTCTTTTGCACAAATCAGAGCACTCCGCCCGGCTTGATATGTGGACCTGAGACCCAAAGCTAGATTGATTAACCCTGAAAGGAAGAGACAGGAGGCAGGTTTGTTACTAATTTTATGAATTTGTATTGTGCATCTGGGACCCTAGTAATGGACGCAGGAACCCATTGTGCTAGGTGCTGTACAAACACAGAACAAAAAGACACTCCCTGCCTCATAGAGCTTACAATTTAAGTATTTATTGGATGTGTAGCAGATTACTTTTCCTTGTCTATTCCCATCATGTAACAGTGCCAAAACAGACTGATAAAACAGCAGTGTGAGAGGGTCTGGCACAAATATACGTTTCTGCAATAATATGCTCATGTGTGAGTAAATTCCTACATCTGCACAAATAAAAGCTCCTCTCTAAACATTAGTACAAGCAGAAAATGGTAGCACCAATTTTTGTGGAAAGCGGGTTCGAACTTAGCTGGATACGATCATGGTTTGGATTTCACAAATATGTATTTGCCTTTAATTTCCTCATGATTCACCCAGATCTAGCAAAAGGTCAGCAACCTAGACTTTGGCTTTTTATCTTATGAAGACTCTGAAGAGCAAAATAAATCATATATCAACTGAACTTCTGTCTGATGAGAGAGGGGAAAGTATAACATGCTGCCTGGATGAAGTATTTGTGATTTTTCTTTATACGAAGCATGAATGATTTTCATACACAGAGTTGTGCTTTTCCAACATATTGTATAGTTAAGACCTGAAAACATCTTTCTGAAGTTGTGTTTATAAAGACCTCCCACTTCGCTTGTGTCCTTTGGTGTAAACTCAGAGGATGACTGCAAATATCTGATACATACCTCAGCCACATACCATAATCCAAGAATGTGAATTTAGATTGCCTAGTCATAGTATTTCTCCACAATCTGTTGAACAACTGTTAATTCCTGATGTTTTCAATTACTGGAATTAAAACATGACATTGGATAGGATTGACTTTGTTGCAGAATAATGCCTTTTGCTGGTTGATAAAATGTCAAGGCAAAAACCTGAGAGGCTTATTTTTAAAGCAGGAGACAATGCCAGAGAATCAATGCTCTGTGTCAAACTTTTACTTCTGTTATGCTAAGACAGGCTGTTGTGAACTGTACAATGATATCATAGAGTGAAAGCAATAGGCTAATACTGTGTGCTCCCGTCACAATACAAGAAAGGCAGATCTTGTAGTGAAGGGTTTAGAAGATATCTCTTAGTTCCTAGCTCTGCCACAGACTTCCTGTGCGACCTTGAGCAAGTCACTGAATCTTTCTGTGCCTCAGCGTCCCACCTTTTTCCCACTCTTGATCTGTTGTGCTTATTTAAACAAGCTCTTCAGGACATGGGATGAGGGGGACTATGTGTTTGTATAGAGCCTACCATAACAGGACCCAGATCTCAGTTGGGTCTTGTAGGCACAGCTGTAAAAGCATTTGTGATGGCCAGAGTGTGAGAGAGATGGTGAACAATTCCTGGCCTTGTCATTGGTTTCATTTAATCTGGAAGTGATTTTTTCCCCCCTCTCAACTTTTTTGTTTATCATCACGGTCTCATGGCACTTGATCTCATTACTGGCATTTTGACAGTGCTTGCAGCTTGGGAGATTAATTATGTCTAAGGATAGGCCAAGATCTTCAAAGGAGGATTTTCCTATTTCAAACCCCAAGAATCCAGCCCAAAAATGGGTGAGGAACTCCTTCGATTTCCTAACCTTGATCTAATTCTCCATAGAACCTACGTACTTCAGAGCATCCATCAGAAGCTAGAAATTCCGTTCAGAGTATGGAGACAAGAAACATAAGAAAATGCCTCGTCACGGGTAAATCGGTGGCTGCTGTACTGAATGATAATAAATCCTTGGCATCTGAGGCAGATGAGCTGGACAACGAAAATTGAATTCTGTCTCTGTTTGTCTGGCTGGAGTCCCTGAAGGAGGAATGGCAGTGAACTGGGAGCTGCATTTCGTTAACCCTCTCATCGGCGCTTGATGTAGTTGAACCTTGTCAAAGCGCGTGTGCATTTGTTCTCTGAGTGGGAATAAGAAACGTTCAGTCCTTCATCCCACTGTGTATTTTAGAGACTTGATACCTACTTGGCTGAGGAGTCTTGGTGTCCTGTCCTCCTTCCATTGGCCGCCCCACTCCTAAATGGGCCCCGAGTCTCTCAGGCACCAGGGACGCTGAGGATTTCAGAGAGAGATTGAAAGGTGGGCCCAAATTACAGACCTGCAGCCCTGGTTGAGAAGTAGAGCTGAGAGGGAGGGTTCTGTTTAAGTCTGGCCTGCTGTTAAATTCCCTTTGCTATTTCCTGCCCTACGCAAACTAAAAGGCACTGGAGAGTCCTGCTCTGCCCATCCCATCTCTGAGCCTCACTAAAGGAGCTCCAGGCACTTGGAGAGTGAAATCCGCCCATGGTGGACCAGCACAAAGTTTAGGGACTGCATGTGGTGCCACACAAGGCGATCACTTTGCTGTGGGAGGGATAACCAGGAGGCAGGACAGGGGAGACTCTATGGATGTCAGTTTCCATAGCTCCAGTGGCCAGCCATGCCCCGTGGAGCTGGCATGGAGGGGCAGTAGCTACTGCCCACAGATGAACCCATTGCCCCTCACATGGCTGTAAGTCCTGATTTTTCACCTGTCTGTCTGGGGCCATCTCCTAGCAGTGATCATGGATTAACTGGACGTCCAGGCTCTGAATGACCATAGAAATTTAGATGCTTAACAACACACGGACCTTGTAGTATCTCACTAAGTAACTCAGTGGGGTCCAAGAGGGCAGCCATCCTTATGTGCAATGGCTACAATCACACCATAAGCCTGCTCCTGCTCCTGTTGAAATGATGGTAGTGTCCCCACTGGCTTTAATGGAAGCAGGTCTGGGCGCTGTGCCGCATCCTTTCAAAGAAGCGGTTCACTGGATACAAGGTGGACTTGGAGCTGCTATTACAAGGAGATCGGCTCGCCATCTGAACTGTCTTTTATGCTCAGAGCATGTAACAGCATGATCTGACATATGATGTGATAACGTGCTCCTGGTTTTAGGAGCTCTAGCATGGTCCCTGGCCTGGATAACTGGCTCGGCATAAATGTCAGGCTGTGACCATCATTGCTTTCCTTAAAGGATGATTTCACGTGTCATGTTCTGGAGGTCTGAGCAACCGTGAGATTATCAATCACCCAAATGAAATGGCCCTGTTTTAGAGGGCCTTTGTAACATATAGGAGCTAGCCAAAGGCAGCCCATAACAGACGTGTTTCTAATGTCCTGATCTAGATGGTTGTTTTGTCAATGGGGTCACTCGCCTGGTTTACGTTTCCCAGTACGTGGAGCCCACTGTGAAGTGCAATGGAAAATGATTCCTCAGATGTGCTAGTGACTTCCCACATAAAGCTCACGAAAAGAAATCGAGAGACAGCATGAGTAAAGCTGGGCACTATAAACCTTCAAAGAGTCCCATAACAAGTAGCAACGCTTGCTCAGTAGCATAGCAGGGTGTACCGCAGATAGTTAGATCTTCATCGCACACTTCATGCGCCTTTGCCTCCTTTGAAGCAATGGGCCTTTTGGCGGGGGAGTCAGGCACAGTTGTAAGTCTAGTAAACTACTATTTCACGGAAAATGGGACCTCGCTGACAAGCTCTTTAGGGGCAGGAATGCTCTTTTAATCAGCTTTTCTACAGCACCTAGCACAGCAAAGCCCTAATCCATAACCGGGACCTTTTCACACTACCACAATACAAATAAATGATGCAAATAACTTGCCTGCGATCTTTTCAATGTGCTGTTCAAAGTGACCCTCACCGAAGCTACCCAAGATTTCAGATGTTAGCACAACTTTTCATTTGGAGGAGCGTAGGGTCTGTTTTGGATTGCACCAGTGCAGATGAATTCCCAGGCTCACGGCTCTGTATCTTCTCTGGGGGTTTGCTCAGTTTGCAGAGATTGTGATTTATTTGCCTGTGGATTTCCTAGACAAACGACTGATTTTTCAGGCAGGGATGATTCCCACTGAGGCCAGTGGACTTCGGAGCAGGTTTAATGTGCTTTTACTGAGTCGCCTTTTCAGAATGACGTGAGCCTTATTCTGGGACAGTCTCGCCTCTCCTGAGATTTGTACAATGCGGTGTCAGTGGAACGTCATCATCAGATGTCTGACTGGTCATTTGGGTGCTCAGATATCTGCAGATTTGCTGCTGCAGAGGCAGTAACTGCATGCACAAATTTGGCGCACTGTGACCCATGTACCTTTGCACATTGACCTGGGTTTCGGTTTTTAACAAGCCGGCATTGCTTGCATGCACCACTCTGTACTGCTAGCGAGAGCTGACACAACTGGCGCATGTTAGGTGGGCTCTGCTGTCTGTGGGAGGTTGCTCCAAACTTGTTCTACCTGAACAGAAAGGGGTTGCAAGTAGTTCTCTAAGGCGTAGGCTGAGCAACCAAGCCTGAGGAAAGAGTGTCCCTGTTCTTGTTAGTAACTTCATTAGCAAAGCTAAGTAGGGCTGCCTACTGTTTTTACACAGTGCACGGAATTGGGAAAAGTACCTACTTGGAACGTCCTCATGAGGGAGGAAGGGATGATGGTTTAGCGCTGGGGCTTGGGAGACCTGGGTTTAATTTTCCCTGCTCTGCCACAGACTTCCCGTACAACCTTGGGCAAGTCACTTAGTCTCTTTTTGCCTCAGTTCCCCATGTATATGAAGGGGTAACAGCATTTCCTGACCCCACTGGGGCATTGGAAAAATAAATACATTAAAGATCATGAGGTGCTCAGGCACTAAGGTAATGGGGTCAGATAAGTACCTTGAACAGACTAGATTCTGTATTTCTGATGAAGGTTGATTTGTAGTTACATTATTTAATGCCAATAGCCTTTGTATTTATGTTAGTTTTATTTAACTAATTTATTTAACTAATGAGTTGTGAGCTTTAATATAAACCATAAAGATTAATAAAACCAAGGTGAGAAATTCTGCCTATACAACCCCCCTATTTACTTTAAGGAAGGAGGCCTGTGTGCATATTAGAGGGAAGAAATTGTTGGCATTTTAAAACAACTGAATGAGTTTATTTATATTTCTGTATTTTTTGCATCTATAATGGAATATATAAAAACCATCCCCACGGTCTCTGGGAATCAAGTGTTTGAGATTTTTTTGATTTTTTTCCACCAAAAAAAAAGTTTTGAAGTGTCAAAATTCCAAAGAAATTAAAAATGTTACAATTTGGGGTGACATTTTTAATATTTTTTTTCAAGCTTCTGTAGCTCTGGTGGCAATTTTTTGGAATCTTCCCCCTGCCCCCAAACTGAATTTTTTCCAAATTAAAAAAAAAGGAAAAAACATCCAATAATTTTTTTCAACTTTCTTTTTACCAGTCCTACTGAGGACATGTACAAAATGTTAAATAGTCCTCACAGGTTTTTAATCTAGTATTAATGCACTTCAACCTGTGAGCTACTTACCCTCCTTACTACCAAACACCTCAGTCAAAAGCTAGGAGTCCACAAAGAGCCTTCTCTTATTAACCAGACAAATACAGGGTAGTAGCTTCAACAAGTGTAAGATGACATAGCTCCGCTGACTTCGGTGTATACACAGAAGATGGTCTGTTATAATTTATTGTCCCCATTGTAATTGGATGTAATGCCATTGACTTCAATGTATGCGGATACCTTCCGTATATTGACTTTGTCTACAGTTTTGCCCCAAAAAACCCCAAAAAACCTTTTATGAGTGAACAATAATCAACCAAAAAGTAATACAGATATTCATTTTGATATAATAATTAGATAGCGGCTCAGTAAATTTTTTACTATCACATTATCCTAGGGGAAAAAATGGCCATGTTTAATATTTAGGGATTTCTTCCTCTGAGCCTCTGTGTGAAAGGTTTAAATGTAGTTTTTCATAAGCAAAACACTTTTGTTCCCTTGGGATAACATTTCGTAATCAAGTGTTTTGACTATAGCTCTTAGCACTGTTTCCAAAATGGACTGCGTAATTAAATTATTTAAAGACTACTGGAATCAGGAGAGTGCATGTAATGACTATTCAAGCCTCTCTCATTGTTAGGAGTGAGACAAAAAGATCTTTTCTCGGGATTTTCTTTTTAATTGTGTAAAGGCTCATCCAGAAGATGGTGCCACAATTCTGTCTGTAACATCAATAACAGACCAAAAACTGATTCTTTGTTATAGAAAATGTCAGAAAATTAATGCTAAACAGAAATTAAGAGCAAACGTATTTCCGAAGGCAGCTCAAAGTCCAAATGTTAACATTTAGTCATTGCTAAGGCTCTTTCCAAAACTGGGGCAACGTATCATAATTGCCTTCACTCTATATCACTCCAGGCAAGGTCAGCCAGCACGACAAGGAAGACAAAAAATACTGCTGCTATCTTCCATCCAAAAATACAGACAACTCTTGCAGTGTTTATTAAATTCCTAAACCTGAGCAGCAGCACATCCTCAAACGCTATCTAGAAGACAAGCATGATATAAAACTCTTCGTTGGTGCTTTATGAGGCTACAGTGGAAGTAGAAAGATGCAGCTCAAAATAGAACATGTAGCTGTATTCCCTTGGTTAGGGATGGGGGACGTTTCTAAGGCTTTGTCTCCCTGAAGGACACATCATCTTTGCGTCTATAGATCCCTGTAATCAGAGTAAATAACTTGATTTTCATTTCAATTCTCTTTGCATCAAAGCCCAGCAAATCAATCAATTGATCAATTAATTAATGGTAGCTACAGAACAAAAATCTTTCACTCCTACCAAAATCATGCATTTAATTTTTTCTTCTGTTACAACTGTCTGTTTGTCTGAGGTCTCTGCTATGTAGTTCAAGCAATTTGTCATCCGATTTGCCTGATGAAGCATACAGAAGTCATTTGAACTATAAATTTTCTGCAGGCAAAATAAAATGCAAACAAGAAGAACTTCCTGTGCCTGCCAAAGTGATGATACTCAGAATACAAATAAGAAAAAGCCATGCTGACAGCAAAACCTATTTTTGTATTCCATTGTTGGCCCCCAGGCATAGCAGTTTGAACAGGGCTGCATCTGTATTTCTGAACTCAAATAAACGGTGTAGTCATAAGTGAAGTTCATGTTTTGCAGAACAGCTCTTTAGTCACAATGGAAGGATGTGTTGCATGAAATATGAATCATTTCGGTTCACACTCAAGCTGTATGTTTACTGCTCAGGTCAACCTTGACTGAGCAGCTAAACAGAAAAGATTCCCAACATTTAAGTACAATGGAAGAGAGTGTTTCTGCCTTTGACATTAAAAGCTCTTTCTCTGCCTTGTAGGGTGAACCAATGGGAAGTCCTCTCTTACTGCAGCAAATCAGTGTACTCTACAACATCATGATCCGCTCGTGGATCCTTTAAGGATGGGCCTCTTCAGAATCTGAATCCAACCCTTTGCATTGTGGCAGAGAAGCTAAAACCCTAACTTTATAGGTATCTTCCTTTCCCATGCATTAGACTTTGTAATGTCACCCGATCATCCATTAAATATATCCTTGCAAATTCATTTCATCAAAAGATGACTTTACATCCTGGATTTCTCTGGAAATAAACGCACTACACAGAAGGAGAACATTTTAGCCAATCACTGAAACAATCCAGTCATTTAACAGCTGAATAGTATTATGACGATGCGTTATTTGTTAACCGCCAGCAAGGTGCACAACCAAGTTAGCGAAAGGCAAGATTCTGATAAATTATTTGTATTTCTGTGGTCCCTGGTCTCAGAGCCCAGTCCTGGCTGTCAACAGCAATTTACACCCACCCAATAACTGTCCAAGACTTGCAGACAGCACCAGGGGCACCATTTAATCTAAGGAAGACCTTGATTCTGCAAATCTTACTCTCCTGAGTCATGCCACTGAGTCTTGCGAGACGAGCTACTCAAATGGCGGCTGGATGGGAGCCGAGGTTGGCCTCTGTTCTGGTGATGGAGGCAAGGGATTGAACTGGCTTCCTGGCCATCATTCCCATGAGGCGGCTATGTGCCTCCGCCCATGGTTGATGGGGAGGGGATTTTGTAGGACTACGTCATTCAGGACAGAGAGCTCGTTTGTGCCTGGCTAGTCCAGGAATGGGGAATAAAGGTTGAGGGAGAAGGGCACAAGAAGCTCCCACCCCCAAGCCCTCTGAGCAGAAGACGCATTGTGATGGCCCCATGTTGCCAGTCACCAAAAGGCGGCGGGGCCAGATGCACAGGCAGTAGGAAGCAGCACCCTGTATGCCAGGAAGCTTATACTTTTGGTGACAACCTTGGCAAACGGCATTTCCCTAAACCTCGTCATCAGCTGGTATCTTTGGCTCTGTGGCCTGGGCCTTCAATTTCCGTGAGCCGCTCCTTACTTCCTAAGGCAGATCTTTGTGCCGCTATCCCTGTTGCTTGAAAGTTACACCTGGCTAACTCCTTTGTGCTCAGTGAGGATGCCTTCACAGCAACATCTGCTTTGGTTTCCACCACCTCCCACAGCCAGCTCCAAATCCCAGCTGCGGTGACATTAAATGCTCGCAGTCAGCCATTGCTGTTTCTCAGCTGGGTAACAGCTCTTCGGTGGGAATAGGCACTTGATGATCAATGTCTCTTTGTAAATTGCTTCTGTGAGTGGTCCTGTACGTGACACAATGTTTTGCCACATATGCAGTTTAATTAATGTAAAAGGATAAAGAGGTCCAAGAAAGGCAAAATAGTTGAAGACATTTTCATTTGAGACAACACAGTGTGGTGCCAGCTTGAATGCATGGCCACCAATGGCTCCAACATCAGCAGGTAAGTCAAAAGGACCCTAAATCTATGCTTTTAAAATAAAAAGCAGCAACTCGTGCTTTTTAAGCCAATCCCATGATTTACTCTAAATAAAAGGAAAGCTCTGACAACTTTAATTGTTGTCAAGATTTCTCTGGCTCACTTGGAATGGTCACCATCCACTTCTCCACCACATCAGACATCCTGCGGTGACTTCTCGAAGTTCTGACGTCAGCCTTTCTTTCTGGACAAGGACCACTACCTTGACTTCAGCATTCTGCCTGGCCTGGCCACTCTGTAAGGCAATTTGGGATGGGCTCTAGCACCTGGATTTATAGGAACTGGACCATTACTCTGGACTTGACAAAGGTAAGGATATCACACATGCTGGGGAAAGAGGGTGTGTCCAGAAGTCCCCTACATTTTGCGAGTCGGCTGCTATTTTCAGTTGCAAGTTAGAGCAGCCTTAAAGCTTCTCTAAGTTATGTCATGGGACTTGACTGGCACCTAGCTTGCCCAGGATCAGAAGGAGCTCAAAAGTGGCTGAAAGCCATCTTTGAAACCCCTTGCAGAGCTACAGTGTGCATTGAGTCAAGTGTGAGAGTTTTAAAACCACCCAGTTCTCCTGCACCAGTTTCATACCAGATTAACTCATTGACTTCAGTGTAGTTATTCCTGATTTACACCAACAAAGGTGCAACCAGAATCAGGCCCTGTATTATTGAAGTAAATACTAACAGGTCAGATGGGTGTGTAAATCTATATGCAAACTGAAATGGAATATCAAAATGTTTTCACGGGACCAATACGATCTAGCTACCCACTGCATTCGTATTTCGGGACTTGTTATAATTGTCTGTGGTGCTGTTGTAATGTGCTCTTCAAAAGACCCAAGTCCCCTCTAAACTAATGGCTAAGGAAATTTTGCTGTAGACATAGAAAATTTAATTCCTTTGGTTGCCAAGGTAAGTGCTATATGTGCAGTCCTGAAAAGTAGCTCTCCAAAAAGCAGAAGGCGTGAAGTCATCTAAGTTCCTCGGAAATGAGGAGGAATTTTATCGTCCATGCACCGTTCATTTACCGCTGTTTAATGGATGATAATATTTGGCTACAGTTTAAAATCAATGAAAACTAGCCGTTTTTAATTTGCACCTCCTGGATTAGGAGACAATAGATGACTAGCCTGGTGTACAAAGCAATAGATTTTGAAACACCACCAGGCTGAGGGCCTTCTCTGGTTTTGTACATTTGCTCACAGCAGAAGTGCTTAAAGAAAGCACATCTCTTTGTGTCTCCAATTTTTCTCATAGCCACTCGGGCTGGTCAGGTATGTTTCCAATATGGTTTGTGTGGTGAGTGCCATTAACAAGCCACATTTACCAGCCCCCAAGTGGTAGAAACTGCAAGGCCCACTCAGGCGCCTACAATCCATACATCGAGCATACTGCATAACCACTCCTTCACTGGTCTCCGTCCTGTTCCCTTGTGGAAAGGGGCTCTGTGGTCTTGTGGAGGCTGTTTGGCCCATCACAGGATCAGTAGAAGGGAAGGGGGTAGGCTAAGGAAGGAATGGCCAGCCAGTAGGATGTATTCCTTTTCTGTTAACCCCCCCGCCCTTTATAATCATGGGACACTGGGAGCAGGTACCAATCAGGAGAGTCCATGCTGCCAAGGAATAGGGAACAACTGCTGTGGAGTCACAGAGCCTCTGTGTGGATAATCCATCCAAATCCGCCTGCTAGGCTCTGTGGTTATCAGACCTGGGGTGGCGTATGGGAGGTCCCACAGTCTTCTATGGAGGGGAAGGGCAAACCATGCATGCACAAACCGAGGTAAGTGCAGCTGTTCCTTTAGCTCATACTGTGGGGTCTGGGGGTCCTGGGTTCAATTTCTGCAGACAAGCTATCCCAGGGGGACTGCTTTAGCAGCCATAAATGCAATTGAAACCAATGGGGAAACATCTAAATGGGAGCTGAGCACTTCTGAAAACATCACCCTCCATCCTGCAGTTAGCTGATGCAAAGACCAAATGTAGAATCTTCTGCATATCGGGTTTTTTGTTTAAATATTGTAGCTCAAGCTTGTCTTACATTTTATACATAACAGCCACAAAACAACATAATTCTTCTCCGGAAGTGTTGTTCTGAGGAAGTGTTGAATGACAGAAATGCAAGAAACTATGAAAGCTTAGCTGCTGAATGGGTCAGATGGCTCATGGTAGCGTGCCAAATTTCTCCTGTGCAGACATGGTTCAGCTCCCGTCACTGGGAGCATGAGCTGCGCACACAAGTGTCCAGATCCAAAATGTGCCAAGCCTGGCATGCCATGCAGGGCCTCCTGCTGCGAGGATGTGAGAAATTAATTAACTGCCTGGGGTGCAGCAAGCTGGGCAGCTCTTGGCATCCTTTTGATATAGTCAGTCCCGGGGCCCTAGCAGTTGTGAGAGTTTATCTTTCAAAAGAGGCGTCTGCTCATGCAGCATTGTGTAGAGATTAGTTCCTTATTTAAAGAAGAATGCTAGGAAAGCCATTTTAAACAACTCTAGAGGCAATACAGGGCGAGCCTGATGTCTCAAAGGTACCATCCCAAAGCTTATTGAAGAGGCACAGGTCAGATTTCTAGACTCTTGGTCACTGAGTGGGCGAAAGTCATTGGCGATGAGCGTGCTCCGCTCACAGGACTTGGTGTGTCGCAGCGGAAGACCTCTCTGGTTAATGAAGGAGAAGCATCGGCAGTCTCGGAAGGTGTACTGGCTTCAACCAGGTCGATGGTAAGCGGGTGAATAGCCATCATGGAATGAGGGGTGTAAGGTAGAGGAAGCTTAATCCTTAGGGCTTTGGATCATTGTGTGGAAAATCACTACCCCTGACTTGGGGATAAAATGCAAACCAGGCATGCGTGGCAGTGGTGCATGCCCGCAGGATGCTTTGAGTTCTCAGACTAAGAAAGTAAAAGCTCTCCAGGTGCACTCTGGAGTATATATTCCATTGCATAGTAATGACCCGGGTCGTTCTGGGACATATAGACAATGGGTGTTGGCTACGGGGCCATCCATCTGTGTAGAAGGCAAGTCAACCCCCTCTGTGCGTCCCCTAAATAAAAAGAACAATGACAAAACCAATATGCCTGCATGGTATGGAACGGTGGAGCTACTTCAGCAGCCTGTGCAAATAACCAGTCTATTTTAGGGTTTGGTATGGGTGCTCATCTCCCTAGTGCTTGAGCATTTTCCACAGAAAATAGATTGGTAGTAGCAAAGTCCCTTCTGGGCTCCACGGGGTCTTGGTTTCTTCTCCTTTATCGGTTTAGAGAAAACACCAGACTCTCTTGTGTTGGGTGGGGTGGAGGAGAAAGAGCAGTGGTTGATGGCGTGGATGTCATTCTGGTTATGGTGGAAAAGATTCATCACAGCTAAATTCATCATTGCTTTAAGGTGGTCAGGCTCCCAGACTCCTGGGCTTTGTGACTGTGTATCGTCAGCCCTCTCCCTGTCCTGGTGTGGGAGCCGATCCAGCTTTAGGGCCAGAATTCTCCCCATGGAATCTTAGCATAACCTAAGTAGGGGAGGACAGTCCATTTCACTGTCTTTTATTTTTAAGCCCTGTGTGGTGGTGTGGGAGCAAAGGAGGCTCCCCCAGCCTCCCACCATCTCAGGAGAGGGGAGTTGGGAGGACTCCAGATAGAGGTGACCCCGAGATACCTCCATGGCTGTAGAGTGTGGAGCTCCTCTAAGTATGGGAGAGATTCCCTTCTCCCTTGCAGTTCTTGGTTTGGGGGAATTGGGAGGGCAAACTCTTCGATTGGAGAGGCTTTTATTTCCTCCTCACTAACAGGGCTGTTTGCCAAGAGACTTTCACTTCACACACCTTGACTCTTTAAGATTGTTTTGTGGATGGCTGGCAGAGGAGACCCAGCCCTCCGAGTTAAGTCCAGTGGAGACCTGCTGCCAGGGAGTGGTGTGGAAGCACATGGTGTCCATGTGGCTCTGTGGGATTTGAGGGCTGAACACCTTGTGCGTGCATGCATGCGTGCATATGTATAACCCCACCTCCAACAGAAGGCTTTGGAGGAAATTCTGGGGCCGCTCTCTCCAGACTTAGACTTTTTAAGAAATAAATCATTTTAATTATTATTCAAAATCAAAAATAATTGAACCCCACTAAAACTCATCTAGTTAAAAGGAAAAACAAAGTGAATTTGAGGCAAGGATATGAAATCCCACTCTTCATTTTAGCAAATGGGGATGGGATAAAATATTCTCATAAAAAAAAACTCAGCTAATGTTTCCCACAATCCAGGCTCTGTATATAAAAAGGTTGAACTTTTTTTTTCTCTTTTTTTCCCCCCTTACCCAACATTGGCTTTGCTGAGTGCTCAGCATCTGTTTATACCATGTGGTGCTCTGGCAAACGTAAGACAGCAGTCAAACAGAGACTGACTGGGGGAAGTGACCCATATCATGTAGAGACGATTGATAAACTGATCCTACGTTTTGGCTTTATCTGCACCCACAAACAGCACTGGTAGCAGATTACTTCCTCCTGGAGCGAGGCAGGAACCAGAAAATTGTGACTCAGGGCAGATTGCAAAGTGACAATCTACCCCTAAACATTGCAAGGGAATTGATGGGGCTAATCAGTACTGCATTTGAGCTCTGAACTATAAATCCCTTCTGTTCCTGAAATGCACCTTGCACGGGTTTGAGGGAGGGGGAAAAATTCCACATCCAAAGTATTAGCAGTGCTTTTCCTTTGTCACTAGGATTTTACCCTGCAGGAGAAGAGAAGGAAGGAGGCAGAGTTAACATCCTGGATACAATTCAAGCCCAAACCTAATTTTCATGCTCTACTTATCGTGGTGGATCAGAGGTCTTGCCTGAGATCTTTAGGAATGTGAAGAATAGCAGGGAGCATATTAAAGCTGAGAAGCAGTTGCATGTTTTCCCTTGTCTAAATGTACAGCATACAGAGTTGGTTCTTTTTGGGTTGAAATTGATTTATTGCTTCAGCATCTGATCATGAAAGACTCGTATATTTACTGTTGTGGCCAGTGTTTTAGGAGCAGAGATCACCTGCTACACAGCAAGTGAAAGGGAGGGTTGGTTCTCCAGTGGCGTTAGCTGGTGTAGCCTTTACCAGAGCATGCCTAAAACATTATGGGCTAGATCGTCAGCTCCTGTCAAGCAGTGTAGCTCCATCGGTCTCAGTGGAGACAGACAGCTTTGCACATCAGACCCATAATGTTTTAATGTGATTATCAGTCATAGCTGTGTTTTAGGGAAGATTAACACCTCCATTCTCCCAGGGTTGCCAACCCTGCCTTTTAGTTTTTACTGATATGAAGATCTGAAGTTGATTTTTTTGTTGTTTTTACCGACATGGTAAACTTTTTACTGACATCACTAAAAATACCATAAACAATACAAGAATGTCACAAAAGTGCAAACTCACTCACGATATTCTGTACACAGGAATTCGGAATTACGCAATTGTGATTAGCTGCAGTTAATTGATCAGTCAGGGTCTTTGGGCATGTGCACTAATAGAAAACAGGAAACTGGTAAAGTCATGGCCAGTGTCATTTTATGATACAAGAAGTGATTCTGATCGACAATCAATCTCAAAATACAAAAGGTTTTATTTCTACCCAATTTCACGGACATTTTCCTTTATTTTCGAGTTTACTGACAGTGTTAAAATTGTACATATTTTGTACTGACTGTACAATTATGGATAGTTGGCAACCCTACTCCCTTCCTCACCCCCCACCTAGCAAAACGACATCAGTCAACCGCCTCTAGTTTGGTTTTGCACTCACGTGGCACTGGCTTTGTCCACAGTGAAGGACAATGGAGAAGAAGACCCCATGTCTTCCGTAGGCGGGGCCACTTTGTGTCTCTTCCCTGCTTAATTACTGCCTGCTGACTATGGAGCTGGTTTCCCCACGCACGAGAATATTGGGGGACGCATGCAGAGCTACACATTTTTTGTACCATTGTAACTACTACAGCAAGGATGACTTTTACTGATTTAGTCACGCCCTAGTGAGTCACACCAGTTTAAAGGTGCCTTGCACTGCTATAACTTCTTCCCCTTTGCATATAAAAATAAGCTATGCTAGTATAAGCAAACGCGTACCAATATAACGGCATTCCCACGTGGGGGCTCTGCACTGCTTTGACGAGCTGAGTACATGCTGAAAGTAGTACGACGTTAGGTATGTTCACGCTACACTCTGGAGATGTGCCTGGGGTCCAGGCTGGTGTATCCAAACCAGCTCAGACATGTCACACCTCACCACAGGAGTGCAGACAGGCCTCCGGAAGACGGTGCGCTTCCCTGCTGCCTTTTGGGGTTTGCAGTTGGCGGGGCCTGAGCATGTGATTCCATCTCTGGGGAAGGAGCAGAAGAAGGTCCACCCTATAGCAGCTTTGGGAGGCTGCTTCCTGAGAGAGAACCCCCCTATAGAAGGGAGCGGACCATGGATATAGAGCTGTCATGGGCTACAGGGCCCCCACATGGGGGGGAAGGGTACACTTCACTGGGGCCTGGAGTCCCTGGGGGGCCCAGCCCAGGCTACAACCCCCATTACTATGCAGAAATATTTTTTCCATGACTCATGAGATTGTAGGTAGGGGATGAGGATTGTGGGATGCGTGTGGGAGGGGGCCTGTGTCACAAATTTGTACTGGGCCCGAAAACGTTGTGCTTGGGCCCTGATGGACTATATACCCATAAAGAGAGGTCCATTCAAGGCCAATATGCTGTTTAACTCTGACTTGTATCCTATTTTAAGACCTATAGTGGGACTTAAGTGGTTCTATCTGCCTTGGGCTTGTGCCAGCAGTGTGGTGAATCCCACCCAATGTAAGGGACACTAGGGGCCAAAAGAGAAAAATAGGCAGTTCTTTACATTTGTACGAAAGGAATGGTTTGCCCAAAACCCAGTGAACATGAACACACGGCTCCACGATCTCTTGGGACAACGATTCTGATGTTTAGCATGGTGTGGCCGCTGATTTTCACTTTCCGGGATCTAGCCGGGGGCCTCAGGGGAACGAAAAGGTCTCTATATATCCAAAATGAAATACAAAATAAGGGCTCCCAGTGACCTGAGCTTCTAGCCCAAGGTTCGTCTTCTGGGAAATATGGCCTCACTTAGTAAGTCAATTGCTGGAGCATGTAGGCGCGTTGCCAGTAAAGTTTTCCTCGTCTTGTTCTCTGCTGTACACTGAATTTACTTGTCACTCAGCGAGCCTATAGCAGATGGCTGGAGGGGAACTGAATTTCCTGTAGGGGGTGTTGCAGCCTCACTCAGCTGCAGAGCTGCCTTTTGTGGGGTCAGGTATTCCAGGTGGTGAGCATTGCAGACCTTGTGTGAAATGGAAGAGCCTCACTGAGGATCATTTTTCTGTTCACCTGAACAGAGTGTGGCACAGGACAAAAGTCACACTGTAGATCTGGAAAGACGAAAGAAGCCCTCACAGTCTGGTTTCGAGAATGTAAGGCTTGACATTTCTGCGGCAGAACTGCACCTTCCTCTGGGCTGTCTCATGACAAGGCAGAAGCGAATCAGCTGCGTGTCAGCTGATCTTCCTTTCTTTGGGCTGCTGCATTCATTTGCATGGGAGAGGTAATTTTTAGACTGAAATTGAATGTAGCAGAAGGTGCAGAGGAGAGAAAATAATGACCCGATTCAATCAGCTAGACAGAGTTGTCCCTGAAGCAGCCTTTCGACTTGCCAGGGAAAACACCTAACTTGGAGCAAGATTTTGATCACATTGCTGTTAATCATAAATAGATTTGCATTAGTCCAACACAGCCCCCAGGATTGCTTGATCCATGATAGGTGATGTTATGATGTCACAGAGCCATATCTCCTTTCTGCAGAAAACTCCAAGGAAAAGGGAAATTTCACTAGAAATCCTGACATCATTTCCCCTGCATCCTTCCTTCCATGGAGAGGGGTTGGATCCTTGCAAGGGGGGCTGGCGCATGTTGGGGGAGTCTATTGGAGGAGAGAACCAGCAGATCTTGTGCAGTTTGGTAGAGTGGACTGAATTTATAAACCAGTGTCCGCCTCTTCCCCAGGTTTTTTACAGCGGGGTCACATAGGCACCTCGCACAGTGGGGCTGAGTGGTTCATAGGTCTTGTGCTAGCCCCTCTGCATGGGGGTGCACCTGTCTTAAAATGCCAGATGCTTGCTTTTACTGTAAATGGAATAGTCCCTTCTCGGTACCATGCCAAACAGTGTGTAAGGGAATGGTGTGGTTGAGTGGCCAGAGCCCTGGACTGGGAGTTAAAAGAGCTGAACTCTACTCCAGGTTGTGCAACAGTTCTGCTGTTTAACTATGGGCTAGTCACGTCCCCTCTCACCCTTTGTTGGTCTTGTCTGTTTTGTCTCTAACTTTTCAGGGCAGCAGCAGCTTTTCTCTCTCTCTGTGTATTTGTGCAGCACCAGCACAACTGTGTCCCGGTCTTGGTGGGGCTGCTAGGCATTATCATAATGCTCCTGACAAGAAAAGTATTGAATCTGTCAATGTTAAGCAGCCCTGCTCCTATAAGCAATGGTACCCAGGGCAGCAAATTTATACGGAGTCCTCGTCTCTTTCTGCTGACTCAGTTTCACCGTGTGAAAAGAAAGGTCAGATTTGGGAAAGCAGTCATTTTGTTTTAGCGACATTGTGTCTCTTAAAACTTAAACTGGTCAAATACCCTGTGTGACATTCCGTGGCATGTTTTTGAAAGCCAAAGGCAACCCCTCCAGCTGTTAAAGTGCTAGGTGTGTTTAAGGAAATTTAACACACGACTTTAAATATCCCTCTTGTCTCTTTCAATGTAATATCACTGCTAAACTGGTAATCTTTTGCCTTGCAATTTACTCAGCTACCACTTGATGGGGCCGAACGTCCTGCTTTCTTTTTGTAAGAGAGAAAGTTACACTGTGATCCTCAGTGAAGGAAATTTACCTAATAGATTTTCCTTATTTCATGTGCTGATGCACGTGAGATACATTCATGATTAACCAAACGATAAGACAGAAGAGAAATTAGACTTGTCCTACAGGGTTTTTTAAAAAACCTATCTTGACAAGTGGGTTGAGGGACCATCAACTTCAAAGGACTACAGTCCCTGCAATGTCTAGCCTTTCTGCATTCATGCACAGGGAACACAATTAAAATAATATAAATGGTCTAAGTTATACATAAGAGAGGTTTCAAGTGAAACCCCATTTAAGACCAGATTAAGGCAGGCACTATGAGCCCATGCCTAGGTCCTCAGCTCCTGGTGTCATGTGATCACATCTGGAGCACAGGTTTTATTTAAAGTTAAAATTAAGGAAGACTGTAGCTCTTGTGGCTGTGAAGTAGAGCTTGAAAATGTGACCCAAGTAACTGACGCAGTGATACAAGAACATAAGAATGGCCATACTAGGTTAGACCAATGGTCCATCTAGCCCAGTGTCCAACAGTGGTGAATGCCAGGTGCTTCAGAGAGAATGAACAGAACAGGTCATCAACATTTTATTCATCCCATTCCCATTCCCAGTTTCTGGCAAACAGCAATCCTTGGCCATCTGATTAATAGCCATTGATGGACCTGTGCTACATGAACTTATTTAGTTCTTTTTTGAACCCTATTATAATCTTGGCCTTCACAATGTCCTCTGGTAAGGAGTTCCACACTTGACTGTGTGAAGAAATACTTCCTTTTGTTCGTTTTAAACATGCTGCCTATTAATTTCATTTGGTGACCTCTATTTTTCACATTATGAGAAGGAGTAAATAACACTTCCTTATTTACTTTCTCCACACCAGTCATGATTTTATAGACTTCTATCCCATTCCCCCTCTTAGTCGTCTCTTTTCCAAGCGGAAAAGTCCCAGTTTTATTAATCTCTCCTCAGATGAAAGCTTTTCCATACCCCTAATCATTTTGATGCCCTTTTCTGTACCTTCTTCAATATACCTTTTTTGGAGACGAGGCAACCAGATACGCACTCCGTATTCCAGATGTGGGCATACCGTGGCTTTATAAAGAGGCAATCAGTTATTTTCTGTTTTAACTATCCCTTTCCTAACGATTCCTAATCCTTCGGTTGGCTTTTTTTGACACATCAAGTGGATGTTTTCAGAGAACTATCCAGAATGACTCCAAGATCTTCCTTGATATTAGGTATTATCACGAAATAATTTCACTCTGGCTCAGTTTCCACACAACCCTTCCTTTACTAGTCTAAAGGCCTCTTGGTGTTGATTATGTCCAAAACATCAATACACGCAGGATACACCCATATATTCTACACTCTGCAACAATACAGGTATCAGCATTGGCCGACATATTCCCAAGCACACCAGGCGCAGGAGATAGCTCCCTTCATGGCGGGGTTCCACAGTGAAAGGACAAGTTCTGACAGGAACCCCTAGGAAGCCTAGATTTTTCTACACTAATAAAGAAGTGAATACCATTGTTGGTTACTGGAGCTTTGCTAAAGCCGGCTGAAGCAGTGTAGGGCTTCACTCTGCTCTCGTCAAGGTTTTCTTCTTATTTCATATTATATTTTTCCCCCCCAACTCCTGGTCTAAGCATTTATTTACTGCACCTGTTGTCTCTGTTGGTGTTGGTTAGCCCGAACCTTAAATAAGAGATCACTGGTATTTCCAGGGTCACTCTGGGTTTAACACAAACAGTCCCTCTTTCTCATGAGCTCATTCTTTTTGGTCACATGCTTCGGGCCTCTCACTCCTCTTAAATTCAAATTCAGTTTAAAACTAGTTCACCTGAGTCTAACATGAGCTTATATTCCTACACCTAGCGCCTGGGTGACTTAGTTGCAGACTGAAACCCCGTTGTGCTAGGAGCTGTACAAAGACAGGTAAACAAGATGGACCTTGTCCCCGAGGACTTAGCTTCACTGCAATGTTCGCTTGCGGTGGAACTTGAATGGTGACCCTAACCTGACTCCTGTCCACACACACACCTCTAGCTGAATCAGGTGGTGCTCTGAACGCGAGCCAGCTGGCTTGGTGGGTCAGAGAGATGTTGAAGTCCCACCACTGCAGGCACTGGAGCTAGTGATACAATGAGGACACAGCTACTTCAGTCTGGAGAATTGTTCTGCTGGGCTAACTTGGGAGGAATTAATGAGTGGAGATAACTCGAGCTAACTCTGAAGTGAAGACCCAGTCTTAGTTTGCACAGGGCCTGGAAACAGGTCTGGGAGGAGGGAGAGGAAAATAAGTTGGCTTGGCCCACACAAGTAGACACACCAGCTCCTGGGCTACGGGCTAGTAAATACTCTGCTGCCCTTCCCCGTCTCTCTGGGACAAGACGGAATCTCTGCTGTCTCCAACGGGAGGGAGGTGGCTATGACCAGGCTCTCTACTTACCCCACCTGGCCGATCTGGGGATTAGCTCCACGCAGCCACCCTCCCTTCTCGCGGCTGCACTCTGCTATGCTCTGTTCCTTTTGCCGTCGGTGGCCCCTCTCTTGCTGCAGGAGATGTTGGCTCCTCTTTGTGATTCAGCCCCCGGCCAGGCCCCTCAGCCCGTCTCCCTCTTGCAGGGCACCAAAGCTCTTGCACACGACTGGTCTCAGGCAGTCTTCTCTGGCATTGCCTGGTGGTGCCACTTCCCCAGAGGCTGGTAGGGGAAACCAGGCCTGCCCACTACTCTAGATTCCAGTTCAGGGACCCTGCACCTGGCCACTGTGGTTCACTGAGACCTTGTTGTATCTTCTCTGGACTCCCGCCTGCCAACTACTGAGCCTCAAACACACATCCCTGCTCCCAGGGAGTGATTGCAGCCCACTTCTCCGCAGCCCCGCTCTGTTTCCAGCTTCCTGGCTTGACAAGGCCAGCCCAGCTCATCCCGCAGCTGGACGTGGCTTTTCTCCAGGTGCAGCCTAGAGATGAACTGGCCTAATTCACCCCTCCAGGCCGTGTGTGGGGCAAACACCTTGCCACAGGGTCCCTCCTGCCCCTTCTGGGTAGGAAGAAGAGGCTCTCAGGCTGAACTTCGTTAGAGGGAGGGGGCCCCAGTGCCATCATTGCTGCAGATGGCATGGAAATGGACCTGCAGAGGGGTTCCTGTTGTGCTGAGCCTAGGGCCACAGATTGCCTCAGCCCAGCTCTTGACCCCATCCTTCACCAGCTCTCATGTGTCTGGTTAGTGCAGGAGTTAGCCAAACACACGGGACTAGCTCAGTTTGGGGTGGCTGGGTGAAATGCAATGGCCTGTGGCATACTGGAGGTCAGACCAGACTAGATGATCTAATGTTCCCTTCTGGCCTTCAGCTCGATGAATCCCTGGAAAGGAAACGTTTCACCCTATTTCATGATCCTCCACAACGATGTTGCAGTTTCTCTTATTGTGTTCATTGTTCCAAACTATTTCATTAATTTATCTCTCTGGATTGATCACCAGTAGAGCTCTTGCTGAGAAATGATTATTTGAAAAGTCACAGGGTCCTATGACCCAACCCTGATTGTAAAATTCGCTGTCTGTTAATATTGGCACTTGCGACTTTGAAATATGCTTCCCAGGAACAGTTGTGCCAGTAAAACTCAGCCATTCAAATGTTCTCACTCATTAACGTGTTTATGTAGCTGCCAATCTCAGCAGGACATTCCATTATAGGCTCTAAAGTGCTCATATCAGGAGGGTTTGAGTTATCTCTCCCCCCCCCTTCAAAAACAGCTTGAATTCTTTCAGTCCTTTGTTTTCTGCTGAAGGAGACAAACAGGGACTCAAGAAAAAGTAATAGCATTTGGAAATAATTCTGTTTGGTCATGTGAAGAGCTCTCTGAGACACTCAATAAAAAGCTAATATTTCATTAGGTAGCGCTCTAACCTACAGTCTCCTTGGTTGAACTAGCAAGTGTATGAAAGTTACATGATATATTAATGATAGGTAGCTATTGCCAGGCCTCAAGAGAAACATATCTGGAAAGGCAAGCACCGTTTTGCGGGAATTCTGTTTAAAGAGGATTTGTTTGGCATGAGATGATTTCAGCATGGTCATTTGTCCTGAATTGTGACTCTCTTTGAAATATAATCTTGCAGAGAATAAGACCTACAGAGTGAGTGTAGCACGCCTCACTCTTGGGGCCAGGGCACTCCTTTGCTCTGGCGGCGGGAAACCAATATGCCTACTGGCAACTCATCGGCCATCTGACTTGCAGCCATGCAATTGCCCAGATAACAGTTTGGGTTCCCAGACGGAAGGCTTAGCACACCACCAGTCAAATGGTAGCCCAGCCTTCTGGCTCGGGCAAGTAACTATAGGTTGTGGCTCCAGCCCTCTGGGCAGGTGGAGCAATTAGACAGTCTCTAGCATTCAACTTTCTGGCTGGGGCATGCAGTGATCGTATATGATACAGCTCTTCTGGCCTAAGGTGAGTGTGCAGCCAGCCCCACATGTGGGGAGCTGGTCGCAGGGGGACCCGGGCCCACCCTAATCCACTAGGTCCCAGCCCACCGGGTGAGCAGGGAAATGGAAGGTTTTTGGCCCACATCCTGGCAGCACAGCTGGACCAAACTCAGTTTCCCTGGGCTACTTCCTACCTGTTCCTCTAGTCGCTCCATCGCTGTTGGACCCCAGGTCACAGGCTGGCAGTCGGGCAGCCCTTCTTCCAGTCCTTTCCTGGGGCAGTGGGTTGCTGGTCTTCTCAATGGCCAGTCCTGGACCCTGCTGAGGGCTTAGCCTTCTGGGAGGGAAATCTGCCTTCTTCCCTGGTTCGGCTGCAACTGAGCTGTGGGGCCCTTCTCTTATACTTCCTGGCCTGCCCCTACACTTCCCATGAGGGGGGGTGGGTTGAGTTTAGCTGCATCCACCAGGGAGAGTTAACCCCTGTGCACTGGAGGGAGACCTCTCTGCTCATGACACCAGGCCTCAGTGAAGCCGTGGACCATGGTGTACTTGGTATGGAACTGGACACGGGTTCCACTCCAGTGTAATCTATCTGAGGAAATGAGCATTCTCGTCAAACGCCCACGGGAAGTGGTGCATTCTCCATCCCTTGAAATCTCCACAGCAGGATTGGTTGTCTGTTTTAAGGTGTGGTTGAGTCAGACCCAAGCTATTGGGTTCACTACAGGGGTATCTGGGTGAAATTCGGTAGCCTGGGTTATGCAGGAGGTCGCGCGAGATGATCTGATAAGCCCAGCTGGCCTGAAAAGTTATATGAAGAAAGCTGCAGATGCAGGTGGGTGTTTTTCATCCAAGAGCATCACCGCAGAGCTTGGACTGGGATTCCCCGCAAGGCTATTTGTTATTGCTGTTGTTTATAGTTTGAATTAAAGGTTGTCTACAGGTCCCAACCAAGATCAAGGCTAGGTACGTGTGGACTCAGAGTAGGTCTCTACTGCAATCCAAGGTCAGGTGACAGCACAGGCTGGCATATCCACGCTAGCTTTAATTTCACTCACGTGGCTACGAAGGGGACTGAAGACAAGTGGTGTGGCCCAGACTGTGGTGCAGTCTAGCAGCATGAGGAATGGCCCAGGTGGGGTCCATCCTGCTATGTCATCTTCGCTGCTTTTCCCAACCAGCAATTGAATCGCAGCTCTGCTTGCAGTGCCAACAGACCCTATGTGAGAGACAGTTATGTTCTCAATAGACAAGACAAAGGGCGAGGTGGAACAGGAGAGATCATTAAAATAAAATGGAGCCAGTTCCATCCAGAATGATTCATGCCTTTCATTCCCATTTAGGAATGAATTTACTTTTGCCCTGCTTGCATGCTTTGGCACCGGTTCTGCGAATGGAGCCACCTAAATCTTTTTTCCCTATGCGGTAACAAGTCATCTACAGTGCAGCACTTCCAATTATTTCCTCCAATATTCATTACCCTGCAGCTGTCAACAACACATTTCATTGAGGTCTTGGAGCAGGAGGGGAAAGGATACAGCAATCAGCAAACTCTAGACATGCACCCCACACTCGTATTAGATCGCAGCGCTGATGAGGAAAGAAATTCAGGGACTCTGTACGTGAATGACGCTCTAAGCAAGCAAGGACGATATTAATTGACTAAAACAATGAAGGTAGTCATGGGGCTTTGCTACAATTACACTTCATGCATGTGGGTTAAAGGGAACATGGGGTAGCACTAACATGGGATCAGGATCAGATTGCCAGTGGCAAAAATTAGCATTACAGAAGATGAAATGAACAGAATTGTCTGCATGCTGAGGAAGATCCTCCTGTCACTTTCCATGGTGGACTGAATAATGTTAGCATCCAAGGTTAGGAGATGAGCTCATAAGAGGCAGTTTAGGGAATAGCTGTGCAGCTTAAAAGGCAATGTCTTTCCTGCAGATTGCCAGAGCTGAGGAGAAAAGTTAAGAGAATTGGCATAAGTAAGAAGTAGCAGATTTAATACAAGGAGCAGAGGGTGTGGTTGATTAACTTTCAGGGACAGGAAGGAGATGTCTGCTGTATAAGCTCTGGACATGGAAAAGGATGTATGTCTTTGCCTTGGGGCTGGAAATGCAGCCTGCTTTGGAAAGAACAGAAGTAAAGAGGGCAGAGACAGAATAAGAGGACTTGTCTACTCTAAACAAATGGCAGTGCTAGACACAGGGTGGCACCCCCAACATATCACATGTCCACACGTGCAGTTGCTCCCGGTGGTGCCCAGGCATTCACACCCCGCCTGGAGCAGAATTACCTTGAGCGGTGCACTGGTTAAGATCTCCACGAGTGCAGTGGACAGCAAGCACTGGGGTGAGTGTCACAACACTGCAGATTCTCCTCCAATGATAGAATCATAGAAGATGAGGGTTGGAAGGGACCTCAGGAGGTATCTAGTCCAACACCCGGCTCAAAGCAGGACTAACCTCAGCTAAATCATCCCATCCAAGGCTTTGTCAAGCCGCAGTTTAAAAACCTCCAAGCGCCAGCCAAGAGCCTCCCTTATGCTCCTCATATTGCCAAGGAAATCCTTTTCCTTCTCCACTGTGCTCAAGCAAACACTCATCCACTTGTCCTTTGCCGCCTTCCCCTCCACGAAGCATTGCCCACTTCCACTGTGGTCGGTTAGGGTAGAGGGTTTGCTGGGCTCAGAGAGGCATTTGCTTTCTGGATCCTGGCCCAGACTGCTCCTGTCTCTGGTCCTAGACAGAAACAAGAAGGGTAGCAACTGGTTAGTTCAGGAGCAGAGCAAGAAAAGGCTAGCACCACAGCAGGGGGAAACACAAGGGAACTAACTGGAAATTGCTGGGCAGGAACACTGGCTACATGGATCAAACCAATCTCCTTCCTGCCTCCACTGTCGACCCCCAAAGGTGATTGTGTCCATCCGAAGAAGCTCCAAGCCTCAAGCTGCAGGGTTCAGGGTCCGGGGCTGGAGCTGGGAGCTGCTGGAGTCCCTGCCATAGAGACCGCAATGTAAGCGTGGGAGCGCAGGCCTGGGCCCTGCCTTGTGCATGCACAGCTGCGCATGTAGGGTAGCGCCAAATGGGATCAGGGACAAGTGAGCTGTAATCATAGACTGACACTTCAGGGCACTGTGGGGTAGGCAGCACAACCCATGGGCCCCATGGTGCTGTGTGGACGTCTAGCGGGATGCCCTGCCTCGCTGGCTGGAACCAGAGCAATCACTGTTCTCTAGCGTAGATACTGCTAGAGAGAGAGGATGGGAAGATAAGGTGGGAATGAAAGGGGGGGGAAGTCCCATGTTGTCCGAGGAGAACGAAAGAAGCAGAATAGAAGGAATTAAGAAAAGAGACAAGGGAAAGGAGCATTTATAGCAGCCCAAAGGGGTAATGTTTCTGTGGTCCCTCACTCAGGTCCCTCACTCATGCTATCCATGTGCATAAAATAACAGCCTGTTCCGTCACCTCCGCACACGGCTATTTGCAGCCCAGCCTGCGAAGCTTCCCCATCTGCGACTCTGCTGTGTGCCTCCTCGTGCTGCAGCCTACTTAGCCAGCCACCACAGGGCTGTCAGGCCGAGGGGCACAAAGGGCCACAGTGAGAACAGGGGATCAGGAGACACGAGGGACGTTTTGCCCTACCCGAAACCTGCCCGGGAAAGAGAACGCCTCTCCAATCACCAGCCTGAAAAAAAATAAACTCGATGCAGCGGTTAAGCATGAATGTAGCGTGCTGCTCTCAGCCTCTGGGTATTACCATCGGCCTCTGAAAAGCAGCTTGTAAAGCACACTCAAGGATCTGAAAGCAAAACTCTTCTGATTCTGCACAGCCTATTCTCTTTCTATCACTTCTCCGCACAGTAGCGGCTGCCTCTTATCTAGTAGAAGAGGGTTCTGTGCAAACAGGGGCAAGGAGAACCACAGTGTGAGGGGGAATTGTTCTGCCATGGGAACTGAAGATGCTCTTATCAGCACCCGGCAGCCCCATCCATCCATATTCATTTCATTCCGAGTCATTCGGATTTTCTGAGTGCCAGGAGAACTAACAAAGGACTCCTCTTGGAAAAAAGAGACAATCGTTTTCCCTGTTTTCTCATCTTTAAGAAGCTTCAGAAACAAGGGAATCTCTCCCCCCCTCCCCACTTTCTTATTTCCTACCCAGGGATGACAAACTAAGCGAACCTGAGGCGTAAATGTTCTGGGAAGTGGCTAATGCATGTGGGCGTGACTGAATAAGGCTAAGATCCCAGTGGGGTTTATAATGATGTGGGGCGTGTGCATCCAAACTGAAAGTGATGTCTGCTGAAGAGGCCTTAATAATATAATCCATCAGAAGATCCCAAAGCACTTGGCGAGCATTAGTGTGAGCAGTAGGTTATCTCTCTTTTAATCATGTGCACATGGAAGCACAGAAACTTTTAAGTTTTCCCAACAAGCTACTCCGTTCTCTCCCAGGGCACCCCTCATGCATGGGAGGAGCTCCCCATAGGCATCATGCATGAGGACCACATGTCCTCCTTCAAACTGTCCTTTTCCGTGATGACGACATATACCTTGACAGTGGTTAGGCAGCTGGTGCGTTGAGAACACTGCCTTTTGTCCTGATCAGTACTGTCTTATTGTGGCATCTCCCCTGTTGTCTATAGCCTCACACTTAGACTGCAGGCTCTTTGAGCCTCTTTGTTATATGTTTGTACAGCACCCAGCACAACAGGGCGCTGGTTTCTAGCGGCTACAGTAACACAATAAATTACAAGGTCACGCAGAAAGTCTGGGGTAGGAATATAACCCAGAGATCCCGACTACCAGGCTTAAGCCTTAATGTCAAAACCATCCTTGTTAACAGGCTGTCACTGCTTTTTAGTTGGTTAAGGCCTTGATTCGGCAAACTCCTATGCCCGTGCTTAACTTTCAGCCCGAGTAGGCCCCCTGGAGTCAGGGGGACTCTCCAGACGCATAACAGTTTGCAGGGACGGTGACTTGCCCAGTTCCTCAGCATTCCTGATCCTTTTTTTTTTTCTGCTTGAAGGCTATTGCGGCACCAGGGGAGGGCAGAGGGTACCAGAAGAATTGTTTGGCGGCAGGAGGAATCGAAGGGGTCATGTCCCAAACGTGTTCATGATTTGCCCTTTTGTCCCTTTGAGGCCTGTTTTCCCCTGCTCAGTTCCTCACTGAGCTGCTGCCCAATGTCTACTCGCTCCATGGATTCAAATATCTAACTCACAGAAACTCTGCACTCCTAGCTTGTGATCAGTTGGCCTGGTGGACAGCTGGTTTATGGGTCTGCATAACATAAAAGGCCTGAGGATTTGGCACAAAGAGAAATAATAGGCTGCTTTCTAAGTCCAGTGACAAAAACCAAGGCATCACGTTACAGTCCTAATGGACGACGCTAGCGCAGGGGGACATCCTAAAGCACCACCAACTCCTCTTCCCCATTTGTTCTCCCAGTTTAAAATTGTTTTGCTTTCAAATAAAATCATACAGAACAAGCTGCACACTTCACACAGACAGCAGCTGTCAGAGAAGCCAGTTGTATTAGGAATATCAGCTGAAGTCCTAGCCCCTGCCATCACATCAATCCTCCTTTGCGTTATGGGAGAAAAAAGTGACCACGTCTGCAGTAATCTCTGGATTGTCTGATCCTGCTTTGAAACAGTTTTTTTATATTCATAAAGCGATGCTTGTTACAGGGTCGGCCATGCAACATACCCATTGCAGCTGAATTATCTTCCAAGCCAAACTTTTAACATAATGTAATAAAATGCATAATATATTGCAGTTCCCCTGTACAAGTATTTAGAGACCGAACAGCTGAGAAAACTGGAGAAAGGAAATGTCAGAGGAAAATTGCTTTGCAGAAGGGCAGTCAAATAAAAGGCGAGTAGCACCCACAAATCTGCTGATGATCCAAAAGACTAGGATTCATGTGAGGAACTCAGACCTTCTGTTCTTCTGAACCCTAAAATTCAATGTTCTACACAGGAAAATCCCATCATACAAATATGAAGCAGTCACCATTTTGTTCAGCTCCCTCCAGGTGAAGAAAATGGCAGCATGGGAAAGCAAACCCTCAGAATGGCTGGCATTATGTGTAACTCAGCTTGCACAGACTTGGCACCACCGTGAAGGAGAAAATTGTGATCAAAGTCATTGGGACACACGTTTGCCTGTGCCAAACTAGGGGGAGGGCTTCATGCCAGAAACTTTGCAGAACAGCAGCGTATGGCTGGGGCCAATTACTGAAATAATTGTCAGCTTGATAATAGGACGTCTTTGGCTTTCCCTGTGCTAATTATTTGTATAATGAAGAAGGTATTCTGAGACAAGTTCCTCATGATCAGGATAGCTATTGTGAATTTTAGAAATAGTCTGTTTATAATGTTGTATTCCCACTAACTCCGTGGGAACACTTGGGCCCATACTTTATATTATGGTATATTATAACTTCATTATATCCATGCTTCCACTGATTTTGTATTAATTATTATTCCAGTAAAATATCTGCATCTGACAAAGGATTTGCAGTAACCAGCTATACGATCAATTCGTGTATTAATATAGTGTATCAGCATTCCAGGGTTAAAACTCCAGTAGCTTTTTAGCTTAGTGGATTACGGATCAGCCTTACATTTGAAACGGAACTACTAGGTGGAATTTTAAAAAAATGGTCACCATGGGCTTACCTCTTTTCCTACTGAAATCCATGGAAAAACTCTCATTGAAAACCAGTGGGAGAAGAGATATGCCACTGCGGAGTGCTTTTTGAAAATCCCATTCACTGCATTCAAGGTCTGGTCCAAAACGCAGAGAAATCAATACGTGTCTTTGCATTGCCTTCAATAGGCTTTGGGTCAGACCTTGAAATCCTACTTAGAATGTATATGGAGGGTAAAAGTGTGATGGTTATAACCTTTGTTTGTTTAAAGGACCTGCCAAGGAAGGCGGGAAAATAAGACACAGTCAAGAGAATCAGCAATCAATTTAGTGTCGGGTGCAAATCTCAGCCGGGGCCCAGTGCCAATCAGTGGGTGGTGTGCACAAACTGGTGGGCCAGGACCATGTGCATAAGACTAGCTTGACGTGCACCAGCTTGCACAGGTGGGAAAAACTAAGCCCCTGATTGGTCAGACGTGAGGGTCTATGGCTGCAAAGGACAAGAGAACTGCCCTGAATTCAAACACACTGATTTGTTAACGGGGAGCTGAAGTGAAAATCTGACGCTAAGAGGGGAGATGAGCTGCTTTATTTTAAATGTTAGCTAGCTTGGGTGGTATATTTCAGCTGGGAGAGGAACGGCAATAGGAAAGCAATAGGAATTTTAGACTTGATCAGTTACGCGCTCTGCTGCTACAGTGCTGAAGCAGACATAATTTAGGCTAAGTAAGAGCATGCCGCAGGTCATCTGAAAGTTTTCTTTTGGCTAAGAAGCCTGGAGAGCTAATTAAAACCCCCTTTTGTTTAGAAGATTTTTTTGTTTTTTTCTTATATAATAAGCAACGATTCCCCTTTAGACCAATATTATGTAGATGTATTATTCAACTCCCTTACAGAACATGAGAGATCATTGCTGCCATAAATGCTGGTGGAGACAATTCAGAGTTATGTTGTGTAAGTGAAGAGCCATCATAAAAGTCTTTACAGAACTGATTTGAACAGGGGATGGGGGAGGTGAGAGAGGGAGAACAAAGGTCTGCCAAGGATCCCATCAGAAGTGGGACTTTCCTGACCGCAGGATTTTTCTCTTGAGGCTCAGCCAGAGAATTCTACTTCTCTGCCAGCCAGCACATCTATTTGAGAGCACAAGGCACTAGCACACAGGCTATCCATCCATGTGCATATTGACTGGTTTTGCACATGAATACAGGCTTGTAAGTGCTCAAACAGAAGCAACTGAAAATATTGTGGGTAGAGTTGAGAGAGAACCTAATTTTGTTTTGATTCAGGGGCCAGAATTCTTTTTTGAGAAGAACATTCAGAATTCTAAAAAGAATTCTGGCCCCTGAATCAAAAAAGGAGATCAGGTTGTTCTGGCACAATCTACCTCTTGTAAAGCCATGTTGTATTTTATCCCAGTTACCGTTAACTTCGATGTCCTTAACTACTTTCTCCTTCAACATTTTTTCCAAGACCTTGCATACTACTGAGGTCAAACTAACAGGCCTGTAGTTACCTGGACCACTTTTTTTCCTTTTCTTAAAAATAGGAACTATGTTAGCAATTCTCCAGTCATACAGTACAGCCCCTGAGTTTACAGATTCATTAAAAATCCTTGCTAATGGGCTTTCAATTTAATTTGCTAGTTCCTTTAATATTCTCAGATGGAGATTATTCCCCCCCGATTTAGTCCCATTAAGCTGTTCGAGTTTGGCTTCTACCTCGGATGAGGTAATTTCTACCTCCACATCCTCATCCCCATTAGCCAGCCTACCACTATTCCCAAGGTCATCATTAGCCTGTGCTTTTTGGCAGAACTCTTTGCTAAAACACAAACACTCAACTATTTCAAAAATGCCAAAGGAACACCTTAGATGACATCTTGAGAACTCTGATTTTCTATGCATTTTCTCTGATCTGGTTTTATGCATTTAAGGTCCGCTTTAAGTAGCAGTAACTATTTGATTTCTGAAACACTGGCACTCTTTAACAGGATGTGTAATTTGGACTAAAATACAGTCAGACTTGGTTTATTTTATTTTCACCTTATGACCTCTAATACCATATCACTGTTACCACTGTACACCCTCTCCTCTACTCCCAGAAAAACATGACACTTAAAAGACTTCTAATTTCTGAAATAAAAGGAATCATTTCTTGTTCAGAAGGTTGCCCTTGAGAACAGTGAATGGTCTGGTGGCTTAAAACTGCAAGGTTACTGAGGTCACCAAGATGAATCCCAATTAAAAACTTCTCTCCAGGGAAGAATTAACACTCTCATGTAACACAGGCAATCAAGTTATGGGCCACTTAGTCTCAGGCACACTTTGCAGGAGAAAATCAATGGAGAGCAGGGAGACATTTAGGTAAATTCCAGATCAGCTTGTGCTGAACATCTTAAAATGCCACATGAATTTAACTGATCCTCATGAGAAAACAAGGATCTGAGTGGGGACTGAGTAAACTGAATGCTTCTTGCTAGGGAACTGATTGAAGTCTACCAGCTAAGCATCAAAGTTCCAGGAACTGACTGGCTGAAATAAAAAACAAACTGAATTAGTGCCTTTGGGGGCTGTAAGATGGCAAGCACAGGGAAAAGGAAGCTTTCAGGTTCTGCCCACTGAGGCTCGGGTGATGTTACTCCCACACCAAGCTGAATTTGAGTGGGAATTGAAATCTTAAAAATTCCTAGCATCTCAGCTCAAAGGGGGAATGCATGAGGTGCCTGACAGTGGCCAGGGCTGTTTTGTGCACTGAGCATGTAATTTACTACCATCTGCTGATCGCCTAAATAACAATGAGAGAACCTGGCTGTAACTAGAGTACAGAGCATGGCTGCCTGAGATCCAGGAGAGTGGCATGACAGAAGAATGAAAGGAGGCCACATCTTCAGTGAAGCCAATGTCCTATTAATTGGCCACAGCCTTTCAGAGGAGATGAATATAACAGGCCAGTCCCCCAATCCTTACTCAGACAAAATTTGCATGGTCATCATTGCCCGTGTATTTCTAGGAAATGGTGGTTACTTACCCCTAAGTATTCCTGTGTGGTCGTGGTCTTCCCTGCAATGCTCATCATGGAAATTACTCCCCCCACCCCAGACAGATCAGTTTAATGAGCTAGCTAAGGCTGCCAGCCCAAGTGATGAGCCTGATGCTGTCAAAGTGGTATCTCAAACATCACTGGCTAGAGTCCTGCAATGAGGCAACTAATTAAATTGCACTAATTAAATTTCATGCTCACATTCTCCTCTATAGGCCAGATTCCTTTGTCAGACTCCATCTTCCGTGACACACCATGAGCTCCTTTCTTGATTGGGGGGGAGGGGGTTCACAGCAGACCCCTGGCTATGGTGCATCATGGGACGTGAAGTCCAACTGGGGAGCCCATCGAGAAGAATGGGAGCTCGTGGCGCGTGAACTACAACTAGCATAACAAATCCCGACGGCGTTCCAGAATTGAAATATTTTCAGCTTTATTTTGGTTTTTGACCCAAAAGTGAAAAATTCCAGTGGAAGAGACATTTTTTTTGGGGGGGGGGGAATCATTTAATCAAAAACCCAATATTTTAAACCATCCCTAATGGTAAGTTCTCTGGGGTGAGGGCAGTATGCTAATATGTGTGTATATTTATTATATTTATTTATTTATTTCTTATAATATATAACATATTTATAATACATGTGTATATAATATATGTGCTGCCTTGGCGCTGTTGCAGTACAAATTAATAATCATCTTTAGCATGAAGATATCACACTAGCTGAAAATCCCTAGAATAACAAAGCTACATGGGGTGAGTTCTGAGTGGCCAAAAGAGAATCCATTTTAACTCAGAATTTCTTTGCCTTTTTGATTTATTTCAGACCCCTAAATGTTGTCCGAACATCAGCTACTTTCTTTCTGTGTTGAAGTGGTTGCCCTAAGTGCATAAAAGGGGATAATATGGTTCCCTGTCTTAATAGTTAGTGCACTCTTTGAGACATTTTTAGTGTATCAGTATCGCTGCAAGATATTGAGACAGTATCACAATGAAAATATTTTGTTTAAAAAAGGTTAATGAAATGATACATACGACACAGAGAAAATAAGTGCAGTGTAAATAGCAGGAGGATGAGGTTTTCACCTACAATGTTGAAAGGGAGGACGGTTCTTTGTGAACCAAATCATGGGCAAAAGGCCCATGTATCACCTCTGACTGATTAGGTATAGCCATACTTGCGTAGTTCAGTGCTTATTACTGTGGTAATAAAGAAAGTGACAAGCTGCTTCAGTGAGTTCCGCTCCGTTTCAAGGAATAATGGCGTCTCCTGATCAAGGCTGGTTATCTGTATGCAGGGTTGATGCTCTCAAATGAGAAAAATATGCTCCAAGGTCATTTTATTTGCAGATCATTTAAACAGAGAGACAGTGAGAGAGCATAATAAATAGTTGTAAAACAGAGTAATAAACTTCTGTACCCAAACTTTTATTGGGTTTTAAGTGTATTTTCCTTTATTTATGGATTTTTAGACTTAGCTGAATGGTTTAAGGTTTATATACAAATAGCACACCACCGAATGAATAGGCTCGGGACCTAGACCCCGCCATCACGCCAGGAGCTGTACAGACACAAAGAAAGACAATCCCTGCCCTGACGGGCTTGCAAACTAAGGCCGTTGATCCTGTTGTACACCAGCAGACCCCTTTCTTCTGTGGGGCTCAAAGCAGGACTAACCTTAACTAAATCATCCAAGCCAGGGTTTTGTCAAGCCACAGCTTAAAAACCTCTAAAGATGGAGATGCCACCACCTCCCTAGGTAACCCATTGCAGTGCTTCACCACCCTCCTAGGGAAAAACTTTTTCCTAATGTCCAACCTAGACCTCCCCCACTGCAACTTGAGATCGCAGCTCCTTGTTCTGTCATCTGCCACCACTGAGAACAGCCTAGCTCCATCCTCCCTGGAACCCCCTTTCAGGTAGTTAAAGGCTGCTATCAAATCCCCCTCATTCTTCTCTTCTGCAGACTAAACAAGCCTAGTTCCCTCAGCCTCTTCTCATAAGTCTTGTGCTCCAGCTCCCTAATCATTTTTGTTGCCCTCTGCTGGACTCTCTCCAACTTGTCCACATCCTTTTTGTAGTGGGGGCCCAAAACTGGACACAATACTCCAAATGTGGCCTCACCAGTGCCAAATAGAGGGGAATAATCACTTCCCGTGATTTGCTGGCATTGCTCCTACTAATGCAGCCCAATATACCATTAGCCTACTTGGCAACCAGGGCACACTGCTGACTCATATCCAGCTTCTTAGCCACTGTAACCCCCAGGTCCTTTTCTGCAGAACTGCTGCCTAGGTCATCGGTCCCCAGTCTGTAGCTGTGCATGGGATTCTTCCATCCAGGACTCTGTACTTGTCCTTGTTGAACCTCATCAGATTTCTTTTGGCCCAATCCTCCAATTTGTTTAGGTCCTTCTGTATCCTATTCCTACCTTCCAGGGTATCTACCACCCACCCTAGCTTAGTGTTATCTGCAAACTTGCTGAGGGTGCAATCTACCGCATCCTACAGATCACTAATGAAGATGTTGAACAAAACTGGCCCCAGGACTGACCCCTAGGGCACTCCACTTGTGACCGGCTGCCAGCTAGACATGGAGTCATTGATCACTACTAGTTGAGCCCTATGATCTAGCCAGTTCTCTATCCATTTTATGGTCCATTCATCCAACCCATACTTTAACTTGCTGATAAGAATACTGTGGGAGACTGTATCAAAAGCTTTGCTAAAGTCAAGGTATATCACGTCCACCGCGTTTCCCTCATCCACAGAGCCAGTCATCTCATCACAGAAAGCAATCAGGTTGGTCAGACATGACTTTCCCTTGGTGAATCCATGTTGACTGTTCCTGATCCTCTCTTCCAAGTGCCTTAAAATGGATTCCTTGAGGACCGGCTCCATGATTTTTCCAGGGATTGAGGTGAGGCTGACAGGTCTGTAGTTCCCTGGATCCTCTTTCTTCCCTTTCTTGAAGATGAGCACTATATTTGCCTTTTTCCAGTCATCAGGAACCTCCCCCGATTTCCACAAGCTTTCAAAGATAATAGCCAATGGCTCTGAAATCACATCAGCTAACTCCCTCAGCACCCTCGGGTGCATTGCATCTGGCCCCATGGACTTGCGTATGTCCAATCTTTCTAAATAGTCCCGGATCTGTTCCTTCAGCACTGCGGGATGTTCACCTCCTCCCCATTCTGTGCTGCCCAGTGCAGTAGTCTGGGAGCTGACCTTGTCTGTGAAGACAGAGGCAAAAAAAGCATTGAGTACTGCAGCTTCCTCCACATCCTCTGTCACTAGATTGCCTGACCCATTCTGTAAGGGGCCCACACTTTTCCTAGTCCTCCACTTGTTGGTAACATACCTGTAGAAACCCTTCTTGTTCCCCTTCACGTCCCTTGCTAGCTGCAACTCCAATTGTGCTTTGGCCTTCCTGACTTCATTCCTGCATGTTCGAGCAGTATTTTTATAATCCTCCCTAGTCATCTGACCAAGCTTCCACTTCCTGCAAGCTTCTTTTTTGTGTTTAAGTTCACATATAGAGGAAGATGCTGAAGGAAGATGTATTGAAAGATAATGAGAAAACCAGGAGGAAAAGTCAAAGACAAAGACTTGGAATGGAAAGAGAGGAACCAGAGTGGCAGTGGAGTGTCCAAAGAAATGGTAAATACACTGTCTGCCTAAAGGTGAAAAAAGAGAGCATAGAGCTAGAAGAATGTCTCACTGTAGCAGTCAGCAACTCTTAATAATCAATTGCAAGATTTGTTGCCCAGAGTGCGCCAAGATAAATTATGAGTTACTGCACAGTTACCAGTTTATCATTCAGGGTATGAATCCAAGTGGAATAAGCATAGAACTATAGCCAATGTGGAAACACAGCTTAGGGGAAGTTTGGCACGTAGCCGGCTTTTGGTCCTCCCTCCTCACTGTGTGACTGTATTCACTGTTTCTTCGAGAATGATGGCATCATGTGTGAAATGGTCCAAGAATAATGGTGGGGGGGACAAGGAAGTGAGGAACTGGGAGCTAGAAGGAATGTAGGGCTCAGAGTCAGTAAGCAGGAGGGGTCTATTCTCTCAACCAGCCATGGATTCTCAGACCAGTTCCTCAGACAGCTTCCAGTTGGTACTTCCTGGTTTATATAGTACTCCTTAGCCAATTGGATGGCTGGATATTCTCCCCCAATCAGGAACTTTTGGGGCCAGGCCCTCTGTGAGCTTAGCCCTTCCCCAGACCTTTCCCTAGATATTCAGCTGAGCTGCTGGGCAGCAACTCATGACTTGAGTGCTACCTGTGGGCCCAGGTTGGAGGGCTGTGATCCTTATGTCTTCCTACTGAAGGGGATCAATGACATGGGCATTAGCCCTAGGTCCTCGTAGGCCACCTCGCAGGTTGGCCATATTCCTTGAAAGACCCAATCGCATTAAGCGGAACTTGCTCTGGCATTCTGAGCTGCGGCTCCTCCTGCTCCACAGATCTGCCTCCTGGAATGGCCCGCGGGGATGCCTCCAGTGGTATTAGCCAGGCTGATTGCCAGTGTCCATGAACGGCATTGGACGTTCCCCTCTGCAATAGGAACTGGTATGTCACTGTCTCATCCCAATTCCCCCACTCCTAGGGCCGTCTTGCACTTGCCTCACTTGTGTGAACTCCTGGGTCAGTCCATGCCCAGCCACCTGCAAGCCAGTGGTCCCTGACCTAGTGAATGAGTGCTTCTGGCCAGTCACTCATGGGGTTATGCAATGGTGTGACTTCCCCCCCCCTTCCCCACAGGCAGCATCCCCAGTCCCAGATGCAACCCTAGGGACTGCCGTCTTAGAGTTCAGTGCTGCCCACTGGGCCCCTCAAGCTCTGTGGTTAGTCCGTTTATCAAAGAAGTTGATATGCACCAGCTCTGTCACTCTAAATGAAGTCACTGTACACACTCAAATCACAAGCACTGCTTTAGATAAAACAAACAAGTAAGTTTATTAAATACAAAAAGCCTTTAAGTGGTCATAAGACAGAATAATATCAGTCAGATTTGATCAGGAAAGAAATGAAAAGGTAAATTGCATTCTAAACTAAACTTAATACTACAGTAGCCTCGCAGTCCTTGATGTTATCTAACCACAGGCTGATTGATTGGCCTCCACACTCCAGCCAGACTCTTCCATCCTGTGGCCAGTCTTTCACTTGCTTGGTGTTGCTTCATAGATGGATTCCAAGGGAGAGCTCCCAAGACAAAAACGCCTCTGCCTTTCACATGTTTCCTCATCACCCCCTGGGGTCAGGTGATTGGCCATGTCCGGGAATGGGCATGGTTTCCTCCACTTGAGTCAAACGGGCATCAGCTTATCAGGTGCTCAGGCCAGCCCATTGTTCCTGTATGCATGCCTCAGCGAGACATGAACCCTCACTTTGCTTTGTGTTTGCCTGGATCTATTCAAGTCCTGTGAGACACACATTTGGAAATATTACATAGCAGAGCTTCATAACCACGTATGTGACATTGCAAGAAGCATTCTATTATAACAATAATGTTCACTATGTCGTGAGCATTCCAAAAACACCTTCCATGACACGCTTTGCATTAAACAACACACAGTTGCACAACAAGGGTGAATGTGAATGATACACAAATGACACCCTAAGGGCGTACATGGGCTACAGTGTGTCACACAGGGAGATTCATGGCAATGCTCTGGGGTCTCTAAAGTTACGGAGCCCAGCAGGGGCTCCCTTAGTCTTCAGTACAAGAAAACGGTGAGCAGCCAGACTGAGTCAATCGACTGCTGCCCCATTTGCCACCTGCCAGGCAGATACCCGTGCGGTTAAGGGTTCCTTCACGTATACATAAAGGAAGTCGTGGCTGGATCAGCCTGTCATGAGGTGCTGCCCTCCAGCACGCCCCCTTGTGGCCGTACAGGTGCATTGTACTCAGCACTCCTCAGGTTCTTTCAGTCAACTGGCTAGACCAGCGGTTCCCAAACATTTTCCCTGCATGACCCCATTTTCAGATGGGCTGTTTCCCATCATGCCAGACAGCATGGAAATTGCCATTTAAAAATGACGTCTTCCCTGCCGTGTGACCTCACAGGCACTGTACATGCAAGGTCACACTGCAAGGAGGCTGCCATTTTGCTTTACAAAGCGGCGTGCTCTGGACTGCATGACCTCACGTACGTATGGTGCGTGCAAGGTCATGCTGCCTGGAGGTGCCATTTTGTAGAGCAAAATAGCTTCCCCCCCATGCAATGTGACCTTGTGCTTACGGTGTGTGTGAGGTCACGCTGTGTGGAGGAGACCGTTTTGTAAAATGGTGTCCTCTGCACACTCAGGATGGCTTTGACCCCATCTGCTGATTAAACGACCCCACTTGGGGTCACGACCCTCAGTTTGGGAACTGTTGATCTAGACTCATGTTTCAAAACATGTACTCCCTTCGGGGGGCCTGATTTCTTTAGCACTACAAAGTGCCACTTGTTTTACGTTCTGGGTCCATGGAAGAGTCCTGGCCAGCTCTCGTCCCAGTTCAGGAGGCTCCCCAGTGCCCTTCTTGGAGCCGGAGTGTGCTTCAAATGGTCACTCCTGCAAAACCAGAGTCCCCCGCTATCTTGCTTGGAGCTGGTCTGTGAATTGACCAGCTGTCGGGCCTTAGCCAGCTTCTCCCTCAGCTGGCCTTTTACCCCAATCAGTCCATGGGCTCAGAGTACACAGCCGGCCATCCTTCTCCTGATGGTATCTGCCTTGCTGTGAGGGAAGGAGTAGCATTTATGCTGGTCCCTTTCTCCCACCTAATCCCTAGTAGGTTGGGTAAGAGAGAAGACTTGCCCGACCCTTTCTGCAAGGCTTCTGGCCCTGGGTCCTTACAGACACAGTAACAGAATTTCCTCCCAAGAACCACTTATTCCTGGGACCGCTTCCTCTCTATCCATGTCTCCTATATCCTGTATATATATTGGACCTTTCAAAACCTTAGCGCTACACCATGTGATGGAGGTAGGCTCACTGCTCAGCGCCCTTCAGAACGCAGACTGCCCAGCAGACCACCACTGCAAACAAGCAGTAAGTTTGTCTGGCCATTCAAATGATCCTTCAACAACGGAGACGTGAGCTTTTATTTAATACGGAAACGAATGAAAAATAGGCACCGCGGCTGCCAGCTGCGCACACATAGGATGCAAAGATCAGCAGAGTATAATTGAGAAAGCTGAGATTTTGCTAAGCAAGCACTTATTTGCACCTGTAAGTTAGCACGATGGGAGGTCTGCAACATCTACCCGCAACAAACAATCCACAACCTCATCAGTGGTGGAGCACGTGGGGTAGTCTGTACCTGACAGGCCTGACAGGAGGCTCTGTGAGCCCTGTGCTAGCACACCTTACCCCTCTGGGATTCTCAGTACATCACAGGTCCCAACAAGAAAAGAAGGCCAGAGGCACTACATTCGTCTTCTCTGCAAATATCAAATGCAAAAGAGGTGCCTCAGGTTGAACAAGTTGATTAAAATTCACTCATCTGACAATAGAAAGCACAGCGTAAGCTTGTATAGATTTTATGCTTATTTGCAGACCATCCTGGATTAATAGGTTCATAAAGTTGCTCACTGATACCTTGTCAACAGTGGCGGTGAAATACCGCAGACTTGTCTGCGTTGGAGATTTCAACACACATGTCGACTAGGCCACAGGTGCAAAAGCCCCACACCTCATCTCTTCACTTGCCTCCAAAGGACTTTCACAGGCGATTGCTGGTCCAACCCATGCAGTCACAGCCTCGTCCTGATCTTCAGTCTAGATGTCAAGATGGAGGACATCACAAACTAGCTTTGGACAGGCCATCAACTCATTAGGGCGGTGGTGAGTGCTCTTCCAGCTCATAGCAGCAAGACAGATGCAGAATCCTGATCTGACCATGTGGACTCATGGATTCTACCGAATTCCAAAGCGTGCTCAAGAGCTGCGGCTCTCCACCCACGGGACAACATACAAGGACCTGGTGAACTGTTATCATTGTAAGCTAGTTTTGACCATCAACACTCTGGCCTCCCGGTCATCCCTCCCTCCCCATTACCTCGCACAGATCTTCTTTGTTGAGCCAAGAATTGTGAATTAATGAAAAAGCTTAGGAATGCTTCCTCCCTGATGCTAAGTAATCACATAGCAGCATCCAAGAGAAACACTTTCTGCTATCTCTGGCTGGCTGGAGGACTCTGTTTCATCTTGGAAAATGATGATCTGGCCTCAGTTTTTCATGCCTTTGTCACCTTTCAGCTGGACTACAGCAACACAATATACCCAGTCATGAAGCCTTCAGCACTTAAAAGGCACCACATATTACAGAGAACCCACAAAACCTGTCCTCTGCTCCCTACCCAATTCAAGGTCTCAGCCCTTACCTGCAAGGTGTCATCTAAAGCTCCAGGATGAAGACTATGGTCAACAACTTCACTCTGTCATAATTAAACTTTCTACTGTAAGAGTAAAGGTCATTTGTGCAGGAGAGGGAGCTTTCTCTGGGGCCGGTCAGAGACTGTGGAATGAACCCCCAAGAACGATCACAAACCTCCCCACCTTCCACTCAAATACCCAAGTACAATTCTTTGACCTGCCTTATAACAAACATACAGCAACTGGTGTGTAATACGTATATTTAAAACATTCCAAATCAGAACACTCAACCGCACACATTTCTCCCACTGAGACGAGAAAGAGAACAAACACTGCATGACGGACGTCAGTCACACTGCTCAAGGCACGACTGGAAGGCACTCAGATACCACAGTGAAAAATGCAGAATAAGGACCTGCGTTGCTCAGAAGAGAGGTATGGAAAGAGGATGCACGCACACTAGAATCTGGAAGGTAGGATGCTAGCATCCAGGCGGAGCCAAACGTTGCCCGGGTGGCTATTGAAATACATGTTTACACCCTGAGAGCTACCGTCTTACAGAGACAATCTGAACTGAGCCCAGTTTGATAAGCACTGAAAAAGCCGGCACCATGCACTCAGGCGCAGTTACCATCCTTCCTACCAGGAAGCGTGGGCAGGAAATGTAGGCCGATAAAGGATTCTTGTCAAAGGACATTGGAGACTGACGAGTTTAATCATCATTTCAATTATGTGAATATGAATTCTGAATGGAATGAAAATGGCTGCATGTTTCTAGGAACAGTACAGAACAGCCAGTGGGAAGAGATGAACTCACTGAGGTTCAGCACAGATCTAAAGAACAATAAAAAGGAGTCACTGAACGTTTGTTCTGTTTTAACAATTGTAGCGGTATGCTGCTGTTTGTACCTTTATAAAACCCAGGTCGGGTCAGTTACACAAACAAATAGAGCAAACGAGATGTGAGCAGATACAGTAACTTTGATAATCAAACAAATATAGTTCTATAGAACACAACAATTAATTGCAAAAGAATGGATCAGTATATTCAGAGTAGCATACTAAAACGCACCTCTGCTCTGAGAAGTGACTACAAACAATAGCATCGCAGGGGTCCATATTGCTTGTGTCTCAATTTCCATATGACATTTTCTTCCTTACAGGTAAAGATGTACTCCCCCCCAAACTCCAACTGCAAGCCCTGCAAATTCAGCCTCGAATCTCAAAGTCAGGCTTGATTTTCCTTAACGCCTGGTAAATAAAGGTTCTATGCACCAAACGATGCTGCAACCCAATGGGCAGTGTGCAGGCCCACCAACAGCAATTCTGGGCCCCACCGCAGAACAATCAGTGGCCCCCCTAGAAAGGGAGTCTGAGGTCCAAGTGGGCTTCCACCAGAAATTTTTATTGATTTATTATATGCCATGCAGGTTCCTGGGTGGCTGAGGTGGCGGTATCTGCTACTCAGCTTCCCGGGACCCTTGGACTCCCCAGGGAGATTTACTGATGAACCCAGGAAGCTGAATAGCAGATAACACCGCCCCAACTGCCTGGGAACCTGCATGGTGCATAATAAATAATCTCGGCTCAGGGGAGGGCGGAGAGTGTGAGCGGCAGGGGCCTCAGAGGAAGTGGGGTTGTGGAGGAGAGGAGGATACGTATCCTGGGGCCTTTTAAATCACTGGGTCCCTGGGCAATTACCCCCCTTGCCTCCTTCCCCCACACTGTCCGCGGGCCTGTCTGTGTGTGTTGTCCCCAATCCACAGAGGATGTGAGTCTGTTACAGGCCTAGCTACGGATCCCGGTGGTGTAGTTCAAGCTGTGGCGACTCACACTTTGAGCTCTGGAAGTCCCTGTTCAGTTCTCAGAATACTGGCCAAGATGGAAGTGCTATCCTTTTCGCTGAAGGGAAGAGCATCTTCTTCACAGAGGTGTCCCCTTTTTGGTCCCCATCCCTCTCTGTAAAGTTCTGTGGGTAAAAGATGAAAGAAACTATATAAACAAAAATATTGGTGCCTCATGCATCCATAATTAGAAACCAAATCTTCTCTCAGGAGCTGAGGAGAGAGCCAGAAGCTTTCTAGTAGGAAGTCCTATTTGACAAATACAAAACATTTTCTGCTCAGGTAGCACAGAGGAATACATAAGGTGTGTAAATTCCTGTCCCAGACATTTTAAACTATTTTCTGTATCTCAAGAAATTGGGGTTGTTGCTAAACTCAGAGCTCCTCCATCAGCTGAAGCTATATTTCAAATTCCAGTAGAAGGGACCTTTTCTGTATGCCCTAGAGACAAGATGTTGCTATATTTTATCTATCAGTTTAAATATGGCTCTCTTACTCTAAGGCTCACTCATTTCATATTTTATTTGCAGTGGTGTTGTAGCTGTGCTGGTTCCAGAGCATGAAACAGATGAGATGGGTGAAGTAATATCTATTATTGGCCCAACTGCTGGTGGTGGAAGGGGACAAGCTTTCAAGCTTCACAGAGCTCATAAGGAAGAGAGAGAGAGAGATTTTAACAGATTATAAGGACAAAAGAGACCATTATGATCCTCTAGTCCAATCTTCTGCATCAACCACAGAATTTCACTCACTAGTTCCAATATCAAGCTAATAACTTCTACATCTCATATTAAGTCAAATCCTGTCTCATCTCTGCACTGCTTGTTCAAGTAAAGAAGAGAGAGTTTGCCCCAACATTCTCATCTACCCCTGGATGACGGGTTCTCAAGAGTCCTCGTGAGTCCTCACTCCTGATAGCATTAGTCACAAGCCTCCTTCATCTATTTGTTTTCATTAGACACCATCAAATTTCACATGTGACAATTCTACAACCAAAAGAGGTAGGCGACAGCTATGCAAATTACACAATTCCATAGCGCAGGCAATTGACACATGATGATACCGGCAATAAATACTGCATAAAGGAAGCCTGGTAATCGCAGGTCTGTACCATCCCCGGTGAAGTTGATATGGTAGTTATTTTCCAGTGTTTGTCAGAGGAGGATGACTGTCACTCCCCAGAAGCTGAATGTGAGTAGGCATGACTTGAGACGTAGTGCATTATGGAAAGCATTGAAAGTTTAGTTTGGATTTTTTGATTAAGATGTTTTGCTGAGTTTCCCAGTGGAGCCGTTCTTCAATTAGAAAATAATAATGTATTTTTAGGCATTTTGCGGTATTTTGCGCTTGCTGTCATTCCCTGAAGCTATTTTGGATGACATAATTTGCTACTGATGTGAACAGAACTTTCTACTGAATTTTTTAAAATGTGTCCGGGGTAGGCAGCTGCGACATTCTGGGATTCACCCGCACAAATAAGGGGTGCTGTCACTGCCTGCCCTGTAACCTTGGCATGTCTTTAGGTGGTGCGGCTATGGGGCAGATTCCTGATGCTGGGAGCCAGCCTACAAGTGCAATGGCTTCACCCTGGCTTCCGCTAGCCTAATTCCTCCTAGCAGGGGGGCACCCAGAGCCCTTCCAGTCCTGAGTCTCCTCAAATACAGCCTCCCTGAATTCTCAGCTATTGGACTCTCAGACTGTACCCCACTGCTTCATTGCCCCTGAAGCCGTGAAGCCAGCCCCCTGTTATCCGGTCACTTTGGCATGCATGCTACACTCACTTTGCACAGCAGACCTGCTTGGGGTAAAAATAAACATACAGTTTATTTAATAGAAAAAGCACAGGTAAGCAAACACATACCAGTGACATGGAAAACAAAAAAAGACAACCTCCGGCATTACACTTCCATATTAGACAAAATCCCATTTCTAATATAAGTTACCTATTGCCTTTGGACTGTTTCCCACCACGACCCCTAGCTGTAAGGGGAAATCCAGTGTTTCACGGCCAGCTTTCCGCCTAGACGCTGTCCCTCAGTTTCGGCCTGCTTTTCACGCCAAACCCTATCACTTTTAACAGGACTTGTCTTCAAAGTGGGGAAATCACCAGTTGTCTGAGTGTCTTGCCATTGACTTTAGTGGCCCCCTCAGTGTCTTTTTCCTGTACAGTGGATCTCTACTTCAGTCTGGTTTTGTGGCAATGCCTGGCTCGGAAGGTGCTTCTCCTTGCCTGATCGCTCACTATCCTGCTGTGAGGCGGAGCTGAAGTTCCAGCACACTGCTCTATATACGTAAGGACATAGATTCATAAGCACAGAATGCTTATTAAACGTAGAACATCACACGTTTTCAGAAAAGACCTTACTCAAATTCTTAGAGCAAAACAACGTTGTATGCAGTTAGTTAATTCAAAGGGCTTATTCTCTGGGGTTCAAGGCCCTTGTTCTTCAGGTGGCTGGCCCCTGACCGTCACAACAGTAGTTTAAGAATGCTGCTTTTTTAATGTCATTTTTTAAAAAAAGACAGCGTCCTTTCCTCCTGACTGCTCAGAGCTCCACTTTCAAGCAATCTGTAAATGAGCAGAAGTGGTCTGCAAAGTTTATAGCAGCATTACGTAACCCCCTTTGAAATTTAGTAGGTGAAAATGAGTCCGTTACATCTGAAAGGCTTAGAATCCCTACAACTGCCTCAGCCTTGATGGCAACGCATGTGCTAATGAATGTCTTACACTCATTTGCAAGATGTGAAATCCAATATGAGCAGCGTTACGGGTAACAGAATACAGCAGGTGGTTCCGAAGCCTTGCTGAGCCCCTTAATGACTGCTAGAGAAGGCTGACTTCGCTTAAGCAGAATTTTATGACTCCTTCATGACAAAATTAAACAATAGGCCGGATACACTTTTTAAGGATTGGAAAGGTTCCCTTCAGTGTTCCTGAAACACACTCTGTACTCATTAAAATAAATACACGAAAAATAATTAAAGGTGACCTACAAAAGATTTTTTTTAATGGCTTGGTGCCTTTCTTTTTGATGGATAAAGAAGGCCTGGATAGATTGTTTTCCACTAATGTTTCTGCTGGTTTATTTAATTAGGAATATCAAGTCATGTCTACCCTGGCTTTTCTGGAGGATCTCTGGGATATCCCCCATGTTAATGTGAACTCTATCACCTTAATTAGAGTGGTATGTAGGAATTGTCATACTGGCACAGCCTCATTCAGTGTCCTATCTCTGACGCTGGCCAGCACTGGTGGTTTCAATGGAAGTTGCTAGTACCACAGTAGACAGATGTGAGATAATCTGCCCTCTGTGCAAATCTCATCCTAATCCCTAATAGGTACAGTTGGTTTCAGGCCTGAAGCATGAGGGTTTCTATCTATTCTAAAACTAAGTTTAGGGAAACAACTGTCTAGGAAGGAGTATGGCAGAAAGGGACCTGGGGGTTATAGTGGATCACAAGCTAAATATGAGTGAATAGTGTAGCACTGTGGCCAAAAAAAAAAAAAAAGCAGACCTCATTCTGGGCTGTATTAGCAGGAATGTTGTAAGCAAGACACGAGAAGTAATTCTTCTGCTCTATTCCACGCTGATCTGGTCTCAACTGGAGTATTGTGACCAGTTCAGGGCAGCACATTTCAGGAAAGACGTGGACAAATTGGAGACGGTCCAGCGAAGAGCAACAAAAAAGATTAAAAGTCTAGAAAACGTGACCTCTGCGGGAAAATAACACAATTGGGTTGTTTAGTCTGGAGAAGAGAAGACTGAGGGGGGTGGGCACATAACAGTTTTCCAGAACATAGGAGGAGGGAGAAAATTGTCCTTGTTAATCTCTGAGGATAGGACAAAAAGCAGTGGGCTAAAATTGCAGCAAGGGCAGTTTAGCTTGGACATTAGGAAAATCTTTCTAACTATCAGGGAGGTTAAGCACTGGAATAAATTGCCTAAGGAGATCGTGGAATCTCCATCATTGGAGATTTTTATGAGCAGGTTAGACAAACACCTGTTGGGGGTGGTCTAGATAATATTTATCCCTGTCTTGAGTGCAGCGGACTGGACTAGAAGACCTCTTGAGGTGTCTTCCGGGCCTATGGTTCTATGATTAACTATTATTACTCTGGATTTTCTTGTTATCCATAAAATTGTCCAATCCCTCTTTGAATCTTGCCACCTTCCAGTTCATTGAATGTTTCATTGCTTCTTGTTACAGGACAGGGAGAAGAGTCCTGATCTCCATTCTCTAGACCATTCGTTACTTTGCAGAGTTCATCATGTCTCACATTCATCTCCTTTCTAAAATGAGCAACCCCAGACTTTTCAGCCTCTCATCATTTGAAGCTTTTTCCCCCAGACCTCCTACACATTCTTCTCACGCTACCCTGAAACCTTTCTGATTCTGCGATGTTGTTCCTGAGATGAGGTGACTGGTGCTTTGTCTGCTTTTTTTAAAGCACAGCTTCACACTGATCAGAAGTCTTCATCATAAATTGCTGGAGTAGTTCAAATTTTTCCCTCCAAGATGCATTACAATGCATCTATCAAGACTATATTCAATCTGCCATCAACGTTGCCCATTCCCTTAGTTTGGGGAGATCCCTCTGAAATTGGCCAATCTTCTCTGGGATTCACTGACAAATAATTTTACTATGTGCAGATCTTGCCACATCACTGCTCACCTTCTTTTTCCAGATCATTAGTAAATGTATTTTAAAAAGACGTTTCTAATAGTCATAGTTACCAGGTGAATTGCACCTCTGACCCCTCTGGTCTTTCCAAGTGCACTCCCTCTACGTCTCAGGCCTCTAGCTGTCTCTCAGGGTGAAACCTCACAATTCTCCTACTCTCAGACTGGGCCCTGGTTTACAGGCTCTTGGTACTAACCATGATTTACCTCAACAAGTCTGTTCTGTTCCCTCCTTGGCAATGACAGTGGTAATGAGTGACCAAATGGCCTCCTAAAAATAAAATATCATTTATTTAGACCAAAAGGATATCTTAAAAACAATCAAACACACTGTACTCATACCTAGCTGTTCCCTAAAGCTTTCCAGTCTATGAATCTGGGAAAGCTCAATTGCTTTAGACTCCCAGCGCTAAATCTAACTCTTTGTGTCAGCCTGCGTCCTCAGACAGACAAGTGACACCTCCCTCTTCTTCTCAGAGGGCTTTCGACTGTTTAGAATCCTTTGAGCTCCAAGTTTCCAGCCTCACAGAACAAGTTTGCATCTTCCCCAGAGACAGGAAGCAAGGTCCTCGAGTGGAGAGTTGTTCGTATCTTTCAGTGGTGTTTGGGTGTTCTCATCTGGGATGTATAACTGGGGACATTCCCCTCGTGAGTGCCTCCTAGCAGCTGGGTGTGCTCCTGCAATCTTTTTCCTGCTCCTGGTGCCCCCTGTAGGTTTCCAACCTCCCTAGGCAGGTCTTGAATGTCTCAGCCTTCTGGCCAAGTCACGCCATCAAAAATGGACCCATTCCAGGGTAGCCAAGAAAGAGTTCAGCAAATGGTCTGACCTCACCAGGGTCTTCAGCCCCTTCTTCAGGTCCTTTAAATCCAGTCCTTTGCTCGGGTATATATATAAAGAAGCCTTGTCCCCTTCTTGAAGCGTAGGCCACTTTGTCAGTGGCTGGTGGGGAACCGCTACCCAGTGAAGGGACCCTATAAACAGCACCCATGTACGGCTCCTTTAATTCATTGCTGCTGCTTCCTGCCATCTGGTCACTTTATTCCTTACAGTTCTGAGGCCCTCTCTTCCTCATGTCCACTAAATCCAGCCAGTCATGCTCCTTTGGCCAATGGAGCGGTGGGGTGATGTGTCCCTCTGGTCCCAGCCAGGGACTAAACAGTTCAGGCCCTGCAGCTCCTTTTATATGAATCTGCTGGGCTCTGATTGGCTGCTTCCATGTGGCCTCTCTAGCAAGTCTGGAGGACACACCGTTGCTGCTCCTTTCTGGGGTGGGGTGTAGTAGGGTCTCCAACAGGGGGCCACAAAGAGCCAGGTACACCCTGTCACAGGAAGCCATCATGTTGCTTCCTTCTTGGTTTTCCCCACAGCCCCCTAAAATAAGTCAGCTCAGTACAGTCACACATATCATGCAATATACAATAACAATATACAATAAAACACACTAGTATAGAACCAGGAGGCATCCTGTCACTGAATTGTTAACATCTTTGACCTTTAGTCAAAATGTCAATTAGTCATTGATGCCGAAACCTGTGGGTGCCTCTAGATCATGTCACTGACCAGCCAGGCTATCGATGATCAAAAGCCACGACGCTGCAGTACATCCTCCATGGCTATAACTGAGGATCTGGGCCCTGGCGTATATCGTTTCCTTGCTGGGAAAGAAACAAGTGGATACAAACATGGGTTGCAGCATTTCTAGGGTAATATATTGTTGGTTATATGCACATGGGACCGAGACTATTTCTGATTAAAAGCAGGCTGCAGCTTCTAACACAAAGCTGTGGCCACACGTAACTTAAAGCCATGACCCTGCTCTTAGCACTCTAGCAAAACAGCATTGCCTAATTTCCAGTGAGACTGCTGCTTCTTCCAAGACACTGATTCCAGCTGCTGTGTATGTCTGTGCCTTAGGGCACATCTACACTGCGTTGCAGCGTGGCCTGCAGGCGGGTGACGAGCAGTGCTCACCAAACTGCTGTTCTGCCTAGGACCTTTTAGTTTGCGCCTGTAACATCCACATGGGGGAGTTATAGCGCAGCACATGGGGGCGCATTGCTATTGCCCCGCCCCCTCCACGAACTGCAGGACAGAGGAGACATGTCGTTAATCCTTCTCCAAACACAGTAAGGGCCACTGTTGAGATCCTATGTCTGGATGTGTCGCAACTCCGCCAGTCCCCCGCTGCCAGCTGGTTGTCAAGTGAAACCACCCCACCAAATCAGGGTTTTTCTGACTAGGAACCATTTCCACTTATTGCACAGGAATCAAATGTCATTAGACAGTAAAGGTCTGATCCAAAACCCACAACAGTCAGTGTAAAAATCCCCATTGTTTTCAATGATCTTTGAGGCCATGTAGCTATGACCCTCCCATTTGAGTTCTCTTTGCACAGTTAATTAGTTGTCCCAACCCATTGCATCATTAGGAAACCTGCTGTGTCCTCTAATCATTACTTTGCAGATAGGGTGACCAGATGTCCTGATTTTTATAGGGATGGTTCAGATATTCAGGGCTTTCTTTTAAATAGGTGCCTCTTTCCCCCGACACCATCCCGATTTTTTACACTTGCCATCTGGTCACCCTATTTGGAAAGACGGGAGACATATCACAGGCTGTATAGCCTGTGCCCATGAACTGAATCTCCAGTTAATCCGAGAAATAACTATGGGCTTGCAGAGAAGATGAGCAGATGGAATTTTCTGTCGACGATCTTGCATGATCTAAGCTTTAGAGCAAATAACTCTTGCCTATGTGCCCGAGCAGCTAAACACTGCATGAGTTCTAGCAGTAGCAGTCTCTTCAATTGTATACACAGGCGCATCTGTGTGCACAAAGATGCCTTGGTAACATACTACATTATAATGAAAAGCATTTCATTGTCCTCCTTTGGTTTGCAGAACAGCTGGATTTTCATTTATTTTTGGACATTTAGAGAAAGAGGACCAGTAGCACTATGTCGATTGGGTCCTACGTGGCAAGCATTGGTTAGATATATAGCTTGCATGTTATTTAAATCCTTCATCTAAAGAATGAATGTGCTCTGACATCTATGCACATGGGCCAAGATGAAATCTATTCAATGCACAAAATTACTCTTTTGCATATGCAAATTTTTGTGCAAGCAAAACTGCAGGCGTCTGCTGGATTAAGCTCTCTGAAAATGTACCCAGTTAGTAGAGATTTTGCTTGTTTAATATTTCTTCTGTTGATTGATATAATTGATGCAGTTCGTGGCTTTCAAATGTGTCTTCATATTTTATTGTACGAATTACAATATTGGGGCTTTGTGCTTGCTCTCAGTTTCTGGGATGGTCAGTTTTTGCTCAACCTGTCAGAGGAAAATCTTTCAGAACATTCGGGTGTTTGCATTTTGACCAAAGTATTATAGGAGTCCTTGTTCCCTGGTGTGCATCTTTTTTTTTTACATTTTACTTTTGATGCAGACATTCCTACTGCAATTAACTTCCGAAACGTTCTGTAAGGCGAGCTTAATGATTCTCTCTCTCTTTTTCTTGTGTTTCCATGCAACTGCCGCAAGGTCGTTCATTGCAAATCTTTGGTAACTGAGTATTTTCATCATTGAGAAGTGACATGTCCCTTCTTGTGTTCAGCTGTCTTCGGTTTGGATCAATTTGTTCATGGGTTTTATCATTCAAGTTAATTATCTGATAAACACTTGTGGGAGCTGAACTCAGTGTCCTGACAGCATTTCTTGGCGCACTGAAGATAAAAATATAGTTTTATCTGACACACTGTAGACAAAACCACCAGCTTGCTAGAAAACGCCTTGTCATAGCTGTCAATATTGTCTCCGCTACAGCTGTCTGTGCTTGCCCTGTCTAGGTGGGTGGTGTTCCTATTCTTCCCTGAACAGAATCCATCCCACTGCAGTTAGACCTAATTTGCCTCTTTACTGATCACTCAGTTATCTATAAAAATATAAACCTCAGACTATGCTCTCTCCCTAAAGAGGGACTAAGGGTTCCCGCTGCGTCCTCTGTGCTGTAAACTCTAGTTCCCACTTCTCAAAGAGCCCTTGCTTCTCTCCCTAGATAAAGGGTGGAGTCACATCTGTGAGCTAGCAGGGATTTGTCAGCATCTTGCTGAAGGGTTGCAGCATCTGCGAATAGACACCTCTGGCACTCGGTTTCATCTGCACCGTAGTTATGGAGCATGTGTCTATCAAAAATGGATTACAGGCTGGGTCCCAAAGGGACATTTCGTTCCATTTTGTGACATGTCTGCTCATTCTGTTGTTGAGGGTACAAAGATAACGCTGATCACAGCCGCCTTCCACTTGGTGGTGTTGTAAAGAGAGAAGTAGAGACAGTTCAACCTAGACTGTACGTGCTTTAGGGTATGAACCAGAGATAGCGTTCAGTCCGCTAGAGTATTGCATAGAATTATCACTCCTCTGAGTTCTTCCATATTACATTTAATATGCAATTGGCAAACCTAAAAATGTGCACTCTTTTGCGAGATGCTGCTTTTCGTAGCAGAATTAAGTTTTGTCTTCACTGCAAAAAAGGTGGGGTTTGTTTGTCGCCGGATAACTAAGGTGCATTAGCTGTCCCACTGTAAAATCCCAGTGGAGAAAAGGCCCTGTAGTTTTTACCGGGAAGGTGAGGGTTGGCATTAAATCCCTGCTTGTTGTTGACCTCACCTAGCTACCTTGTGTTATAACTACCTTTTCTCCACTAGGGTTGCCCAGTGGGATCGCTAATGCATAGTAGTTATTCCATTGCAAAAATGACTTTTTGGGCAACGACAGCAAGCCATCATTGAGCAGGGAGGGAATGTGGCTGAAAATAGAATTTTTCAGACGTTAGAATTAAGTTCTCTCCCTTTTAAAAATGGATTCTGCAGGAGACAATGGCATGTGCTCTACCTTTTTAAGAGGGTCTGTGACAAACAACAAGACATTTTGTAAATGTAAAATTTCAATAAATACCTCACCACCTCAGTGCATTTTCCAAGCTTTATATTATGTACTAAACCTTTCTAAATGTTCCCCTTTAGGATTCTCCATAGTTTATGTAAGATGACACAGAATTTTACTGCAAAAAATAGGGCTGTAGATAAATACTGTCTATGCCTCATTCCCACCAGATCAGATGATCTTGCCATGGATCTATACGTAATATAAAGCTATAATGTCATGGAAAGGCAGGAATTAATGTAACACATGCTAAAGAGTAAATAGGAAGAGTATAGGATGAAAAATAGCTTACAAATATTACACTTTAGGAACAGTAGGGGGCGCCCAAAGTTTAGTAAATATTTTGCAAAGCACTCAGTCTGTATTGTGACCTGGCTTCATATACTGGAATGAAAATCCTTTATACATAGAAATATAAAAGCAATGAAATCTTCAAAGGATTTTAAGAAATTGAAATACTTCTTAAAGGAACTTTATGTAGCATTTAGAAGAGTTGGAAATATGTCCTGGAATCATTAAGCGCTGAAATAGATGACGAACAAAATCGCAGTTTCCATTGGACTGCATATTTGCTGCAAATTTAATTTGTGATTTAAGAAAAAATGTTATTTGTATGCAGATTCCCAATATCGGATGCGTGCAGCTGAAACCCCTACGGACAACACTAGGCCTACCAAATCAAAGTCACCGCAATCTATCTTTTTTCCATGCACTTGCTATGTTGCATGATTCAGACTTTTTATATAGTTCCCTTCAGTTATTAAATTTCACCTTAAGAAGGAAGATGCCCTTGGAGGGGGGAGAGAGGGAGGATGACAAGATTTGGTAAATCAAGGGCCAGTGTGTGAATCTAAATGCAAATATATAATACCAGACCCTTGATTAATTGATAACATAATCAAAAGAGGAGGGAGAGTTGTAGAAATGCTGGTTCATTTACCAACGGCAGAATATTCATGGCAATGAAAAGAGGCTGAGCTTAAGTTCTTCTGGCTGAGGAGTTAGCTTTCACCTTCAAAGTTCAGGCAGGTCTTGCAATATGGGACCTGTTATTGTTTATCTGCATTCCAGTAGCATCTCGAGACCCCAGTGGAGATCAGGGCTCTATTGCGCCGCTAACATTGTACGTATAGACAGTAATTGATGCTCCTTGCCTGACTTTCCCTGTCACTCTCCTGACATTATCGGCAATTTACCCTGCTGGCATAAATCCATTGAACTTCAGTGGAGATCCACCAGCAGAGACTGTGTATGTGCATGTGTGGATCCTGGAGTTTTGTTTCAGGCCCCGGGATGTGGAAAGGGTTCAATGGTAAGTATTTGGCAAAGGAGGAAGCTATCTATCTAAGGTACTTCTATGGTGCCCATTGCCATAGGCGCAGGGAACTTCACAATTTTTACCGTAGTTATTTATCTTCACGGCACCCCTGCAAGGTAGGGTGGGGCTATTATCCCCCCTTTTACACATGGGAAACTGAGGCACAGAGAGACTGGCCCAGTGGGAGTTCGGTGCTTAAATACCTTCAAGGAACTGGCCCTAAGCAGCTTGCCAAGGGCAGACAAAGTCTGAGGTGGAGCCCAGGTCCCCCCAGCGTTGAAGTGGCACCCTAAACTCTGGGCCATCTTTCCTCTTAAGAAGAAGCTCCCACTCCTTTGGCTTTCCTCTTAAATGTATTAATCTCATTCTTTTGGTGTAGATATTGAGACCAGGGGAGCTGCTCCCTGCCATGCGTGCTGAGTCCTGGGTATGTCTTTTGGCCTGTTACTCTCCATTCTGAGTTGATAGCTAGGCTGCTCGGTGATATCACTCCATGGGAGTTGGGGGGCTTTGCTGGGTGAGCCTTGATTTTTGTCTCCCCCCATGGGTGATGTCACACAACTACTTTTGTAAATGAGCCCACCTCTTTCCGAGCCTCGCTGCCAGCTCCGTCTTTCAGCGCGGACTCTGCCTGGAGAATTTATGCGGGTTCTATGAAATTTTTAATGCATTTTCTGATTAAGAAGTGATTTATGTGACCGTTAAAAAACACATCACACTTTTTCTTTATTGGACGAGCCAACAGAGTGTCAAAAAAACCCAGAGTGAAAGCTTGAACTTGTCAAACAGTCATTCAGGGCCAGGTCATTGTGGAAAAACCCCTTCCCCTTAGTCTTCCGTTATGGGGCTAGCACCAGTGGTCGTCAGCCGATGGTCAGTAGAAGTGTCAGTGGACTGTCGCAGTCCCCATGTGTGGGGATTGTGGTCAGTGACTGCATGCAGTGCAGATCTACTGACCATTCCCCTGATCTGCCACTTCCCCACAAGCTTCATCCATCTCCCAGTGGTCTGACAGACAAAAGCTGTATAACATGAAGGAGGGGGCATAGCCCCATTGCCTCCCCATATCTATTCCCCACTGCTTCTTGGCTGTAATCTTCATGCTGCTCAGTGTATGAAATGGTCCCTAACTGGTTACTCCTTTTCATCAACAGATGCCTTCTTAATTACTAACTACGACTGTGAGGCACAGATGTGCCCTGTTACACCTTGTCACTTCCACAGTGCTTTCCTTTCTCACTTGATGTTATGAACTAATAATTAAAGGTTTATATTTTTAGCAGCTTCATGTAATTTAAGGACAATTTGTGGTGACATTCCCTAATGTTAGCTTCACCTTGAAGTAGTCAATGACTAGCCAATTAGTTGTTGTTTTATTCTTAATGACCACATATTAAAATGACAGTTAGATTAAAAATGTATAGATGGCAAAAACAAACATCCTTGTTTGTGTTACAGGTACCAGTAGCTCTTAGATTATTATGACTGAAGGAACTGAAAATCCATCTTACTCTTCACTAGTGTTGCTGCTTTTCTCTCAGTCTTAACAAAGAAATTAGTTTAGTCAGTTTTTATGTTATGGTCAGTAGCTAATCAGTTTAACTTTCTGGTTCTTATGCATTAACACTAATTATCATCATCGTCTGTATTTTGGTAGCACTTAGGATCCCCCTCATTGACCAGAACCCCATTATGTTAGGCACCGTACAAAGACAGAATAAAAAGATAATCCCTACCCCCAGGGAATGTACAGTCTGCTGCCATGTTTTTTTCAAAAAAAAAAAAAAAGCACATGGGAATGGTGGCATCATTATTTTAAGGAAATGGTCTCCAGAACCTTTCTTTTCCCTTTAGATCTTGGAGGGTTTAAGTCTGGGGTCGAATTTGACTGTCGCATTCTCGAAAATAGGAATTCTAATGAGGAATGGGAGGAGCTGATTCTGTTCTCACTTCCTCCCATGTCAATCAGGAGCAACTTCGTCTCAGTCAAAGGAATGTTAGTGTGAAAACGGCAAATCAGCACCAAACAGTCCCCAAAAGTTGCTTCACCTGAGATTACCAATTCTTATTATTGTGGCTTCCAGCTGGCCAAGAAGCCTGGACAGCAGGCCAAGAAGCCTGGACAGCAGGAATGGATTATCTCATTCTTGGGAGAGAAATCGACTGGCACAGAGATGGCAGATTGTGTCCTAGCCTGATTTAATTACACGTAGGTGTACTCTTGGACAGGAATATCAGACGGCAAAAATGAAGTGCTGATTATAGCCCTCCAAACTCCAAGCAAGACTTTTACTCAAATCTTCAGGAAGACCAGAGAGGCCTGTTCCCGTTCCCATCAATTGCGGTGGTGTAGGATTGCTTCCTATCTATCTCAGTTTCTTCAAATACTGTTCCACGATCTTCCCAGCTCCATTCATTCAGTGTGGCTACCCACATGCCTAAAGTTAAGCATGTGTGTAAGTGCTCTGCTGGACTGGTGCCTATGCCATTGGTTGTGAAATCTCTGACCACTCCCATGGATTTAGTTGCTTAGCAATGCAAAAGGAAGCCCAGCTTCCTAAACAGACAGGCTAAATTCACTCACGGTGAGAGTAGACATGACTCCTATTTACCTCATGCCTACGTCAGGGGTGAATTTGACCGAGGAACTCAAGTGTCTGCTGTTAACAGCCCAGGAAGTTGACTCCGATTCTGCGGCAGCTGCCAACATTTTCTTTGAGTTCTGTCTCAGATATTTGTTTAAATAAAGTTTGTAGTTGGGTGTTTTTACCCAGTTCGTCATATTTTTTACTTAGAGCTCACCAGGCCACATGACACTCTACAAAATAACTGATGGAACAAGAGGGATTTGGCCCCAAGGAGTTCGCAATCGGAAACTCAATGCTATCGACGGGCAGAGGGCACAGACCCAATCGTGGGAAGGCGAGCAGCCAAGGAAAGCTTTGAACTGTGGGTTCTAAGGAAGGGAACGCAGGAGGAGAGGGATGGCACGGAAATAGCAGCTCTTGTGAGTCCAGTTGTTGTTTCTCCCGAGGAGGAAAATTCGACGACACTTTGGTATTAGACACACAGCTTGTTTAAGGCTAGGGTGCTGGTTGCCGCACCTGTTGAGCAGCTGATGTTCTGTCCCTGGTCAAAAGCAAGTAAAGCAACCCCGCTGCCACCCACTGCCCAGCTTGCATTCAGAGGAAAGGATTGTATGGTTTTACTTTCCAAGTTTGATTAAAGCCGATCCCTCAGCTGCACCACAGCTAATCCATGCCCCATGACTAAATTTCCATTCCCTCTCACTGAGATCAGGGCGGAGCCCCTCTGTTCTGGCGCCTATGGTGAATGGAATGCTAGGCTGTTGTTATATTCTGCACATCTCTCTCTCCCCATGGTTTTAATCTTAGTCAGGATAAACACCTTTGACAGGTCGGAAGAAATGTTGTTCACAAGTTTAAGGAAAAAAAAAAGACGCAAAAGCTCTAAACACCTGTCAATGACACAGCAGTTACGCACGATATGTTGTTGTTTTTTAACCTACCGTTGATTGTGGATTTCTTGGGACATCTGCATCTGGGAGCATGTGCAGATCCACAGAATTACATCACAGGCAAGGCCTCTCTTCCGTTCAAAGCCAACGCATGCCGAACTGCAGAAGCACAACATCGGGGCCAAACACTTTAACCTGTTTGTGCAAAATGTTTTCACCAATCACTTCAGAGCATTGCTTGTCCCATGATGGGATTAGCTATATCAACGATGCTTCATTTCCCAGGGGAAACTCCCTCCTACAATAGATCTAGGCCCAGATTTTAAAGGGTATTTAGGTATTGCTGCACTTAGTGTTGCAACGCCAACTTGATTTAAGAGCCTGAATTCCATTTTTGCAAAAGATTTAGGCACCTGAGACCCAAAATCCCATTGGCAATCAATGGACTATAGTCACGTAAGACCTTAAATCAGTTTTGAAAATGAGATTGAGGCTTCTAAACCAGTTAGGTGTTGCAACGGCCCACACTCTGAAAGCCCCATGCTTGCTGTGTGTCTGGGCCCAATGACTATCCTGCTAACATGTCTTTGTTACAGGGCTATAAAATGGCAGATGAAATCCAGTGCTGATAAATGCAAAGTAATGCACACTGGGAAACAGAATCCCAACTATAAATTAGCGGTTACCACTCCAGAAAGAAATCCTGGCATCGTTGTGGCTAGTTCTCTGAAAACATCCGCTCAGTGTACAGCGGATGTTAAAAAAACGAACAGAATGTTAGGAACCTGTAGCAAAGGGATAGATAACAAGAGAGAAAAAAATCATAGTGCCACTCTATAAATCCATGGTACGCTGCCATCTGAATACTGCACACCGCTCTGGTTGCCCCATCTCAGAAAAGATATATTAGAACCGGGAAAAGTATAGAGAAGGGCACCAAAATTGATTCGGGAGATGGTGCATCTTCCACCGGAGGAGAGATTAAAAAGACTGGGACTGTTCAGCTGAGAAAAGAGACAAGGGCATGCTCAGGAATAAAAATTGGACCACTTTTGGAGGGGCACGTTTGGTGCCCCCACCCTGGGACTGGAGGAGCTCTCTCTCCTGGGGCTGGAGGTGTTCTGTGCTCTTGCTTGTCCTGCCTCTGCTAGTCCCCCCTTGTGCATGCCCCTGAAAAGAGAAGACTGCGGAGGGATATGACAGGTCTATAGAATCGTGACTGGTGTGGAGAAAGTAAATAGAGAAATGTTATTTACCCCTTCACATAATAGAAGAACCAGGGATCGCCCAATGAAATTAGCAGGCAGCAGGTTTAAAACAAATGTAAGGAAGGACTTCTTCACACAGTTCACAGTCAACCTGTGGAACTCCTTGCCAGGGGATGTTGTAAAGGCCAAAAGCATAACAGATTTCAAAAGAAAATTAGATACATTCATGGAGGATTGGCCCATCAATGGCTATTAGCCAAGGTGGTCAGGAACACAACACCGTGCTCTGGGTGTCCTTAAGATCTGACTGCCAGATGCTAAGACTGGATGACAGGGGAATGATAATTGCCCTGTTCTGTTCATTCCCTCTGAAGCAGCTGACACTGGCCATTGCTGGAAGACAGGTCAGTTGGCTAGCTGTACCATTGGTCTGAGCCAGAACAGCCATTCTTATGTTCTCGCCCTCCCTCATATTGCACAGCATGTTTTTCAGGGAGAGTTCCAGCTGTCCGTGTTGCTTTCCCTAGCCACTTTGTTTGATGATAGAATGATTAGTGGTGTGACGTTAGATTTTTCTCTGATGAGAGACAGGATCAGATCATGGGACAAAGCTGTGTGAGAGAGAGAATTTTGCAAAGAGAAAACCAGGAGGGACATTTTCCAAAAAAGAACAGTGTTGCCTGACTTTCTTCCCTTTGGAGTCAATGGGGAAGAGCGTGAACAGTGATTCTTGTTGCAAACCCTATCCTTTGTGGGGTATGTGTAATACATATCTATCTGTATGTATATACCTGATCTGTTTTAACTATTACCAGCTGCTACTAAGCAGAAGTTGGGTAACCTCTCCCAACTTGCCGTCTTTTTAAGCTGAACTGTGTAAAACATTTGTTATGTAAAGCAATGCCTTTAACCTCTTGCTCTTTAGCTGGTTTCTCAAATGGATTGGTGGAGTGTGGAGTGGTTTGAGCTCAGGGTTTGAGCCACAAATTGGGTGATGGCTGTCGGCCAATGCAGACCAAAGCCCTGGATGAAGCACCAGGGAGCGGGAATAAAGTACTCTCGGTTGAGGCATTCCAGCTACGGAATGAACTTTCAGAGCAGAGCAGGCAAATCCAGAGTCCATGTCCGCAAACACCGCAGACCCTTTGGCTGTGAAAAAGCCTTGAGACCACAGCAAGACTGACACTCACCGCATCGTTACCCCCCCCATCTTCCCATTGATACCGCCTGCCAAAAACAGCTCACGTAAACAAATCCACAGGAAGAGAGAAGAGCCAGAGACTCCACTGGGGACTTTGCTAGTGGCAGGCATTCAGGTACAACCGGGACAGGGTCTATGAGGAAATATCTAGTGAGCTAAAAGTTTCACATCAGCAACTTCCAAAACTAGACGTGCGCAGCAAGAGCAATAGCAAGGGTGCCCATTAGGGGTCGCTCTGGGCCCTTTGTTTTGGTCAGAATTATTAGTCTTTTGCCACAGACAAACATTCCTAGGGCTGCAGCAGTTACTTGTATGTGTATTGTGTTGTTTTGTTTTACAGCTCCCTAGCTGCTTCAGTGACCTACTTTGGGTTTGAAATACCCTTATTAGCAGCACAAAAACATTACCTGGCCCTTTTTACAGCATGATTTGTCTTCGAGGCCTTTTACAAGCGTTAATTAATTTTCGTAATAGCCCTGAGAGGCAGGTAATTAACAGAGCATGTTGGGTAATGTGGTCTAAAAATGTGTGTGGTTCTTTCCCGTATTATCCAGCCAGCTTTGGTACTTTAGGATTATCCCCATTTTGCAGATGGGGAAGCAGAGGCGGTATGTTAAGAAGGAGTAAATATCTCAGTGCTATGCTCAGACCACGTTCTGCTGCCAACAGCATTTCTGAAAGTGAGCCAAAGCTGAGCAGCAGGGATGGGGTGCATGCCCCACCCGGGCCCTGAATGGGTTCGCGGGGGCTTTAGAGGCCAATGAACATACCTGGCAGTTCCTGTGAGAGAGAGAAAGAGAGAGCCAGGCTCAACTGATGATGAAGGCCAGCTGGGGAGGGGCTAAATAGACACTGCAAGGTCAGAAAGTTGAGAGCAGAAGGGAGAAAATCTGCAGTGACTGTCAACAGGGGACCCTATGGGGAGAGAGATGCTATGCCACACCTGGCCAGCAGGTGGCACTCCTGTAGCGAGCGAACCCCGCCCATCACCTGTTGCTAGGAGAATACTACCACGGAGGCCGTTCTCCGTGTTTTCATTCGGCTTTCACTATTCCTGGCCAATCTGATTGAATGAAACGATCAAGCCCTTCATAAAGCAAATAAATGTGTTTTCAAAATGATCAGGGACTGAGTCTGGGTTGAAAAGCTGGACCAAGTCTCACTTGGGAAAATGAGAAAGATGTTCTAGTCTGGCCAAAAATTCTTTGCAAAGAGAGTAAGGGGTGAATCTGGGGACCTACCCTATGGGAGAGAATCTACCCCACGCACGCCACCTGTGAAAATAACTGGCTACTGCCATCCTGTAATAAAAGCATGGCCAGACATTGTTCCATACCATTTGCCTAGCAGCAGATGACACTCTCCCGGGAACCCAGGTGAATCTGGTCCTTTTGATAAGAACACAGGAATTTCTTAAAGAAGGGAGTTGCTCCTCACTCTAAACTGCCTCTCACCTAAACCATCACTCCATGGTTCCCTGCACAGCATAAGACCCTTTCCTGCTCACCCTTTTGGACCCCGTGAGCTAAGGATTCAATGTTACAACCTAATCAAGTGTCAAGTGCCCTGATATTATATTGGACCAATGGGGTGTATTTGGCCTTTGTGGCTCCCTACAGGAGGTTCTGTGGTTTTACATCACCCACCCCAGGAAGCAGCAAGGTGGGAGGAAACTGGGTCCTCCAGGCCTGCCCAAAGAGCCTCTCTGGAGTCTGGAGCAGCCTTTTTGGAAAGTAGTGAAACCTGGTCCTAGAAGGGTTGGTAACAGTCAATCAGAGCCCAGCAGACTCAGATAAAAGGAGCTACAGGGGTCGAGCAGGGCAGTCTCCAGCCAAAGGAGTCTGAGGACTAGCCAGGGTTTATCTCTGGCTGCATTTGCAGGCAGAGAGAGAGGGGCCTGAGATAAGGGTGAAGATAAGGTGCCAGGCGGGAAGAGGCCCTGACAAGTGGCGGCAATGAGCTGACTTGAGAGTGTGGTGACAGACAGCACTACCTGGCTGCTGTTCATTGGGTCCATGGTTTGGAACCCAGAGTAGAGTGTAGGCCTGAGCTCCTCCATTGCCCACCGGCAAAGTGGCATAAACCCCAGGAAGGGGGTGACAACCCTAACTCAAACCCTGAGAGGGCCTGGCTTGTTTGCAAGCCTGAGCAAAGGGGAGAATTTAAAGGGCCCAGAGCTCGTGTTGAAGACACCACTGAGGGCAGATGGAGTGTTTGACAGATGGACTTTTTGCTAGCCTGGAAAGTGTTCGTCTTGACTGTGTGACCCGGCTGGCGGGCTGAGCCACTGAAGACCTGCCACATGAAGCTGACAACCTACGTGGGGAAGGGTTACGAGGGAGAACAGGACTGCAGCACTGCCCCCAGCCACAAGGAGGTGCTCATGAGGTGAGTGACCTTCTTCACAGTTGGGTATAAGGACATACACACAATCGTAGGGTTCAAAAGAATGTAAAGAAATCTGGCCACTGTGACACCACCCTGCAATCGGATTCACACTGAGACCCATTGAAGTCAAAGGGGCTCCAGGAAGGTGCAAGTTACCAGCTGCACTCATGAGCTTGCAGGATCCGGGCCACGACAATTAGCTCCTATTTGTTGTAGGTGGATCCAGTTCTGCAAAATCTTCCTCAATAGGTCGTCCTCTTAAAGGCAACTGTATGACTCAGGCAAGCACCAGCTGCAGTGGCCTATATAATTTTAAGTAACAGGAAATCTGCACATGTAAAATAGGCCTTTATTCTGAGGGGGCAGGGAAATATCTCCTCTTGGGTTTGTGCATTTTCCTGACATCCTACCTGAGGAGATGGTTTTACCTTGAAACAGACTCACATTTCCGGTAGTAGCTCTTCAGAGGTGCATTGGCTGTGGTTTGGGCGCACCTCCCCCAGCAAGCAGCCAGCTTTCCTTCTGAGCTCTCATTGGGAAACGGCAAGGCCTGAATTGCATTTGAATTTCCTGGAGGTGAAATTTAGACTGGAAGTAATGCGCTGCCTTGTGATTCCTTGAATGCTGGGAGAAAATGACTGAGAAATGTATTATCCAGCACTAGATATCCACTCTAACAGCCAGTAAGTAGTGCACATCTTCCCATAGGAGCATGTCTTCTACCTGAATTAGTTGTGGCTGAAAGTCAGGCCGAATATTTTCATTGGCCTTGGCAGAGAGTCTGTAACAACCCCTTTATGATAAATGAAAATGCTTACGATGCTGTAAAAGTTTTTGAGGGAGACTGCTGTGTTTACCACATGCTTTTTGTGGCTGGTGAAGAAGTCCTGAGGCAGCAGGGGAAAGAGGCAGACTTCAAATAGAGCAGTGGGGCACCATGCCTCTTGCCAGTGAGAGAATCCAGAACAGAATCTCCCATCCTAGTAGGGACAAGCAAACGGAGGGAATCAGAAGGAAAATGGTGGTTGAAGTGGTCACCTGTGTCTCGTTAACTAGAGATTGAGTAGGTGGATAGAGAGGATGGGTAATCTTACATGGTCTTCTGGAAGCTGTTAGTTGCACATGTGACTCCATAATTGTCTGCATGGCTTTTGCTGTGTACTGAAATAATTAAACTAGACTGGGAAATGGCTCACCTTTGTCACTAGGCGGGTGGTGAAGCACTGGAATGGGTTACCTAGGGAGGTGGTGGAATCTCCATCCTTAGAGGTTTTTAAGGCCTGGCTTGACAACGCCCTGGCTGGGATGGTTTAGTTGGGGTTGGTGCTGCTTTGGGCAGGGCGTTGGACTAGAGGACCTCCTGAGGTCCCTTCCAACCCTCAACTTCTATGATACTATGATCAAGTGCAATGGCAGCCTGATCCCTGATTGGGCCTCAGAGGCCTCTAGTCTGTTCCAGGAAAGATCCCAAGGAAACTTTAACATTAGGCTTGGGGAGAAGGATGTCACTGAGGCAAATACATGGCTCCAGTTAGGCTGTAGTGCTAATTCAACAGAAAACGTGGGATGAGGTGGATTGTCAGCCCATCTAGTTGGCAGAAAGTTCACCAGGAAATGATCGCCCACTAAAGAAGCCGAGTGGACTGGCCCTTGGGGCAGGAGAGGACCATTTTCCAGCTCACCGTACAGGCACGCAGCACAGGCAGCTTATTAGTGGGGACACCCTGTAGAAACAGCCATCCAGTTTTGGGGTGGCAAGATAAACGGGTGCATCTAGTCGGCGAATGAATGAACTGCCATCTGATGACAGGCTGTTCGGGCGTGCTGCCATCTGTCCCCTTGCACTGTTTGGATTTCATGCATATGAGACTGGCATGAGAGAACTAAGGGTGTGATGTCTATCAGAGACAAACCTCTGGGCTAGATGGGAAGGCCTTGGGGCTCTCCTGTGAGCATAGTTGCAAAACTAGCAACTCTCACCAAGGGCTTGCTATTACTTTTAAGTTGGAAATGAGACTCTCACCTGGAGCTTGCTTGCTCGGTGCTGCCTGTGGACTAACGGGCTCCCACGGCCAGGTTCTCTAGGGGACAGTTGATGGGTGGCCTGCGCGTGATCTCTCTCATGCGCCTCTTTCTTTGGAGGGGTTGACAGGTCAGGCCATTCCCCCATCCAAGGAGAGGAAGGTGTCTGCAGATGGTAGATAGTATGCCAGTCTGCCATCCACGGCCCAAGCATAATTTGTTTCAGGCCCAGTACAAACTTGTAACACGGGTCCCCTCCCACACACATCCCACAATCCCTCATCCCATGCCTACAATCTCATGAGCCATGAACATTTTTTTTCCTCATGGTAATGGGGGTTGCAGCCTGGGCCAGGCCCCAGTAAAGTGTACCTTTCCCCCCCACATGTAAGGGCCTGCTGCCATCTCCCACGCCAGCCCCTCAGTGACCCTATCAGATCTCTACTGCTAGCGCTTCCTTCTGGGGCTATGCATCTGATAAGCCCCTGGGGCAGTTCCTTAGCAACCTGAGTAAAGCAATAATTAAACCATATCCTTTAATAGGTGTATAATAAAAGGGGACCAAAAACCTATTGGTAGGTCTCAGGCCTTCTGGAAAGTCTGAACACATTTCATCAATGCAACAAGCATATTTGCACTTAATCTGAGCAGCATTTGAATATATAAATTAAAAAGCTACCACCCTAAGCTGGAATCCATTCGGTATCATCAGAGATCATTATTAAAGGTCTGAAAGCGCACATGGCACATCCTGGAGTATGAAAATGATGGGAGCCTAATAATACTAACTGCTTAGCAAACATAATGGAAATGAGCAGAGAGTGTTGAAGACTTAATACTGCTCCTTTGTAAGTGTTAAAGGCTGCTTAAAAAAATGTGGGTAGGCAGCTGAAGGTTTGCCAGCCTTTTTGGAAAGAAGGTAAGAAATATGATATTAAATTATGCATTTCAGGGTCTGGAGAAGCCAGTTAAATGCCTCCAAAGGGGAGAGTTAACTGTTGAAAATCCACATTTGCCTACTCTCATCTGTATGTCTTCATGCCAATCTTTTGCTCTATGGAAGCACTGGTTTATTGCGTTTTCTTCTTGCAATTTTCCATTGGAAGGCAATTAAACAGAGAGCTCTGGAAAAGGACATCGGTGTTCCTGAGCTTGATTATAAAACCCATCCAGAGCTGGCAGCAAACTAGCCTTCTATTGGCAGGGATTATTTAGTCATTGTTGCCATTGAAAGTGCTGGGTTTAGTATCTGCATTCACTTCATGATCTTGGGACAGGGAAACTTGCCAATGTAACTTTCGAGCTAGTTTAAAACCAGTTAAAATTTTAAATTTGGTGTGAGTGAAAATGCAACGCTTCTGAAAGATGGGGGATGCCCATAGGAGCATAACGGGTACTATATGGCACAGACAGTAGCAACAGAAACTTCCTCATTTTGCCAGCCTACACAGTCCAGCTCCAAGCTGGGGGTGCTATCTCCGAGGCTCAGAGGGGATATTTTAGATGATACGGCCCATCCAGTCCTTGGCCTTTCTGCCCAAACTGCCAGCAAGTAGTTTGTTTGGAACGTGAACCAAAGCCTGTTGAAGTTCCTGGAAAGACTCTCTTCATGACGAGGGACATTTTTCATGTAGTCCCTTGGCCAATGGGAACTTGGCAGAGAGAACCAAACTCATAACATCACTAAGCAGCCAGCAAACTGTAACAATGGTCCATCATCTCTCGCCGGGCTGGATCTGCCCAGAGTTTAAAGATTTGGGGCCAGATTTCCTGTTGCATCCCACCTTTGCTGGATATAACATAGAGGGGGACCTAGTTCTGGTTAACCTAGTTCTCTGGCCAGCCCTGGGTGAGGGTCAGAGTAGCCTGAGGGCTGATCTGTTTTCATTTGCCCATGGTCGCATAGCCGCTTGGGGCTGCTGGAGCGCTTCATACTCCCTGTCTATCCTGGCTAATAGCTATTGATGGACCTATCGTCCTTTAAGTTATCTAGTTCTTTTTGGAATCTCGTTATAGTCTTGGACTTCACAATGTCCTCTATCAAAGAGTTCCACAGGTTGACTGTGCATGGTGTGAAGAAATACTTCCTTTTGTTCAGTTTGAAACCTGCTGCCCAGTTATTTCATTTGGTGACCCTTCATTTTTGTGTCATGAGGAGGAGTAAATAACACTTCCTATCTACTTTCTCCACACCAGTCATGATTTTATAGCTCTCGATCATATCCCCCCTTAGTCGTCTCTTTTTCCAAGCTGAAAAGACCCAGTTTTGTTAATCTCGCCTCACATACAAGCTTTTCCGTACACCTAATCATTTTAGTTGCCCTTTTTGGTCCCTTTTCCCATTCCGATCTCACTTTTTTGAGAAAGGGTGACCAGATCTGCAGGCTGTATACCAGATGTGGGCATAAAATGGATTTATAAAGAGGCAACACTATATTTTCTGTCTTATTACCTGTCCCTTTCCTAAGGTACAAATAAGAGCTGAACAGAAATCAGCAATGGTGCTGCAAAGCTGCCATTTTCTGTGCTAATTCCAGCACAAACAGGCTTGAAATCCTGTAAGGAAGATGGACAGGTGGTATTGCTTGTTTGGGATTGTAGTGACAACATTTCTCATCTCCAATTAATGGAGGGCTCTCTGGGGGGGAGGGGAGGCTGTGTGGGCGGAAAGAGAGAAGAAAATGACAGACGGACAAAAAAGTCCTGAAGTTGAGCTCCCTTGAGCAACACTGGGATTCCTCAGACTGCTACATCCCATGGCAAATTCGCTCCAAAACCCCAGTTCTGCTATCGCTACTTTCCGTGACAGCCGTCCGTCTCTGAGACTGCGTCTACATGGACGGCAGCACTCTCAGCGGTGCCGGATCGATTCTGCGGGATCGACTGAGCAGCTGTGGAGACCTGCTCCATCGATCCAGAAGTCGCCACCGCTAATCCACGCCTGCCAAAAAGAGTAACGTTGCATCAATGGGAGGGCAACGTAGCTTGCATATCTCCTATTGACTGCAGCAGAATTTCACCGGCAGTCTAGACATAGCCTGAGATGCCCTGTTCTTATGAGTAAAACAGTTCTTGATATCGCAGCTCTTCCTGCTTCTGCTATGGTTGCCTGTTCTGTTGCCTCGTATGGCAGTGAGTTGCCAACAGTTACAAACATGACCAGCTCTAGCTTCCTAGGTTCTTGTGACTTCTTGTTCAGTCCTTGTAGAACCTGAATGCCTCACATATTAATGGATTTATTCTCATGAGACTCCTGTGACGTAAGGAAGTACAACCCCTATTTTATAGATGGCGGACTGAGACACAGACAGGTCAAGGACTTGCTCAAGGATACCCAAGATCATTCTTTCCTCTCCCATCCGACTGCTATTGCCATTAATTTACACATCTGTACCGCTTCCACCGCACTTTGGTTTGACATCATCTATTAATCTTGTAGACTGTGTGGGGTTACACCATCTAGAACAGAGCACAGCAACTAAAACCTTAAGCTTTCTTTCTGACATGGACTCAGACTGCCACCCATTCAGAAAATGTGCCAGGAGTGTTTCCTCTACCTACTCTGCCTGTCCCTGATGCACAGTTGGAACAAAGTCAAAGTGCCGTCGGAGAACTTTCAATTTCTATAGCCAGTCTATTCCCAGGACATCAGACTCAAGCGATCACTTCTGCAGTATGACAATTTATCACAATCAATGGAGATGTCCTACAGGTGTTACCTACCCTGTCAAAAAAAAAATTAAAACATAAGCAATGAAGAAAAAGGTCTTTTTCTCAACAATCATTTTAATGAACCACTGAAAATGTACCATGTATTTTCCCAAGGAGGAGGTTATTAGAGATTCACCTGCTGGCTGAGGAGGAAAGGAAGAAAGAAAAGAATAGGAGGAGTGAAAGAGACTGTTTATGAGCACGGGGCATAGTGGATACAATCACACTCCGTGTTCTCCTGTTAATATTGATTCCACTTTTTATAGCTTGCTGCCAGCCCTGCTTGAGACATAGTTCAAAGGAAAACTAATACCAAGAGAGGGAGCTTTAGAAGCTGAAATGCTTTCTAATGGATGAGCCACCAAGCAACTAAAAAAAGAAATCACCAGCTTTGTTGCTGAGCTTTAAATACATTTTTATTCAGCTCTTTTCATGGCTAACGGCAGAATTTCACAGCCGTGCAGTACCAACAGCCAGGGAGTAGTAGAGTTTCTTAAATACTTGCAGCCAATTGGTTTACACAACTGAGGAAAAGAAACTGAGCCCCATAATCACATGCAAACTGCTGGAAGAGGTGTACTGCCTTGTACGGGCACGTGACAGGCTATTTGTCCCAGTGTCAGGGCTTTGCCAATCCTTCCCTCTCTGAGGCTAGTGCAGTCCCCTCCAAGATAGAGATGCTGGAGGACAGGGATAGGTTACAGAGTGACCTAGACAAATTGGAGGATTGGTCCAAAAAATGTGATGAGATTCAACAAGGACAAGTGTAGAGTCCTGCACTTAGCTTGGAAAAATTCCATCATAGCTACAGACTGGGGACCAACTGGATAGGCAGCAGTTCTGCAGAAAAGGACCTGGGGTTACAGTGGGCAAGACGCTGGATATGAGTCAACAGTGTGCCCTTGTTGCCAAGAGGGCTAACGGCATATTGGGCTGCAATAGTCAGTGCGTTGCGAGCAGATCGAGGGAAGTGATTATTCCCCTCTATTCGGCATTGGTGAGGCCGCATTTGAAGTACTGTGTCCAGTTTTGGGCCCCCCCCCACAGAAAAGTTGTGGACAAATTGGAGAGAGTCCAGCGGAGGGCAACAAAAATGATTAGGAGGCTGGGTCACAAGTCTTACGAGGAGAGGCTGAGGGAGCTAGGCCTGTTTAGTCTGCAGAAGAGAAGAATGAGGGGGGATTTGATAGCAGCCTTCAACTACCTGAAAGGGGGGTCCAGGGAGGATGGAGCTAGGCTGTTCTCAGTGGTGGTAGGTGACAAAACAAGGAGCAATGGTCTCAGTTGCAGTGGGGGAGGTCTAGGTTGGACATTAGAATCATAGAATCTTAGAGTTGGAAGGGACCTCAGGAGGCATCTAGTCCAACCCCCTGCTCAAAGCAGGACTATCCTCAGCTAATTCATCCTGGAAAGGGTTTTGTCAAGCCTCAGCTTAAAAACCTCTAAAGATGGAGATGCCACCACCTCCTTAGGTAACCCATTCCAATACTTCACCACTCTCTTAGTGAACAACTTTTTCCTAATGTCCAACCTAGACCTCCCCCACTGCAGCTTGAGACCATTGCTCCTTGTTCTGTCATCTGCCACCACTGAGAACAGCCCAGCTCCATCCTCCCTGGACAGCCTAGCTCCATACTCCCTGGAAAAACTTTTTCCACTTCAAGTGTGGTGAAGCACCAGAATTAGTTCCCTAGTGGGTGAAATCTCCACTCTTAGAGGTTTTTAAGGCTTGGCTTGACAAACCCTGACTGGGATGATTTAGTAGGGATTGGTCCTGCTTTCAGCAGTAGGTTGAACTAGATGACCTTCTGAGGTCCCTTCCAACCCTAATTTTCTATGATTCTATGATTCTAAAGTTAAGATAGATTGTGCTGTATGCAAAACTGTTAACATTACAAGCTATCAACTTAATTTGTCAGTGGTTACCTGGATCTGCATGCAGGCTAGGGGGCTCTGTAGGAAAGTATGCCATCAGAGTCAGTTTGCAAAGACCCAGTCTAGAGTTGCGGTGGGGTGAGTTGTGCCTGTGTGCCTTAGTGAGCAGCCTGTTTTCTCTCGCACTCTGTCTCTCTTTGGGTTCTGGATTTAAAGAAATAAAGTAGTATTATATTCTAACCATTCATGTTCTTGATCTAACCACTCAGTTATATGATGTTAACATACCAAAGGCTTGTGGAAAACCACATCTTCAAGGTGGTTGCTGTGTAGGCCCACTGTTTTGCACACATGCTCATAACCAAATTCAGCCATGGTGTAGGGGATGTAATCTCCTTTGGTGTCACTGGATTTCCAACCAGTGTTATATTTGATCCTAAAACTTTTTAGGACAAATATTGCTTCTCTGCTCAATATGGTTGCACTGGTGTAACAGAACAGAATTTTATCTTGCGTATATTTGTTACAGTAACTTGTAAAACTGTGCCTATGACTCAGATGCACAGACATTAAGGTCAGAAGAAGCCACTATGATCATCTGGTCTGACCTCCCGCACAACTCAGGCCACAGAATCTCACCCGCCCACTCCTGTAATAGACCCTCGACCTATGACTGAGTTACTTAACTCCTCAAATAATGGTTTAAAGAATTCAAGGTACAGAGAATCCACCAGCATTTGACCTGTGCTCCCCCATGCTGCAGAGGAAGGTGAAAAATCCCACGGCTCTCTGCCAATCTGCACTGGAGGAAAATTCCTTCCTGACCCCAAATATGGTCGGTGTGCAGTATTTTGATGTGATTCCTGCTTTCCAGTGAAGACATTAGCCAGCTCTGAAAGCCAGGCTGTGAGAAGCGAGAGAACACAGTGCCAGCTTTGTGCAAAACAGACGACGAATAGGATCACAGGGAGAAAGGAGATCATTTGCTTCCCCATGCCTCTGGCTTTCTCTCCCACTCTTGTGCTTCTGGCCTGGTATTAACATTAAGCGTTGTTGCACTTCATTTGGGGGTTTATAAAGCATAGTGATTTCCAGGAAGGGACACTGTATGGAACAACACTGAAAGATCTTGAAGTGTTCTAGTTACCAGGCTCCGATACCAGGAGTTTCTCTCCAGTTCCCAGACCATTTGTTGAATGTGGGAGGCCCAGTGCTGGACTATTATGGTGGATGTCCATCTTCAAATTCAAATTTTGCTTTTTCATCTGCATGTTTATAGAACATGGACTCAGAAAGGGGTCAGGGTGTAAGCAACAGTATCTTTATCATCGTTTTATTATGATTCTTTTTCCTTGTGCTGTTTGCTTACAGTTAACTGGGATAAAGAACATCATCACTGTGCCACATAAGAGCCTACTTTGTAAAGTGACTGGGCCTTGAGATGAAATATTTTAAAGGGCCAGTCGTGTTAGGGCCTGATCGAAAGCCCTGTCAAATCAACGAGTGTGTCTTTGCGTTGGCCATTGGATCAGAACCTTGGCTCACCCTAAGGAGGAATGAGAGGGCGTTGATTGCCATCAAATGTTTGAGGGGTATGAGCGTTGTGGAGAGAGAGAGGAATTGCTTAGCTTGACATACACGTGTAATCAGAGAATTGGGAAGAAATGTAGTCTGAATAGCAGGGAAAACATTCTGTGAAGCTGGTTTGACTGGAGGATAAGCTCCCAATGGAAATGGCAAAAGGTCATTTAAAAATAAACCGGGCAAGACCAATGAGAATATAAGGTAGGACACTTCCTGAATTGGCAAGGAGGTGGCTGAGGTGACCTGATGGGCATGTTATCCCTCCATCTTTGGTTATTAAAGCAACTCAGCGCTGCTAACATTCTTCAGTCCTCTACGGTGGCTGTGGCAAAGTGCGTGTCTACAGTAGGACTGCTCCATGGTGGGACAGCAATTTTCCTTCCCTGGGGATTTCTAGCATCAGGATGGCAGGATGTGGAAGCTGCCTTCTCCACAGACTCCCGTCAAGCCCCTTCCTCACCACAGCAAAAGCAAGCCAAGGAAACTCTGACATGACCCTTGGAGAGTATCTGAGCCCACTATCCTACTTCTGTAGACTTTGCTTGGGGAATGCTGAAAATGGAACATGGTTTGTGCAACAGGAAGTGATGCTCAGCTATTGAATGCGTGAAAAGAAACCCTGGGGATTTTCATATTGGTTACTTTTATTTATAGGTCATCACTGTTCACATTAAACCAGTGGTCAGTGAAAGTGAAATGAAAAGGATTCGAAGTCACCTTACACACTGACTCACCCATTCAGATGCCAAACTGCTTCCTTTGTCACAAATTGCATCAGCTCCACCACCAAGTTTGCTGCATCCTGCATTTACTAGTAACGTCTATATTTATTATAGTCATAAAAGTTGGGGGGAAAGCATTATTGGTGTTTTGGGGTGTGTGTATATTTGTTTTACAGTTAGATGAAGCTAGTCTATTCCAGTTACACCAGCCTTATTTGTGTTGGATGAAATTCACCCCAATGCAGAGGGCCAATACATAGGCTTTTAGACAATACTAAGTCTTTTCTTTGACTTTGTATGGGCTTTGCGCTGGAGATTAACACTTTACGACACAGGTAGCTGATGTAAGAAAGGGTGGAATAATTAGCCTGCTGGTTATTAATAGAAATGACATTTTTCCTTGAAACTAACACAGCCATGCTACTCTCTCAACTTTTCACATGCTTACGTCGGCTTTTATTTCCATTTCTCTTTAGTTTCAGTGACTGAGTTTTTTCTTCCTGACAGTTGACCTTGTTTTCACTCTTCAGATGGATCTGTCACCGTGTGTTAATAGACATCAAAGCACAGAGGTAACAGCAGAAAAGCTGTATATTACAAAGGCTTGCTCTACCTGTTATGGACCAGATCCTCTGCTGCTGTAATTCAGTCGCACCAGCTAAGAATTTGACCCTATATTCTCGTCTTTCCCTTTCACGCAATCTACGTAACAGGAAAATAAGGCTGTCAAGGATCTGATCCTGACACAGTGACCCCTGGAGTTTTGACGGCTTGTAGGTCCAGTGGGATGTGCGCCGTAGCATTCCAGCAGTGATGAATTCTCAACCCTCTGGCTTCATCCATCTGGGTACTTCCCAACTTTGGGGGTCTGACAGAACAATCTAACACACAGCAAAAGAAAATAAAGGAGAAAGAAACAAACAGTCCCAGCCAGGACACTGGCATCTTTTCCCTCAGAAGGGTCCTGGACAAATCACAGTTCAACTCAAAGTCCACTGACTGTCCAGCAAAAGTTAGAAATATGCCCCTCCATCCCTTTGACAGAGGGGAGCTGGATTCTTTTTTAGGCACTGTCATTGGTTCTGCTCACTACCAGGCGTCTTTCTTGTAGCTGGGACGTCAGCACTCTGTTGCCCATTACTGAATGGGGTTTCCTCCTTTTAAAGTCCTTCTCCATTCCTGGCATGACTCATAGATGCATCAGAGTGGAATTGCTTCAGCCCAGAGCAGCTCTTTAATCCCTTCCAGGCTTAAATCCTACTAAACTAAGGCTGGAAACGGAGTGTGTCACCTGTACTTGAAAGGTGGGAAAAGTTAATGAAACCTGAGAAGACGGGTTACTAGTAGGGCATTACAGCGGGCAATCAAAATAGCTTAATTGAGTATAGTAAAGAAATTATAAAGCATGGCCATGCTCAATTTTAATTACTATAATGGCCATGTCTAAAATGCAGTAAGGCTTTATCAGCGAACTATCTATATTTTGTGAAGTAATACTGGAAAACTGTTTCAAGACACCAATGCTGCTTACACAGTATTTATGATTTAAACATGGAAAGCAGTTCAAATCTTGGCTACAAAGACATTAATGAGTTGCATTCAGAAATACTGGCCAAGTCATCTCTTTTGATTAAAAGATGAATTAAAATTTTCTTTTAGCTCAGGCATAGATCCAGCAAAGCACTTAAGCACAGGCAAACTTCAAGCCAATGAGGAGCCTGTCTGAAGTCACATGGGACTATCCCCGTAAATAAAGTTATAAATGTGTCTCTGTCAGTGTTTACAGGAGCGGAGCCGAAGAGTGCTAGAAATCCCTTTTCCTGCTTGATGTGGTTGACTCTGTAATGCAGTGAGGTGTCGTGTCTGAGCAGTAACTCATTCATTCCATTTGTTTTTCATTTGAAAATAACTCTCCTGTGGCCCATGTTTTAAAATGAGCCGTGTATTCCAAGCTAAGTTTAAAACGTGCTTGATGTTTAATCATAGAATTTTTCTTTCTTCAGTACTTCTTTCTTTCTTTGTGCCATGGTACTGTGGCATCATGGGAAAACTGCAGGATACAGTAAACTAATGAATAATTCTGAAAAATGTGACTTTCTTCTGTAGGTCAATGGAATCCAGAGGACAGCCTCTAGGCTGCTCAGTATAGATTGATCCCTGTACCTGCCCCCTGATGTCTCGTCTAACTGATACTCTAGATCTGACGAGTAATGTTGTATCTTACCTGGCAAGAGCAATCCTTGGTACAGAAGGAAGACAAAAGATGAGCACTCGTCAGAAAATGGAATTTCTATTCTATGGAAAACTGACATTTTGCAATTTGTTTAATTTCTGAATCGGGGTGAAATTTCACAATTTCCCACTGAAGAGAAATGATCAACAAATTATTTTGATTGTGAAACACTGAATGATTTCATTTTGATCATTTCAAAACATTTTTAAAATATAAAATATTAAATAGAATACACACACCATGTTAACTGTAATATTCTTTCTATATGTAAGTAAAAAATGAAATGAATGGAAATGATAAAAGCCAAATAAGACATTTTTACCCTGTTTTAACAAAACCTTTGACTTTCTTCCATCAAACACTTCAGCAAAATCATCACGTTCCTGCAGAATGTTTCAATTTTGATAAAACTGCATTTTCCCGTGGAAAACTGTTCTGTCTACATTTTTTTGACCAGCTGTAAGAGGAAATTCATAGCTTCCTCTGAAAGTAAAGCTCTGAACTCTGTATCCAAAATTTTTGTTCTGTTCCACATTCACTTCTGCCTATGAGAAAACATCCCACAGTTACGTGAATAGCCAATTATTAGGGTGACACAGAGATCCAGCAAGGAGAAGGAGGT
>ML677027.1:11294014-11322752 GCA_007922155.1 Mesoclemmys tuberculata
AGCTGATCGCCATATTTGGGGTCGGGAAGGAATTTTCCTCCGGGGCGATTGGCAGAGGCCCCGGAGGTTTTTCGCCTTCCTCTACAGCGTGGGGCATGGGTCGCTTGCTGATGGATTCCCAGCAGCTTGAGGTCTTCAAATCTCACTTTTGAGGATTTCAATAACTCAGTCATGGGTTCAGGGTTGTTATAAATGTGTATGGGTAGGGTTTTGTGGCCTGCCTTGTGCAGGAGGTCAGACTAGATGATCATATTGGTCCCTTCTGACCTATGAGTCTGAGTCTATAAGAGAAGTGGAAGCCCCTTCCAGTTCTAATGGTGCAGTTGGAACTTGCTGTCTCAATGGACTGAATAAGTGTTTATTGACTCTTTTTGCACATTTAGAATACACAACATTATCACCCCCTGCTTTCTGAGCTGTGATCTGTAGAGCAGGTGAGGCGCCTAGCATGGAATGTCTCTACACAAACCTGAGTGCAAATACTGAGGTGAACGTAAACCTTTCTAAAGGTTGAGATCAGTTAAAAAAGGTAACCCCTTTTGTCCTGACCCTCCTGCCCTACAAGATCTATTACTGAAGTCTGAGCAGCTCTGACGTTCATTAGATACATTTTACTACTGTAATGCATAAAAATCACAGCAATCAATACAGTTCAGTAGTGTAATTTACTTTATTGTATGGCCCTGCTTACACGTTAACATCCGACTTGTTACTACCTAGCAACCAATTGGATTTTTCAGTTTTATCGTGTTGCAAAGCTATGTTGAGGTGAAACTCGACAGAGCTTCTTAGACTTGGCCTCTTTGCTTTTATTTCAGTGGGCATTAAAATTTGGGAAAGCCGAGGAAATAACTACATTAGAAAACACTGTGAATTCACTCATCCTGTCTTACATGTAGAGGCTGGGCAAATTTCTCCAGATGTCCAGTCAGTTACCTCAGAGCTGACTTGCATAGACCTCTCTCTTGAGGGGATGAGAGGAATTCAGCCTCGTTGGTAACTTATTTCTGGATCATGCTGTGAGCTGGTAGCTCAGGCTGTAGTCATTAATATGTGGGAGTTTCATGTTGAAGATGACTTCAGGCCAGTGAGGACTATAATACAAGACTGTGCAAAAAAAAGAAAAAAAAGGAAAAGGAAAGGAAAAAAAAATCACCCTCACCATGGAGGCCCATAAGTGAAAAGGAAGGGTTTCGTTGTTTATACCCCATTATCCAAGTAGAACCTATTTTCTCTTTCTTTCTAGATTATTTGTGTTATAAACCAACCAATGAACAAGGAGAATCATAATGGGTTTGTTCAAATAGGGGACATTAAAAGGAAGGAAAATATACTGAAGTAAAGACTATTTGGACTAGAGCTGTGCGAATAACAGATTTTTCAGTTTGCTGTCAATTGTGAAAAATCGAGGGGGAAATTATATTAATTGAACCAAAAAATGAATTAAAAAAAATGTAATATCAAAAATGTATGCTTTCAGGTCAAACAAAATATTTAGTATGGCCCCGAAATATCTTTGTTTCAGTTTCAAGTATTCTTTTATGGGTTTGAATTTTTTATTTTAAATACAATCATTTTGAACTTGAGTGGTGGGGGGCGCTGCGATTTGACACAAACAATTCAGCAAACCAACGTGAAATTCAGTGTCACCAAATCTGCTTCCCAGTATCCCCACCCAAAAGTGTCAGATGAAAACTTTTGCCCCGCTCTAGTTTGTACGCAATCGAAACTCCACTTCTGCATGCCCAGACAATCCACATCCTACTAACGCTAGTTCTGGTCTGACCGACCAAGTTAAATGGAGATTTCTCCGTAGCCTGCTATGTTAGATGGCGAATTCTGCAGCCAGGTCTGACAATGTAGTGATAATTGAAGTAGCAGCTTTGGGTTTCCTTGAAAGTTAACAGATGCTAACTGTGCCTTGCAGGGTAGCACCTTTTTCTCTCAAAACATGCTCTAACCTGGCAAGTCACGTGCTTGCAGAACTCAGCTTAGTAAACAAGCCTCAGTTAAGACAGAATTGAAGGATCCCTTTATTTTTTCAATGGTGTGGAAGACAGATGGGCACTTTAAGAGGGCATTTAGGTTGGGACCTAAAGGAGTGCGTCATCCACCCCCCTTTGGAAGTTGATTTTGACAGATGTAATGACTGCCAAAATATAAATATGTAAAATAGGAGGTCAATGGAATGACACTAGAGAGGAAGTTGATCAGTTGACACAGAGCTCTTCTTCAGGTGTGGCTCGAAGGCTTCTCTCTCACCAACAGGAGATGGCCCAATAAAAGATATGATCTCACCCACCTTGTCTCTCTAATATCCTGGGACCAACAAAGCTACAACTATACTTCCCCTGTGGGAGATTATGTTTAATAGGTCAGATTGGCAGGGACCTTGGGATATTTTTACCTTCCTCTGTAACATAGGAAGTGGACTGCCTGCTAGAATCATCTGGGTATATCCCACCTAATCAATTCAGTGGCACCACTTTCTTCCCTGTTCTCTGCCTGCGGCAGACAACAGTTTCATCTCGTGAGGGCTGAAACGGAATAGTCCAACCCAAGTTATTGGATCCATTATAGGGGCAAATGGGTGAAATTAATGGCCTGTGTTCTCAGAGAGGTCACACTAGATGATCTAACAGTCCCTTCTGGCCTTATTAAGCTGTATGGAACTCTGAAAATTAAAGCAAAAATTTAAGGACGGAGACATTATTTTTCATAAAGCTCCGTTTAGGGTTTGCAAACACATTATAACACAGTGACTTAACAGCTGTAATTTTGGGGTCTGCTTCAAATGGAAGTCAGTGGGCGTTGCCAGCCTCATCTTTTAGGGTGCTTTGAGAATCCCCAGCGTAAACCTTAGCAGAGCGAGAGAAAACTCCAGTTTGCTGAATGGTGCTGTATTACTCATTTTATAAAATGAACTGTCGGTCTGTAGAATGGAGTATTTAAATGCTTATTTGTTGTTTGTGTTACTGTAGCACTTCAAAGCCCTAGCCATGTTCCAGGTCCTCCAGGAGCGAGGCACACCAAAACAAAAAGAAAGTCCCTGCCCCAAGGACCTTACAATCTAAGTGTAAGACAAGAGACAACAGATGGATAGAGTTGGCCCAGTCCAGAGTACGTGCAAACCGTGTGCCACAGCCTGCTCTGAGGAAGCAGGGCCATAGGGTTCAAGATCAGGGCTGAGACTGGGTGGCCGGTGGGCACCATTGCTGTGCGTGGTGGGGGAGCAGCAGGGCTTCACTCAGGGATCAGGGAGCGGTAGTTGCCCAATGGGTGAACCAGGTTTTTTAGTCCAGGGTACAGCCAAGTTTGCACCTGGGATATCAGTTCCTTGGAGGGTGTCAATTTATGAGCAGGCAATGGCCAGGCTGGTGACTAGGTAGTGGGCAGATCCCGGGCCAAGGGTAAAGGCATTTCAGCAGACTGGCTTGGGAAGCAGGTGTTTGGTTTCAAAGTGGCCTGGGAAGCAACAGGCATAAGAAACTAGTTGCGCAGACAAGAGGTGTGGCAGAAACAGGAAGCGCTCTACTAAATTGTGTCCAATCACCTGACAGATGCAGCCTATGGCTGTGAGGTATTGGCTACAGTTCCTTGTCCAACCGTGCACTGTGGTGGTACAGAGGGTAAGGCTCTTACTTGGCAACCCAAGACCTGGGTGTGAGATATGCAATGCCTGAGAGAATATTGGCCTAGAAATGTAGGGCTGGAAGGGACTACGAGAAGGCATCAAGTCCAACCCCCTGCATAGAATCAGGACCAACTGATTGGATAAACATCTGTCAGGGATGGTCTAACCTGTTCAGTGACGAGGATTCCACAAGCCCCCAAGAAAACCTATTCCAGAGCTTAGCTCCCTTTTTTCCTAACATCTAACCCAAATCTCCCTTGGTGCAGATTAAACCCATTACTACTTCCTTCAGTGGACATGGAGAACAATTGATCACTCTCTTCTTTTCTAACAGCATGATAGGCAGTGGTCTCTGCACACTCGCATCCTAACTGTGATCAGTTGCTTTGCAGACCTCATGGAAAAGGAATATTTTAAGGAATGGTGTTAGAAGAAAGCACAGAGTGCTTGTTTTCAAATTTAACAAGTAGGCAAAAGAGGCTGGTATCATAAGCCAATTGGAGGTGGGAGTTGACATCTTACAGAAAATTAATATGATATATAGGGAAGGGATAGGGCATGAAGGACCTTCAAAGTGAAGACAAGTAGCTTATATTTGATGTGATAAAGGAGCGGGAGCCAGGGAGAGGGGGCTAGGAAAACGATCTTTGCTGCAGTATTCTAAATGGATGAGTGGGGGTGAGATAGTATCTGTCAAGGTCAGAGACAAGGATGTTGCAGTAATTGAGACACGAGCTGATGAGAGCTTGAATGAGAGTGTTAGCCTCAAGAAAGGGGTGAGGTTCAGGGAAAGCAGATTATCACAAGCCTTTGGAGAAAGAGGGCGCTTTTAGAAAAGTGTCACGTCTTTTAATAGCACCTGAGACAGTTTGTTGGCAGCCTTAATGGTGAAATTGCACACACCCGTGTACCTTATTACTGCAATTTGACATCTTTCTGCCATTGCAGATGTGCAGGCACATAGCTGACTTATGGATAGAGGTAAAAAATCCCAGGGTGAAGTTCACAGCTGAAGTAAGCGCCTGTAAAACCGCACTTGCGCTCTAGGCTGTACAAAAATTACTTTTGAACTCAGAAAATTCTGAGTTCTTGAACACACCTTCTGGATCATATTCATTTACATCCACTTCTGCCACCTTAGCAGCGCACAGTGCATTCCACCCTTTACTCCTGAATATGACCCACTGGGTTGAACGGGCCTAACTGAAGATAGAATGGTAGCCATGGTTTTGTATTGTTCGTTTTGGCAACCAGTCAGAAGGCAAGATTCCCTAAGCCAATTTTGTAATAGGTGATGACTGTCCACAATAAATGGAAGAGCCATTTTATGTAAAATATGAGGTCAGTGGAATCACACCAGGAATGAATCTGGTACACTGAGTGCTGTGGTTTAGTTGTGACTGGAGGAGGCTATAGTTAATGTTAAATTATATCATGAAACTGTTATTTTTCATAAAGCCCCATTTTGGGAGTGCAGCTACGTTATAACACGATGACTGAAGAGCTGTAATTTTGGGGAGTTTTTAATATGCTATGCTAGCTCATCCTCGTTAATTATTAAAAGTGCCCTCAAATTGAAGACACCCTGGAACCAAAACACAATTAAAAATTAAAGCTTTTTTTAACCACAGCATCAGTTCAAAGCAGAATGAAATTACATTTTTTAAATATGCTCAGCCTGTAAATTCTCAGAGCCAAGATGATATATTCCCCAAGATACAGCATGCAATGTACTTTTGCTCTCACTTTCTTTTCCCTCCTACCCCCGCAAATTTGAATACACACTGAAAACATTTTCACTGTAAGTCTGATGACCCCCCCATCAATAGGCCATTGTCAGAGAATGAATCCTTGATCTCCAACATGAAAAGTATAAGCCCCCATCTTTTTGAGCAAAAAGAGTAACATCAGCAGCTGATAGCTCAAGAACGCTATTATGAGAACCAGCCACTAGAGAGAGACATGTAATACACTTACATAACAGGTGGCCTGTCGTTTTATGGAAATTGTTATCAGCACAAAACGCTTCAGATGGCAAATCTTTCTCCAAAGATGATTTTAACCTCAACAAATCTTGACAGGCATGAAACTCTGAGATGATCTAGAGAGATGACTGCTAGCTATTTGAGAAAAGGTGGCTGCTTGGCATTGAATTAAATGAGACAATTACCCTAGTCCTTTGGTTTGTGTTGAAAGTGTGTTTGGTTTGTTAAAGTTTGCTCATCACAGGTATCATTTGGTGGATAATTTGATCATCTGAATTACCTGCGATGTTTTAGGCTGGATTCTTGGTTCGTGGACCTGACTGAGAAGGAAGAGAGGTGGTGTTTCTAAATTACAGTAGGGATATGCCATATGTAAGGACTCACTAAGGCAGCAGACACAGTTATTAAATCCTCCTCTTCCTTGCAGCTGCTGTTTGTCTCTCCAGTCGCTCCCAGCCACCAAGCCACTTGACTTCCTCGTTTTCTTTTCATTGGCTTCTGCCAGGTTTTTTGCAACACTACAAGATACCAGCTGCTTCTATCCCCTGTCTACTAATTCTTGTCTTTCTCAGGGTAGCCTGGAGTCCTGGTGCTCCCTGACAATCCTGAGCCACTGTACCTTTTCATATGGTGCATTGGTCAAAACCTGTTGAGTTCCACTTCAGAGGTAACTGAAGTGAGGGGTGTGTGTGTGTGTGTGTGTGTGAGAGAGAGAGAGAGAGACACACACAGATACAGAGGTATAAGTAAGTACCATACATGCCTACTATATATAATATCCATATATAGCCAAATTCTTCCTTTGGACACACCGATGAAACTCCTCTCGGCTCTAATGGAGAATTTATATGCAAATACAAGGGAAGGATTTGGCCAACACTGTAATTTGCTATGTAAACTTAAGATGTTGTTTGCCTAGTTGTGTGAAATGAGTCTAGAGATGCAAGACATTTTCTAGACCCCCCCAGGAGGGTTTATACTATAAATTGCACCATTATGTCATAATCCCAGGCCACTTGGATTGTGCTGGGTATCATGAGTCCTCAGTGCTCACCATTTAATTTGACTCCAGGGAAACTGGCGAGGCATACATAATGAGCATCTGTACACCTGCAAATTTGCACAGCTACTTCTTTTTAAAATGTAAACATTTAAATACAGAGGGTGAGTCCCAACTGAATTCGGCTTGTTCAGTTGAATCACTCAGTTGTTAGAAATCGGATCCTAGAGACTGCGACTGCACAAGTAATAGAAGCTAGGGTTTTAGTGAACTGCACATCCTGGGCTACGTTTGAGGATCTTCAAGGCTTTATTATTGTTATCATTATTATTATTTCATTGCGGTAGCAATTGGAGATTGCAGTCTGGAATCAGGGTCCTTGTGTGCTAGATGCTGTATCTGACTGATGATAGCAGATAGCGATCAAGGACTCGTTAGGCTAGGCACTATACACATAATAAAAAATAATAACAAATCCTCCCTGGAATTGATACAAACAATAATCCCTTCAGAACGTGCATGCTATGGAAATTCATTCCCAGGATTAGCAAAGGTGCTCAATTTCCTAGTGCACGTAAATCGTTGACTTGGGGCACAGCTACTTTACTAAGTGAAAATGGTATTTCGGGGGGGAAATTATGACGGTTCCTAGCCATAAAAATAAATTCAGGGTAGGAAGCTGCACTGACCGAAAAAATGCCCAGCAGATGACTTTTCAGCCGCTGTCTCCTCATCAACAGTAAAAACAAAACATAAACCATAGGAAACTTCATCCGAGCTCCTGACCCCTCTTCTGAAAACATAATCCACCAATAAACTTTAACCTCAATACTGATTGCCCAGCAGAGAGCAACAATCATAATTCTTTCCAAAGCCAATGCAAAGCTAGGCGAAGCAACAAAACTTTCCAAAAGTTTTGCCATCTATTTCAAACTTGCCACCAAGTCAATCAGCTGAAATGGTACCTCAGAACTGATCCTTTTAATGACCAGCTTATTTCTACTATCAATTAGAAACATAATGGTTACACTGTGATGTGGTGATCACCTGCTATAGACTCTGAACAGGGGATGAGCCCAGGACTTCTCCATCTAACAGTATGAGCTGCTACTGTCTGAACGAGAAGATTAGTGCAAGAGCTGCTTAAAAAATGCCAAGTAACTTTCATGGCAAATTTCTTTTAAAAAACCCCAATTTCCCTCCCAATATTTGCAGCCAAATATTTGCTTTTAACTTAAACATAGAACCCAAAACCTTGTTTTTCAGCCAAAAATTGATTTTATTTTTTTAATCTGTTTTTTTCATTTTTAAGAGTGACTTTTGGTCAAAAACAAAATTTGGTCAAAAAATGTTGACTAGCTCTAAGAAACTCCCTTAGGTGGCTGTTGTAGCAGACTGTTCACTCCTTCTGTGATCCAGCCACTACAGGGAGATATGCTGGAGTAATGTGGGTCGCATAGACATTATTTCAAATATAATATTTAGAATTTCCAGTTGATGTCTTCTCTCTTCATTACCTCTAAGATTGACATTATCTTCCAAAGTTACTCCATAATCACAACATTCTTTCCCTGAATTGTTCCTTTCACTCATTTGTTCTCATCGTGGCATAAAGCGAATAGAAAGCAAGGAGCACAACTTTATCTGCATTGTGAAGCACAGGGCACATTTGCTTTATCTGCATTGTAAAGCATAGGGCACATTTACAGTAATGGAAAAATAAAATCTTCATTAAGTCCAGTCAAAATTTTTCCATTTAATTTGTGTGATGGAAAATTAGATTTTGGACAAATCATAATTTTTCACAAAGAAGTGTCTGCTTTGCTTGAAAAAAAAAAATATATATATAGGTCAAACACAAAAACCAAATCTCTATAAATTTTTCAACAAAAAGTTGAAATTTTCCATTTAAAATTTTGACCAAAAAAATAAGAAAAATGTTTTGCCAAAATCTTGAACAGTTAAAATTTGCATTTTCTGACCAACTCTCATAATTCATTATAATAATAAAATAATACGACGATCTCTTTAGATGTAAGAATTTATCAAACACTTCACCTAGAGCCGAGAGAATAGCTGGAAGTTCTCTTGAGTATTTCCTCAAATAAAATAGTGAACTTGCTTCTGTTATGTTCTCCCTTTTTTGGGGAAAATATTTGCTGACATAGAAGTTTAGTCTTTTTATGCCATCATGCAAATAATCTGGAATAACAAGTACCTTTGTGAAAATTGTATTCTCATCTTGGAAACATCAGGATCAGCAAAAGAGGCAAAACCCACTGAATAAATTATTCTCTGGTCTCTTCTCTCCAGCCTTAGCTTCACTTTGGCCTTTACTCAACGTCAAAATGTTTATTGCTCTATATGACACCAGGAATGTTTATTAAAAACATTCAATAAACTGGAATGGATTTTCTGCTCAGGATGAATGATTAGGATAGACAAAAGCTTAGCAAAGCTAGGATGGAAGGCAAGGCTCCTCTAGCTAATGCAAAACAATATCTCCCAGGTACACTGAGACACTGAGCCTTGATCTACCACAAGTACACCATGTGAACTGCAAGCCAGTGGCCGGATTATTATTGAATATAGCAGCGACCCATGCAATATCTGCTCTTGTTGTTTTCTGGTGCAGCCTTGTTATGTGATGTTTCTGCATCGTATTGCCATCACAGATTTAGTCTGATTACAGCTGTGCTGTCCAGGGTTGATCCATTCCAAAATCCTGACCAGATATTTGGAAAATAAAAGAGGAGACCAAAGAATCTCAGGCTCGCCCTGAGCCCAGTGCATTGTGGGGCAGGCCTTGGAAGAACAGGATTTGATGCTCCAAAACCATTATTCATGTGAGTAAAAAGTATCCACATTTTGCAGGAACAGCTCTGTGGTGTTCTCTATGCCAGTGCTCAGAAGAGCTAGACCTTAATATCCGTTCTCAGTGCTTCGATTCAAGGAGAGCTGCTTCTTATCTGAAACAGAGCTTCCCACACCAATTTGCACCAGCCGCCTCAGCAAACAGCAGAGCCCTCAGACAGCATTAGATCTGGTCAGGGCAGTTGTCTGATGTGTAGCTGAATTACCGGGGGTACAGCAACTGCATCACATGATGACATCACATATTAACCACTTTGCTGTTCTTAATTTCTACGATATTACATGCCCATCATATGCCTCCACTTTCACTTAGTTTTAGATAAGGTCTCAATTCAGCCAGGTACTCTGGGTATGTGCTTTACTTTAAGCACATGTTTAAAGCCTACATTAACTTCAGTGGGACTTAAACATGTGTTTAAATGCTTTGCTGGATTGATGCATAAAGAAGCTCTGAAGCAGGAAAATTATCAAAGAATTTTCCCATGTGCATCAAATATTTACCAGAGTTGGAGAATAACCATTTGTTGACAGTCCCCTGGTCTGTGGACAGATTATTCTTTTCAGAGTCTACATGGCTTGTTGTACAATCCACGCTCCCGGTATCTCTCACATATTACTTTTTAAACTCACGATACTCACAGTCACAGCAAGTTAAACTTTTATGTTTTATAACACAGCTGCTTGGGTGCAATGGAGTAAATTTTCAGTGTGGTGCATGGGAAATTAGGTATACAATTCCTTTTCATAATAACAATTTCCCAGAGTGAGTCTAGTAAAATAACACGGAGAAACTATAATAATGAATCTGTCTCTAGCCAGGATAAAAAAATAAGTCCTTTAAATTACAATACCTTTTGAAATGCAGCAAGCCAATAACAATAAATCACCATATCTGTTTTTCAGTCCAACTGTGTTATAGGTATATTAGAGAGGCACCCACCAGCTTTACCGTGGCAAGGTCTTTCTCAGCATTACCATTATTAAATCCGGTTTTCAGAGGGTTTATAACTTGACTGTGAAAATTTACTCCAGGCTCAAACTTGACATTTAAAGTGTCAGCTAAAAAGAGATTAAATTTTCTAGTTTATTTTTAAATCTATGTAGCTGGTGTTAAGTCCAATGAAAACAAATTGAATAGAGATCTGACAGCTTGGGAGGCTTTCAAAAAATCACAAATATTTTCAGGCCAAGAATATGCTCTTTGGTTACACTAGTATAAATCAAAATCAACCCCTTTCATTTCAGCTGAGTTACTCTGGATTTACACTGGTGTAAATCAGGTTTGGGTTTGTGTTTCCCACTGAAAGTCCACCTCTAGTTCACCTATCTGCAAAATTGGTACTTGATCCATTGGGCTAGGGAAGGCAAAGGTGGTTGATGTTATTCTGGCTACACCACTCCCTTGGCATGAAAGTAACATGCTTTAACCATGTCAGCCCAAGGAGGCATTGTCTTAAGGGAACTTTGACTCTGAAATGAGATTAGAATCAGACCCAACATACTGAATTTCCAAATTAAATCACTGCCCATGTAAAAATTTTTTTACTATGTCTACTTTATATTAAGTACATGCAGAGAAATCTTAATGTGAATGACAGAGCTACACGGGCCACTGGATGTATCCTTCCTCTTTAACACAGTCTAGGATGCTAGCATGGGAACTTGGAGTCAATGGTTCAATCATAGGCTCATAGACTCTACGGTCAGAAGGGATCATTATGATCATCTAGTCTGACTTCCTGCACAGCACAAGCCACAGAACCTTACCTGCCCACTCCTATAATAGACTCCTAACCTATGATTGAGTTATTAAAGTCCTTAAATCATGGTTTAAAGACTTACGGTACAGAGAATCCACCAGCAAGTGACCCATGCCCTATGTTACAGAGAAAGGTAAAATTCCTCCCTCCCCCCAGAGCCTTGCCAATCTGCCGTGGGGGAAAATTCCTTCCCAACCCCAAATATGGCAATCAGTTAAACCCTGAGCATGTGGGCAAGACTCACCAGACAGACACTCAAGAAACAATTCTCTGTAATAACTCAAAACCTTCCCCATCAAACATCCCAACACAGGCCATTGGCATATCTACCACCAGTAGTCAAAGATGAGTCAATTCCCAAACTAGGTTGTTCCATCAACCATCCCCTCAGTTATCAAGCTCAGTTTTGAAGCCAACTAGCTTTTTTGTCCCCACTGCTCCCCTTGGAAGGCTGTTTCAGAACCTCACTCCTCTGATGGTTAGAAACCTGCATCTAATTTCAAGTCTAAACTTCCTGGTGGCTGGTTTATATCCATTAGTTCCTGTGACCACATTGGCGCTGAACTTAAATAATTCCTCTCCCTCCCTGGTATTTATCCCTCTCATGTGTTTACAGAGAGCAATCAGCCTTCTTTTGGTTAAGCTAAACAAGCCAAAATCTCTAAGTCTCCTCTCATAAGGCAGGTTTTCCATTCCGCGGATCATCCTAGTAGCCCTTCTCTGCACCTGTTCCAGTTTGAATTCCTTTTTCTTAAACATGGGGGACCAGAGAGGCACACAGTATTCCAGATGAGGTCTTGGCAGCACCTTATATAACGGTACTAATGCCTCCCTAGCTCTACTGGAAATATCCCTTGCTCTCTCACAACCATTCCCTGAGAGACAGGCCCAGAACCTCCAAGACATATAGGCCCCTACCTCTCATTGATTGCAGTGGGTGTTAGGCACCTAAATACCTTTGTGCATCTGATCCTTAGTCTCTCAGTTCCTCAGTTCCCCATATGTACAATGGGGATAACAGCATGTCTCCTCACACATCTCTGTGAGATAGGGAAATATATTAAAGATGGCAAGGTACTCACACACAGCGATAATGGGAGCCACAGGAAAACCTGTGACACAGATAGCCAGCAAAATCTTTACTCACACGAGGAGTTCCCTGTGACTATGATGGGAATACGCAAGTGTTTCAGTAGTTTGCCGAAATGGTTTTCAGTCCAAAGCCCCACATCACTAAGGGCCCAGACCAACTCACACAGGGAGTTTTGCCACTTACTTTGATGAAAGCAGAATCAGGCCTGGATTCAAATGCAAAGACCCCACTTGTTTCAGGAGGAGTTCGATGAGGCTTGTTTAGAGTGACACGTTTCGGATTTGTATAGAACTGGGCAACATTTTTTGCCCAAAACATGTTTCAGACAAAAATGCAGATTCAGAGCAACCAAAACATTTAATGAATTCATAGCAAATGGACTGAATTTTCTTCATTTGGGGTGGGGAGGAGAAGAAGAAATGACGAAAACTGAAAACGTTTTGTTAAAATGAAATGTTTTGATTTTTCAATTTGAAATGCCGTTGCATTTTGAAAACTACTCCTATCTGGTTTCTGAAAAAGGTTAAAAAAATAAAGCCCACCAAAAATGAAACAGTCCAATAAAATGTTTAATTCATCCCAAAACAGTGGCTGTTTGCTTTTTTTCTTTTTCAGTTCACCAAAAATACTGAAAAATTTTTGGTCAGCTCAGAACTATTTTTTCACATTTTTTTTTAATTTGTCCTTATTTGTCACAGACCATTTCCTGGACAAACCTTTCTGAATTAAGTGCAATATCTTTTGGGATTCATTGTATTAAAATACAATTGTTTATGTGTTAGTCGGATTGTCTGTAAATTAGCTAGGAGATGCGACTAATGTAAATGCTGCAAACTAATTCTGACTAAAACTAACTCTGTAATGTGAACTAATGCAAATGCCCTTGCTGGGCCACAGAAGGGGAATACAGGTGCAGTTGTCCTGAACCATGAACGTGGCCAATGAACTGACAAAATCAGCCATTCACGCAGCTCTGGCTTTGTAGGGCATTTCCTGTGGTCCAGTGTCTAGGGCAGTTAGGAGACATGAGTTCTACTCCATGTTCTGTCAGTGACCTTGGGTAACTGGGTAAAACAGGGGCAAAGGGACTGAATTTCCTTAGTAAAGTGCTTTGCGGTTATTTCTGACCATTGAGAGAAACTGGTCACCTGGAACGTAGCCATACAGTCTGTAGGCTGTCGTTCTCCTGTTCTTTTCTTTAGCACAAGGGGTGAAAAGGGAGAATAAATTCCAACATTTGTAACTCCACGTCACCAAGTAAATTGGAAACAAAATCCATGCCGACGCTCTGTCCTTATTCGTGCTGTGAGGCCTTTGCTTTATTAACGCTGTGATAGCTTGAGTTAATGAGGGAGTTTACATGTCAGAGCCTCAGGAGGCATCTAGAAGAAAGAAGCCACGACTATAAACAGGAGAGACGAGAGAGGACAGATAAAGGAATATGTGGCAATAATAAAGATCAGAAAGGCCTGAGGATCCAATTGTCACATTTGGCTTACTTTGTTGCATACTGACTCTTAGTTTCTTCTTTACTGCTAAAACCTTCTTTTGTTGTAATCCAGACAGAGCTATTAAATAAATAAGCTCCCATTTATATATATACCTCATCACTTTCTGCACAGCCTGTGGAAGAGCCTGGGTCTGCAGATATGGACTAGAGGAGCTCACGTTCTAAAAATAGCTTCGCCCTGTACCCCACCCTGTGCCCTAGGTTGTACCTGGACCCGGAGTTCCAGGCCTCAAGCTTCAGCACAAGCCACAACGTCAAAGTGCTGCCTAGGTGGCTATTTTTAGAGCGCTACGGTAAGCCCTGCTAGCCCAAGTCTGCCCATCCACGCTAGGAGGCTTGCTTCCGTGGGCTGTGGAGACATAGACCCATAATGGGCCCTCTATGTGAAGCAAAATCTTGGCTGCATTGAAGTTAATGGCAAAGCTCCCCTGATGTCAGCAGACCCAGGGTTTGACCCTTTGTTTGTACGGCTCCACACACTGTATCTTCTGTCTGCCCATGACTCAAATTTCCAATATCGTGAGAGCCTAGCTCCTTATGATCTTCTCTTCCTTTAAGACTTGGTACCATAGAAGGGGCTTGCCTACAACTGTGTGTATTCTTTTAAAGAAATAATTAGCTTTCTAACTGAAATTCTTGTTGCTCAAGGCTGTTTCCTAATTTTAAATTCCTAAACTTAACATAGCTACTACTTATAAGCAGCCCTGTTGCAATGTGAACGCTGCATGCAGTCTCACTCCCTGGCCTTGTTCATGAATGGTCTCATTTAGCCAAGTAAATATAGATGACAAGCTAAGGTTTTCTCCACTGGGTGTGTAAACTTTTTAAGCAGCAGAATGATATTAAGGATAATTTAGAGCAAAAGCATCTGTCAGGCTTCTCATTTGTCACTATAGACACAAGGGACATCAATCTGGCTGAATTGCTGGGTCTGTATGAAATACTTGGCAATACTCAGTCAGTGGAAAAACCAGAAAGTACAGTTGAAAATTGTAGGATTTGCACCTTCATCCTTGGAAGAGTGGAAACTATTTTTTTTCACCTATCCATCAGCTATTTTTGGTTGCGCACCTTGTCTCTGCTGGACTGATCTGACATTTCCCTGGGCCTTGAGAAGAATGACAACCTGCACAAAAGCGTTGATGGCTCTCCTGGGCAGCCAGGCACGATGAGGCCTCGAGGGAGATTGTCAGATATTGTAAGCTATGATTTTATTTCTTATTAATGTTATTGTAGCACCCAGAGGCCTCTGCTTGGATCAGGGTCCCATTTTGCTAGCCAGTGTATAGATACATAGCAAGAGGCAGTCCCTGCCCCAGAGAGCTTACTATCTAAATAGACAAGACAGCTGATTAATAGTGGCGTGTTTACAGAGGGGGAGCTAAATTACAGAGAGATTAAGTAACTGTCCAATGTGCAAATCCTAGTAAGACTAAGGAGAATTATATACTTCTATCCCCATGTATTGTGATGAAACTATACCCCCAAATGTAAAGCAGCCAGTGCCTTATGCATCTACCATTGGCAGCATCCAGCAAGTCAGCTTCTAACACGAGGCCAAGCCTGTTACTGGTGCGCTGACGGCTCCCTCCACATCAATCTGTTGATTTTAAAATTCTTGCTTTTACGCATAAAGCTTCCCTTGGCCCAGCTATAAGGTGTGAAGTGCAGGATAAAGAACTTTCTGTCCAGGCCCCAGTCACCTGACCTGAGTCAGGATTATGAATGATTAATACCTTTGTCTCATGGTACGAGTCACTACCTTCTGGCACTACCCCATTCGTTTTAGTCGGCTGCCATGTTTATTCCAGTAAGCTTCCATGAGCACCTAAGAGCAGACTCGAGTCTGCTGTTTCCTGGGATTTTTACACGTCAATGGGAACCCGTTTCAAAGGCTCTCTTGCATAAAATACAGGAGGTTTTTTCGTGGTGCCTCATTGAGAATGTTCCCTTGTGTCTTGAGCGCTCGGCATCTTACAAAGGGTTGGTTACTTTTTGAGCGAGATATCAGAGAGATGGAGACCATTTTCACTAGTCTATTTTGTTCCTATTCTGTACAGACATCCTGTTTGCCCCTAGCAAAGACATCAACAGGAGCATGAAAGCCCCCCACAACCTATAGAAACAAAGCAGACGTACAGCTGTGTCCTGAACCTTTGCCCAGAAGGTTCTCTTTCCGCCTTTCTTGCTCTGAGTCCAGCATCCAGTGGTCTAGCGTTCAACTACAGCCAGAAACACCCAGCCCAAAACTCCACCCTAGCCCGGACTGCCATTTAATTCTCAGTCTTGGTCATGGGTTAGTCCAGTCGGACTTAGACACTCAACCCCTGCTCTTGGTCTGTCCAGCGAGCATGCTGCACAGTGCATCTCCGGCACCTGGTCTTATCATAGCCAAGTTCACAGTGACTGGGACACCTAGATTCTCCCCCGGACAAAAGACGGTCCATGCCCACCCCAGCTAAGTATCCCTTAAAGACCATGCTCACGTCCTGTTAGTCCTGCTTTGAGCAGGGGGTGGGACTAGATGACCTCCTGAGGTCCCTTCCAACTCTAATATTCAATGATTCTATGTCAGACCCTTTTGCCAAAGCTTCACTTGGCTTAACCGCTTCACAGCACGTTTCTATTCATCACCCAATAATCCAACGGTATGCACTTTTACCATACTAATCTATACATTCATGTTAAGCATACCAGGTCACCCTGCTTTCAGCCATGTACAGTTCCCAGTGAAGTCTATTCAGCTGTCTTTTTTATATAGGATTGTGGCTCATGACTCTTTTGGGATGTTGATGCTCGCATGACAACTGACCCTCTAAATTACACTGTACATTCAGTGTGTAGAATATTGCTTCCGATTGCTTTTGCCTCCTAAGCGTGTTAGCTTGCTTTGCTGAGCGTTGGACTGCAGTTTCATTTAAAATCAGCTTGTTGTGCTTATGTGCGTGAGCTCTTTCATCTTTCCTCGTCCCACAGAACCAGTTTTGTTAGATGAGAAAATTACATTACTTTTAGCATTGTCCCATAATACCAACCCTTGTCCAGCCCACATCATCTCTTCTCCCTGGACTATGCTTTTTACTGATCTCCCCTCTCTTACATTGCCAATCTGATTCGTACGTAATATCAATCATTGGTGGCTTCTGCAACAGACGACAGGGAGGCCCACTAGAGGGCTTCCTCAGTGTTACTGTCCAGTTCTGAAACAGTTCTTAAGTTGATGCAGCTTTTAAGTGAGAGCTTCTCAGTGTGGCCTACTTGGGAAGATGGAGGTTGCAATACATTCAGATGAAGTGGTGAATGATGTTAGAATGAAGCCAGTGAAGTTCATGTGGGTGGGGTAATTGTTTCACGTAGGGTGTGAAGAGGAGACCTAAGAGGGCATTGGGTGTATAATCCCTTTTCCAGCGTGGCAAACCACCCAGTTTATTCTTATATCTGAATATGTGGTCGTTTGGCCATTCTCCACAGGCCTGAAGTCTGGATAGGAAGGGACGATTATGCACAGGTCAGCATATGTATCACTTAAACTCTCTTCAAGTGGCAGGAATGATTAAAACAAAACCATCTAATGGGAATAATTATCCTCTTCCTCTAAATTATGATGGATACCTGTGAAAGCTGAAAAGAAGCTAATATTTGGATGCGTTCCTAACTCTGTCATTCATCACTGACCTAAGTTCATGGAGAAATATATATACTGCCTATAAAATATAGCAAATGGCACCACTAAGGACAAAACTGTGAATGAGAGTAATCACACTGGTTTTTAAGTGGATGGCTATAGTATAGTGAGGGGTGGGTATGTAGAAAAGGGGTTCGCCAACATTTTTAAAGCACAGGGCACATCTTAAAAGAGAGAGAGACCTTCAATCCTGGTTCTTCCATCTGAGATTGCATAACACCCCCCGTGGCATGTGCAGCAATTGCTTACCATGTCTGGGAAAGTAATGTTAGTAAAGTGTGTCATTATGTTTTCAATGCAACAAGAATCGGGATAGGATTTTCAGTGGTTGGCTTAACTCTGATGCTATTGAAGTCAGTGGGAATGTTACACATTTGTCTAAAAGTGGTCAGTGATTTTTGGGTGTCTCGAGTCTTGGAACCCCTTAAAAGGGGCCTGGTTTCCAGTTCATCAGGCATTTCATTGGTTGTTCTTTGACTCAAAGAACAACTAGAAAGATAGCGAGAAAGATGAGATTGTAAATATCGCTATAGCGCACAGAGGAATCATGGCAGGATACCAGGATAAAACTGAAGTTCTGGCAAAAACAGTGAAAGAGTTGATTAGTTACTTATTACAGACGGTGGAAAAAGCAACTAGGCTGGAGGCTGGCCTATATTTGATTCTAGCAAGTGGAGAGGAACTGGTTGAGAATTTGAAGGTGAAAGGCATCTTGTGTGAAAATTATCATGAAATGATGAGCACATGATTCTAAGGAACGGTAGGAGGGAAAACAGCAGACAATAGACTTCAAACTCAGACAGTAGGAAGTAAGATTCCATGTCAAGCAAGTTTAAGGGGGAAAATGGTTCAGGAAAGCTGGCAGTTTAAGGAGAAATTATTAAGTGCACATGACCGAATTATCCCAATGTGTGGGAAAGATAGGAAGTATGGTAAGAGACCATCCTGACTTACCCAGGAGATCATTATAGAATCAGAGAAGATGAGGGTTGGAAGGGACCTCAGGAGGTCATTCAGTCCAACCCCCTGCTCAATGCAGGACCAACCCAAACTAAATCATCCCAGCCAGGGCTTTGTCAAGCTGGCCCTTAAAAATTCATCAGTGACTTGAAACTCAAAAACGAGGCACACAAAATGAGAAACTAGGTCATATTACAAAGGATGAATATAAAAAAACCCACAAGGCATGTAGGAACAAAATTAGAAAGGCCGAGGCACATAATGGAATTAAACTAGCTAGGGACATAAAGGATAACAACAAAACATTTTACAAATACATTAGAAACCAAAGAAAGACCAAGGACAGAGTAAGTCCATTTCTCAATGAGGCAAGAAAGACAATAACAGAAAATTCAGCAATGGCCAAAGTATTATATGCTTTATTTGTTGCAGTTCTCACACTGAAGCGCTGCAGCAGTGCAGCTGTGCCACTGTAGTGGGATAAGTGTAGACGTAGCCTTAGATCAGTTAGATATCTTTAAGTTGGCAGGGCTCAATTAAATCATCCTCAGAATATTTACGGTCCTGGCTGAAGAGATCTCTGAGCATTAGTGATTATCTCTGAGAACTCATGAAGGATGGGAGAGATCCCCGAGGACTGGAAAAGGGCAAATACTGCACCTATCTATTAAAAGGGGAATAAGGACAACACAGGAAATTATAAACCAGTTGGTTTAACTTCAGTACCCAGAAAGGTACTAATCAAGCAATCAGTTTTTAAACACCTAAAAAATAAGAAGCTGATAAGTAACAGTAAGCGTGGATTTGTCAAGAACACATCATATCAAATCAATCTCATATCCTTCTTTAACAGGATAACAAGGCTTATGGATGCGGGGGAAGCAGCAGATGTGGTATATCTTAATTTTAGTAAGTCTTTTGATACTGTCTCACATGACCTTCTCATATGCAAACTAGAGAAATATAGCCTAGACGAACTACTGTAGGGTGGTGCACGACTGGTTGGAAAAGCATACGCAGTTATCAATGGTTTACAGTCAAGCTGGAAGGGCATAATGAGTGGGGTCCTGTGGGGATCTGTCCTGGGTCCTGTTCTATTCAATATGTTCATCAATGATTTGGATAGTGACAAAGAGTACACTTATAAAATGTGCAGGGGATACCAAGCTGGGAGGGGTTGCAAGCGCTTTGGAGGAGAGGGTTAGAATTCACAATGATCTTGACAAGATGGAGAAATGGCCTGAAATAACGAGGATGAAATTCAAGAAGGGCAAATGCAAAATACTACAGAAGATGGGAAATGATGGCCTGGGAAGGAGAGCTGCAGAACAGAATCGGGGGGTATGGTGGATCACAGAGAAAGCAAACGTCATCTGGGATGCATTCGCAGGAGTGTTGTAAGCCAGACAGGAGAAGTAATGCTTCTGCTCTACTCTGCACTGATAAGGCCTCAACTGGTGTATTATGTCCAGTTCTGGGCACTTGTCAGGGACCAGACCACTTAGGACCAGCTGCTGGCCTGCTCCTGTGAGGCAACCAATGAGCCTGCCCTGGAACTGACAGAGCGGCCACAAACCCTGACTGGCTGCTGCGGTAGCAGCCCTGCTTATAAGCCTGGCCCCTGCAGCTGATCAGCATTTGGTTTCTGTTCCTCCGGCACTGCCCCTCGGCTGGACCCAGTTCTAACCAGTGGGCTGAAGTCTTGCTTCTACCACTAGGCCTGATCACCCATGGCCCAGCGTGCTACAGAACCATACTTCAGGAAAGATGTGACCAAACTGGAGAAAATCCAGAACAGAGCTACGGAAAAATGATGAAAGGTCCAGCAAACATGGCCTACAAGGAAAGATTGAAAAAAAATGGCTTGTTTAGTCTGGAGAAGAGAAGATTGGTGGGGAGAGGACATGACAACAGTCTTCAAGTACATAAAAGGTTCTTATAAAGAGGAAGATGATAAATTGTTCTCTTTAAACACTCATGACAGGACAAGAAGTAATGGTCTTAAATTGCAGCAAAGGAGATTTAGGTTGGACATTAGAAAAACTTCCTAAATGTCAGGGTATTTAAGTACTGAAACAAATTACTTAGGGAGGTTGTGGAAACTCCGTCATTGGAGGTTTTTAAGAACAGGTCGTATAAGCTCCTGTCAGGGATGGTCTAGATAATACTTAGTCCTGTCTCAGTGAAGGAGGCGGACTAAACGACCTTTTGACGTCCCTTCCCATCTTACATTACTATGATTCTATTAAATGTTTATAGTTGCCGAAGAGCTATCGGAAAAATATACATGGGACAAATTTAAGATGAAGATCTCAGAAAAGTAATATGAGTGGTAAGTGCAGTCCCAAAATAGACTGAAAAGGTTACATTAAAAGTGAAGGAGATATGTAAAGGATGCAGGATAGACTTAAACAGCTGAAGCATCTCCAGTTCAGCAAACGACAAAGAAATTAACCCTGACAACAGGAGACAGTGTAATGTGATTGACAAATTGTTTGACAGAGCTGCAGTGCAGACCAGATTCATCACTGCATGTGGAATTAGCCCACTTAAAGTCAATCAGTTTGAAGAATTACTAGATTAGTAGGTCTGCATTTGGGAAGGAACATAAATTAAAAGGGGTTTGCAAGGCTATATTTTATCATAATGACTGTATTCATTCAGTAGACATCTCAGAAACATTGAAAAAGAGAGAGCAAAGCCATTGCACAAGGATATGGAAAAATGAGTCATGTTCATGTCAAATCAGAGCAAAATGCAGGCTGATTTTATCTTTACTGATCACTTACACAGAAGATCTTCGTTTTTCAATGATTCATCAAAAAGCTTCTAGTCTGCTACAAAGTGAGATTAAAACTTTCGACAGTTTTCACCTTCTCTGCTGCTAATTACAGACTGTTTGGGGTAGGTTAGGCTTTCGGTCAGCATTGCTCCTGGAATACAATATGCATCAAGGGATGGTATCACATTAATATAAGGAACTTAAGCAAGGAACTCCGATGTCGCTTCTTTGAAAAGTCACTTCACATCCCAAAAGATAGAGAAAATGGACTTTCTATAGGTGCAGTGCACAGGAGCTGACAGTGCAAAATCCCAGACCATGACATGAGATGAAGATGTGGGACTGCAGTGTTTCCCTTCATAGACATTACTCTAGCCACTACTCTTTTCTTCTTCGACCAACCCACAGCGCGATCCGTTCACACTTTCTGTTTGAACCCCAAAGAGAACTCACCTGCATAGTGTCCTCAGAGTACAGGACACTGCCACATGCACACAGGCCAAATACAGGCCTTCAATAGCACAGCTGGTCTGGCATGGCCCCTTGGCAACGGGGCAAATGTCACCTAGAGTGACAAAAGAGAAGTGCAAAGAATTAGTTAGAAATAGAGCTGGTTGGCCATTGGAATTTCCATTCTGCAAGAAATGCTCACATTCTAAAATCCATATTCAATCCATATAGGAGAAAATTTCCTACCAAACAAAAATTATGAAACCCTTCACTTCCTGACTGTCAAAACAGTTTGCTTCAAAAATGTTGAATCATTTCATTTAGATAAAAAATCATTCTGATAAGGTAAAATCTTGCATATTTACTTGGCCATTTTGATTTCTTTTGATTTCTTTTGCCTGTTATATTAAAGGGTAACTTAAATGTTATATTTAATATTATATTGTGATCCCACAAAGGCTCTGAAGGGGTTAACGTGGACCTGAAAGGCCAATTAACATACCTGGCAGCACCTGCAAGACAGAGAGAGGCTTAGTTGATGGAGCTCAGCTGAGAAGGGTCTGGGTGGTGATTACAAAGCCAGGAAGTTCGTAGCAGAAAGGGGCTGCAGAGAGAGAGCCTGCAGTCACTTTCTAGGGGATAAAAGAGGTAGAAAGCTGTACAGAAAGGCAGCAAGAAGCCTGAGGGTATAGACCTTGACTGCTAGCTACAGGGTCCTTGGGCTGGAAGACAGAGGAGAAAGTGGGCCTGGATTCCCCTACTAGCTTCAGAGAAAGGTGGGATAAAACCCCCTGAGGTAAGAGGTGTAAGGACCATGAGCCCAGAGAAAGATGCAAGCCTTGCAGTAAAGTCATTGGACCATAGCGAGGTTAGACTCTGTTGCTCCAGAAGAGGTAGATTAAAGTGTAACCTGGCCAGAGGGCCAAGTTGTGAAGAGAGCACCGAGCGACCGTCGGCAAGGCCCTCTGGAGAGACAGCCGCTACACCTCGCCTTGCCACAAGGAGGTGTTCCTGCAATGAGTGAACCCCATTACAAGTCACAACAAAACGAACAAGTCACGTCCTGAGTAAGCCTGGGCAAGTCAGTCTTGCTGAGCCTCCATACACTGGGGATAATAGCCCTGCCCTACCTCACAGGGGTGTGTGAAGATAAATGCACTAAAGTCAGCGAAGAGCTCAGATTCTACAGTACAGCGGGCTGTCTCAGGACCATAGCTGACCAGTGCATGTGAGAAAGGCACCAAGGCAAAACTGAAGTTCAGTCAATGAAAGAATCGATTAGGTACAAGAAGGAAAACTGCACTGAGCTCAGCTCCCCCTGCCCAACAGACAAAACTAAGCATGATGAACAGTTTAGAAATGGCAGGTATCATTCGGAAGGGCATTGAAAATTGAATGCTATTCCCGACATCCAATCCTCTTCTCTTAACAGCATGTTGCTTCACCAGCAGACAGCATTAATGGTCTCATTTCACTGGCTTGATGTTTTACTGTGTTTAGCTTACTTCTTCCTTCCACTTGTGTGTGTGTGGTATTTTTTAAGCCTATCCACGTTGCATACTTTGATCCTGATCCACATCCCACTGTAATTAATGGAAAGAGTCCAACTGACCTAAATGGATTTTAAATCAGGCCCTTATTTGGCTCAAAAGCCAACCCCTAACTTCTTGTAACTTTTCATTAAGAATAGTTGCTCCTACAGTGACTCACTCCAAAGAGAACTCTTTTGATTTTTTGCCTTCCTGGCACAACCATGCCACTTCAATATTGCAGAAGTCAAACCAAGACAAGTGGAGATGAATGGACTTGGGCCATCAGCATTGCAATTCAAAATCATGATAGGGATCCCATCCCTGGAATACTAAATGGTTCTGCAGACAAGCTGGGAAGCTCATCTAGTTTGTACTTTGCAGGAGTGTGTTCCTCCTTCAGTATGTTCTCCTTTTGACATCCCATGGCAATTTTGTGCTGAATATCAAATATGCCAAGATTAATAACCATGGAAAGGCTCATAAAAACTTAAACAATGTAGCGTAGCTAACGTTAGGGCAGCTGTGACCTGAATTAATATCCCAACCACTGAAATTTAAACAGTAACAGTTTATCTATGGTATTTATTTGGCCCTTGTTACTGTAGTACCTGAGTGAATTTAATCTATTTATCCTCTGAACACCGCTGTGAGGTGGCAAAGGGCTCTTATCCCCATTTTACAGAGCAGGGACTGAAGCATTAAGCACCTTGCTCAAAGTCACCCTGGAAGTTTGTAGCAGAGAAGGGACTTGAACTTGTGTCCTCCAAAAGCTAGGTTAGTGCCCTAACCAATGCAGCCTCATCCTTCAGCATATGGCTTTTCACTGGTCAACACTGACTCAAAGAGGACTGCCCCACTGATCCAGACTCGCATTGCTAATGCTGACATTTAAGGGAAATAACTTCTTGTGCTCCAAAAGCCAAGTCCTTCAAAGTGCTGAGCACCCATCGGCTTCAACTTCTTGGAGCGCTAAGTGTACTCAGCACCTTGGAAAGAGTGGACCCTAAACTCTAGTCCCAGCTGAGTCACTCAAATCAAAAGAAGATAATTTCCCAGTTTTCAGCTACCCCATGGCAGACAGCAAGGACAGAAACATCTCCTTGCATCATTTTTCATTGTGGACCCTGACTAATGGAAAGTCAAAACTGACAGAAAACAGCTGGAGGGAATTATTTATCTATTGTGGTCCCTCTCTCTTATTTCTGTAATGAGCCGTACTGGGAAATGATAACCAAGATACAAGCAGAAAGGTAGAGGGTTGCAAATGTAGCATGAACAAGAATGTGCACAGGATTAGATTGACTAATGTGCATTGATTAGATTGGGTTTGCAGGCCCTAGTAGAGAGAAACTTGTAACCATTTTGCAATGAAATTAACAGGGTGCTTCTTCCATGGTGAACACAGTATTACTTGGCCAGTGTCAAGGGTAGTTAAGGTCAGTATAGACAGAATTCAGACAGTGGGCTCAGTTCTACAGTAAATAGAAGTTGGGCCTATGTCGGGGCTTTGAAATCGCACTCAGTGCTAGTAGAAACGTTTGCTGTTTTAAAGATGCAGTCTGAACTCAGAGTTTTCAGTGAGGCAACAATTCATCCTCACTCATTTTTACAAATAAGTTTGAGTATATGAATGCGTATTTTAGTGGCTTTTTAGTTAAGCAAGAGGTCTAAAGCAGTGTTTCTCAACCTTTTTGATACCAGGGACCGTCTTCTTATACTGTGTCAGGGAGATCTCAGGGACCGGTGCTGGTCCATGGACTGGTTGTTGAGAAACTCTGGTCTAGGGTTGTAGGTAGCAATAAATATAAATACATTTCTAAATACAGCACCGGTTCCAAAACCAAAGGCACGTTACTGATACAGAATAATAAGGGAAGCCGTGTTTCTCATGGGTAGAGCATGAGAATGGGACTCCACAGATTTGAGTTTAATTCTTGATTCATTGTGAGACCTGGAGCAAGTCACTATAGTTTCTGTGCCTCATTTTCTTCATCTTTTAAATGGGGATAATACTGGCCTTTTCAAAGAGCTTGAGAAGCCACAGAGAACAGTCGCTATGAAGATGGTGTAGAGAGGTCTTATACGAGCACCATTAAATCCCTGATCAACCCTTGCACCTGAATACTGAAACAGGAGTCAGAATGCTGATGCTCCAAATAAGAATGGAGTAGCTATTGGGCTGGGTTATAGCCTTCTTTACTTCCATAAAATGTAATTATGTAATCTTGTGCCTGGGGAGATGTTCTATAAAAGCATAGACAAAGAGACAAAGGGCCTAGAGAAAAGGAGAATATTTTCCATGAGAGACTCTCACCTCCCGAACAAGCTCCTCCCCAACCCCCGTTCTGAAATAGCCCTGGTCTGTTATCCTTCATTTATGCTGCTGTGGAGGGCAGAGTTTGAGGGAGGCTGGGTTTGAGGAGGAGAAGATGGAGTTCTCTGCTGTGCTGGCTGTTATAGTTTGTTTTCCAGCGTGCCTGGCAGTTTTTACTTTGGTACAAACCAAAAGAAAAGAAAATGATCAATCCAAACATCATTTCTCTTTGCTGAAACAAATACCTTCAAAAGTAAGCATAATGGCTTGGGAGGCAAATTGTCACGGTGAAGGTCAGGTTTATTACTTCTGTTGGACCAAGGTGGTCCTCCGCCAAAGTCCTTTCAGTGAAATAAAAAAGGGTAAAGTGCTGTGATACAAAGGGACATTGTTGCATTCACTTAAAAGCCAAAAGTGTTGTGAATGGGACTTTATCTAATGCTCCCAGCTGACCATCACTGTCAGAGACAAATACGTAAGTGACACACCTCTCTCCATGACAGCAGATGTTAGGGAAAGGAAGTGGCTGCTGAATCGTCAAGAAGCATGTGAGAATCTCCTGAAAGAAGGAGGCAATACTTTCTATATTTAGTCCACCTTTATCTTAGCTCCGTACACTGTGCAGGTGAGGTAATTCTGCAAGAGAGTAAATGTGGGAAAATGGGGATCTTTAAAATACTTGGTGTGCTTCTTTGCATTATAAACTGGTTTAAGGACTTTTTACAAGGATGATTTTCATGCTAAATAATATTTATTAGAGGTGAGTCGGAGTCCAAAGCCCAAACCTGAACCCTCTGCAAGAGGTTGCCATCTATAGCATTTCTGTGGCGCTCTAGAGCAATTGAGAGTGTGAGGACAACCTGCCAAGGTTGAAGAAGCCATGCTGTAGCTGGGCCTGGATCAAAACTGCTGAGCCCCAAACTATACACCACCCTGTTTCCCAGAGGCACTTAAATGATCCCAAACGCAGCACACTCATTAAAACTTAAATGATTTAACTTAAATGATTTAAATTAAAACTTAAATGACTGGCACTTAAATGATCCCAAATGCAGCATGTGCATTAAAACTCACACAATACTCAGGCACGTTATTCGCTATGGAATATGAAGGGACACAGGGGTCTTGTGCTCAAAAGTTTGTCTTCCACTTGTGCTAAGAACACTGGACCTGATGGAAGGATTTTGGCTCAGCTGCCGTTGGCATTAGCCTGTCTGTGTCCAGCCAGACCTTTGGTGGCACTCAAGTCCTCTTCTAGCCCATTGCACTATGGGCCCAAGCAGTTTTCAGTGGCTCTACATGGGGAGTGCTCTCCGCACATACCGCTTCTCTCCCAATTAGAACCAGTTGGGTGGCAGTAAACAGGCAGAAGCAGTCCCAGATCCCCCACCCCAGCTCCCAAACCAGAACTATCTACCCCAATCAGGAATACAGACATGTCCGTAGGCTTCTAGAAACAGATGTGTCCATTTAAACCCAATCAATGGGCTTTATTTGCGTTTGCCCTCTGAAAATATCAGCGACATCAATAAAAGATATGGCACAAATGCTGATTACTGTGATGGAAAACTATAAGACATCTTGGGAAGCAATCCTCTATGCGAGTAGAGGCTTCTTCCCCTCTGTATGGTGAGTTATTGAACAGTTGGGCAAGTCTCTGGGCTATGTGTAATGCTGCTGGGTTGGCTTTTTATAAGGGCAAAGAGAAACTTCTGTTAAATAGTCTTGTACAAGGAGGCAGGCAGCTGGATTTGGAAGTTACTGAGATCTGGAGTATCCTACAATGCATGAAATATATGGATACCTGAATAGCCAAATCTGCATATTCCCCTATTCCTCCCAATTCTCTTTGGACTCCTTCCCTCAAGCAGCCTAGCTGACTATAGCTCCTACCTCCCATAATTTGTACACATATTTTTGATTGGCCATGCTTCAGAGGGTATGGCCAACAAATTACTGTGTGACAGTTCACATAAGAATAAAAGGATTGGTTTTTAGGTCTAAGTGATGCAAAATAGATTAAATCTATCAAGTCTTTTCATCTTCTTTTATCTCATGACATAACCCATAGGTACCTTTATGTTAGGTCCTGGTTGTCTTGTAATTGGAAAGCACTCAAGTAACTTCAAAAGATACGGTTAGTCAGCCACGAATACCCAACAAATACCTAGTGATGTGACAGGAGTCATGCATATATATCTGTGCCCTCTGAATACTGTTCCCAATGCATTATGCAACTTCCATAGGGAAATGAAAACATACTCCAAACAGACTGTGAAGTTTGACAATTCCCTTGCAGTTGGGCCACATAAAATTGGACTCCAGAAGGATGGGTAAAAGGAGAGAGGAATTGCTCCAGGAGCACGTTTTGCTCCATCGTTTCTTTTCAAGTCTGTATTACTGAGGAAGGAAACAGTGGCCTTATCCAAAGCCCATTGACATCAATAAGAGTCTTTCTATTTATTTCATGGGACTTAGGGTCCGGCTGTAGATGAGCAGTGCACAGAAAAGGAAGGGGGTGACTGAAGCTAAACCCAGGGGAGGTAAAGGGTGTACTTATTGGCAGAGCTTTCTCACACGGTGTTGTCTCCTGCAGTTGAGAACTTTTATCCACAAATTATCAAAACAATTCATAGTTAAGGGGCCTTTCCAGAGTCATCACTCACGTCAGCCGGAAATGAGTTCGAGGACGCTACATCCCATCCGTGTAGCTGAGGAGCTGGTCTGCATTATACATGCTTCTTAGTGTCTCCTGTCTGGATCATTGCAAGGCAATTCACCACAATTTGAAAGCATCCATTCTACCAAGGTCTGCAGGTGGTACAGAATGCAGCAGCACATTTCATCAGCCTGTGTTATCAAGAGCAGATGAGCCCTGCATTCCATATACTCTATTGGTTCGCTATGCAACAGCCAGTCCAGTTTAAGCTCTCAGTCCTTACTCATTAAGGCTGGCACCTAGTAGATCTCCTCGCTGACTGGGATCGCAACAGCCCTCAACAGCTTTCTTCTTCAGGAGCAAGGAAATGTCAACCTCAAGGATGAAGCTTGCCTGTGGCCTGGCTTGTGTAACGGGGTCAGGCCTAGCGGCTATGCAAGGGTCCGGGAAGGTAGGTATGTTAGTCCCAGACTTAGCCAGGCTTTATTTCCTGGGTGACT
>ML677027.1:11332752-11443835 GCA_007922155.1 Mesoclemmys tuberculata
TAAAACCACCTGCCCGAAAAACGTAGGGCTGCGTTGACCAGCACACCTTTCCCATTGGCACAGCACAGTGGAGACAGGGCACTAAACAGAAGTTATGAAGTCAACGGGAGTGAAGACCAAGCCTTATGTAACGTAACTTCCATACCTTGCATCAATCGAACCACTCAGTGAAGACAAGCCCTGAGATAGACAGAGCGGTGCAGGTTGCCAAGAGGGACTCATTTAAAGGTCCTCCACATGACATATTCATAGGGCCAGATTCTTATTACTACTCTGGCCCCTTGTGGTGAAAATGGCTCACAATCTGCCTGTAGTGGAAGGGAACTCCATGCTGGTTTAAGTAGGAAGATCTGGCTCTTCTGCCAGCCACCAGCACGCTCAACACGTGGGGCCAGGGAATTGTAACTGGCTCTCAAGGCTTGGATGCAAGGAGAAATCTGACCCATACTGTATGTGTAAAAATAATCTAGTAAATGTACTTGGGCCACAGAGATTGATAAAGGTGTGGCTGTTGACTGCTATTTTCCATATGATAGTCGAGTCGTCTTCATTTATCCCCAGAATGACCTAGGCAAGTAGTGCAACACTGGCAGTGGTGGATAAACCAGACATGAAAAATGTAGCGCTCGCTTGGCTCTCTTAGTGTTTATGCTCAATTGTCCAGATGGGTTCCCTGCAAGACAGGAATGTGAGCCCATCCCCTCAAGGGCATCAATAACGTATTTCTTTTCAACCATATCTAGCCAAACCCCTCATGCATGAGAGTGAAAAGTGGGTTCACATAAGATGCAAAGAGCTGTTATAAACTCCTGCAAAGAAATCAAAGCAGGAAACTCCACGGGTATTTAAAATCAGTGCAAACCTGAACGGTAGTGACTGCATGCGTGGAAATACATCCATGCTCAGAGCTGGGATCAACATATGGTAACAGGCCAAAACACAGACAAAATTAGTAAAGACACATCACCTATGAATCCTTTGGAAAGTAGGAATTGCTGTCCTAGATCAGACCCAGGGTCCATCTGGGCCAATATCCTGCCTCTGACAGTGGCCAGGAGCAGATGCTTTAGAGGAAATGTTAAGAACTCTGCAGTACAGGACGGGACATAACCTGCCCCCCCATATCATGTCTCATCCTGATCTCTGATAGCTAGAGATTGATTTACACCCTGATGAGGTTAATGTCCTGTCCAAAATTCACTAGTATTAATTATAATTTTGGATATTCTTGTTTTCCATATAAACAACTAGTCCCTTGTTGAATCTTTGTTAAATTCTTGGCCTCCCCAACTTCCTGTGGCAGTGAGTACCACAGTTTGATTATAGATTGTGCAAAAAAAAAAATCCTTCCCTGGATATGGGAAAATGTTCCTTTCAGGATCATTCGCAATTCCTTGTCCTGTGATCTGCCTGAGCCACCCGCTCAATACAAATGTCACTCAGCTACACAGCACCCTGCTCCAGCCTCTCTTCTCTCTGCTTCTTGTTGATCTGCTGCTGCTGTGCTCAGCCTCTCACTTTCCTTCACTTGCCATTTCTGTGCCTCCCAGTCATAGTGCTGAGCTGCGATTTCCACACTCTGCCCATAACTTTCCCTTCCACCTTTTGCTCCCTGCCTGCCCTCTGCAGATCTTAAGGGTGGCTGGCACCAGCTTGGCCCACTCTTTTCTCACCTTTAACAGAGTCTACCCTCCTCATGGTCCTACCAGAAGCTATGGCTGCTGCTGCAGGCCTAGGGAGAACTAGAAAAACCAGGAAGACAGCTCCTTGTTCCCAGTGTGTCAGCTGCAGTCTCTTCACAACCACCATCACCTATTTAAAACAAGAAAGGGCATGTTTGCAATTAATCGTCCTGTCTCTTGATACATCTGACTGCCCTCACTCACAGGGCCAGGTACCATAAGGGTCAAGATCTATAGGGCAACCCTTATTGGCAGGACTGTGCAACCTAATGGCTAGTATCAATCTTGTGGGCAGGGCAGTAAGGTCTCATGGCCAAACAGAGTAGGCGGCCACCTAAGGAGGAACGATGGCCAGGGTAGGGGAACCCAGCCCCTCCCTACACCCCCAACCCAGGTCAGACAGTGGTGGAGGGTTCTGCCACTAGGTCAGGGAGGATCCAGCTGACAGCTTAGGGGTAATGTCTAACCCCTTCCCCTCACCCCCAGTCTCCTACCTACCTTGACTCCAGAAACTGCAGCCTGAGCATCACTGGGGTCCTTTGACTCCCCAGCACGTGGAGTTCCCAGCAACACCAATCCCTCTTGGGCATCAGTAAATCCCTGGATGCTGAACTGGATCTGAGCGCTTCTGGTTTCAGTGGTCTGGAGTTCCAGCTGCTCCCTGGCTGGAGCCTGCAAGCCACATCCTGCTTCCTCAGCAGTTTGCCTGGTGTGAGCTGGGCTGCTCCCTTTTAAACTGAAGCAGCAGTTGGAGCATGCCCAAAAGGGTCAAAGGGGTGTGGCCTCCTTTGCCAAAAGTCAGGGTTAACTCCTGCCTGGCCCATGAGGGGCAAGTTTGCCCTGTCACATGGTTCACAAAAGAGTTAGGTAACTTCATGGAGGATAGGGTGTGGCCACGGTCAGAGATGGGATACTGGGATAGATGGACTGTTGATCTGACCCAGTATGGCTGGTCTTATGTAGAAATTCAAGTTTGCATGGGTGCCAGAAGAGCTGTAAACTTGGTATCAAAGATCTGACATTTTTCCCCAGTTCCTAGTAATATCTGTTGAAACCTGCTTATTTTCACCATCATGATTATCCCTACCCTACTGACCTTATCATCTAAAGAAACAACATGTAGTTATAGGCAGGGAATAAATGGGGAGCTGAGCACATCTTCTTAGCTCCCTAGTTCTCCGTTGCATGGTTTTCTACTTCAGCTTCTTTACAATATTTAGTCTTCTGTTAGCTAACACTGCTCTACAGCAGCTAGACCAATGACGTCTTGTTTCATAGGATATGTATACTGCATGCTTGAATTTTGATGCCAATATAATTATTCTGAAAGTAAGAAGGATTATCAGGTCTATAGTCAGCCTTTGACCAAAGTTGAATGTGCTTATGGGCTGTGATCAGAGACAGAGGAAACCATTTTCTCATCACAAACTTTAACAGAAAACGGAATCTTTTCTGAGGTTTGGAAAAATCTCATCAACCTCTACATTGTTTTTCCTCGTTTTTTTCTCTCCCATTCCATTTTCACACAGCCCTTCCTGGTTCGGGCTTGGAGTGGAAAATGGAGAAAGATTGACTCCTAAAAAGAAGCTAGTGTAAACATATTTCTCGATCAAATACAGGCAGCCTTATGAGATGGCCTGTTTGTGGAAACCTTATTCAGTGCTTTTTCAGATTGATGGGGCCCGTGGCTTCTCCCAGAGGAGCCTTTGACAGATTTACTGCTGGTTTCCATGGAAGTTAGGAACAGCTCCCCCTACACCCCCCAATGGTCAGATCCAATGTTGTAGCAGTTTTGGAAGTAGCTTGGGCTCTCAAACAGCTCATTCAAACTCCTATTGATGCCAATGCAAACTTTTCAGTTGACTTGAATGGGAGATGGATCAGGCTCCAGTGGTTGAAGTTACTGTGTCTCATACCCATACACACACAATTAGACAAATATTTGATGCATAATCAGAAAATAAAAACAACTCAGTACATCTGAAACAGAATTCTATTTGTACTGTGAGAAGTCAGACTGTGCCATATTGCGCAATGTACTACAACATCAGCACACACTAAGACACACTAACACTCTGCCTAGCCCTAACACAAAGACTAAACTTTCACCACCTCCTCTTTGGCTCACTGAAGAGACTGCTAGAGGAAGGTTTTCAAAAGTGGGTGTCTAATAGTAGGCTCTAAATCCTGCCACTTGTTTAGATGCCTTAACAAGGACTTTGGAGCTTAATTTCAGGCACCAATTTCTGAAAATTTTGTCCTACGCTAACAAGAAATGAATTTCTCCTGTAGCTGTGGGCACATAAAAGATCACCTAGTGCAGATACAAAGGTTGAGAATTCCGTTTAAAACTCCTCTTTCTGCAAAAGCAGGGGCAGTCCCATTTAATGAGTGTGCTTAACTCATACTACCCTTGCTAAATCCGACCCACAAATTATTTTAAAAAGTGGATTAAGTGCTAGTTCTAGAGGATAATTCAAGTAATTATTTAAAGACTTGTCAGGACAAGTCACTGATCAAAGTGAAACAAATGCTCTTGTATAAAAGGGACACCTAAATGCAAAATGGTAACGACAGTTATCCCTGACCCATTTAAATGTTTTTGGCCTCAGGCAGCAAGTTTCAGATGAACTGAAACACACAATAACCTCCAAATTAAATTAACCTTCACAATGCTAAATCTACTCGAGGAGCCAGGTGTATATTTATTTATGCTCTTGTACAGTCAAAGAACCTTTCTGCGTGTTTGTGTTTTTTTAAAGAAACAACTCTATTTTACATAGCAGCAGCACAACACATTAACAAAAGAGCAATAAGCAAAGCATACATGTGAGTTACTGATAGCAAGAGTTCTGTGACACCTTAAAAACTAACACATTTATCTGGGCATAAGCTTTTGTAGGCAAAAACCCACTTCGTTGGATGCATGAAGTGGAAACTTCAGTTTGGTAGGCATATATATACATGCGTGGCTGGGTGAGTTACATCACAGTGAGAAAGGCGAGTGTTAACGAGGTAAATACAATCAGGGTGGATGAGGCCCTTCACAATAGTTGATGAGAAGGTGTGAATGCAAAAAGAGGGAATTTTACTTTTTGTAGTGGGCGAGCCACGCCCAGTCTCTATTCAGACCTAGTCTGGTAGTGTCACGTTTGCTTGAGTTCCAGCTCTGCAATTTCCCACTGGAGTTTGTTTTTGAAATTTTTAGAAATACGGCAACTTTCAAATCTGTTACTGAGTGTCCAGGGAGATGTAAGTGATCTTCTACTGGTTTTTGAATGTTACCACTCCTGATGTCTGATTTGTGTCCATTTATTCTTTTGCATAGAGACAGCCTGGTTTGGCCAATGTACATGGCAGAGGGGCATTGTTGGCACATGCTGGAGTATATCACATCAGTAGATATGCAGGTAAATGAGCTGCTGATGGTGTGGCTGACGTGGTTAGGACCTGTGTTGGTGTCACTTGAGTAGATATGCAAGCAGACTTGGCAACAGGGTTTGTTGCAAGGATACGTTCCTGGGTTAGTGTTTCTATTGTATGGTGTGCAATTGCTGGTGAGTTACTGATGTTTTTCCTGAATCTTATCTATCTTTCTTACCCTTGAGATGCAGCAGCTTGCTAATATATCAGATTTTCTGAGAAGCTTAAAAAAGAACTTCCTAGCCTCCTTCAAAAGGAAAAATAATAGCAACAGAAATGTGGACTACATTCCAACAGTGCATGATGTTATTGATATCAATGTCTGCAAGGGGATCTTCCAGCCACTTCTTTTGAAGCCGTCATGAGAATTTTTGATACTGTGACTTTTCAGGGTAAAGAGCTGGGCCAACACTTTCAAACTTTGGTGTCTAAACTTAGGCGCCTAAATCCATGCTTAGGTAACTAAATAAGATTTTCCAAGACACCGAACACTTGCCTTTCAGTTTCAGCTTTGAAATTTTGGCCTTAATTGGGCACAATTCTGCCACATTTTTACTCACATTCAAAGCAGTTGGACTACTCACAGAGTAAGGTACTACTCAGCGTAAATAGGTGATGGAATCAGCCTCTTTAGGAAGGGGGTATGGATTAGGATGGCTCAGATGGTACATTTTTACTCAAACGAAGACTACATTAGATTATTTGTTTCTGTATGAAGAAATCATAGGCCAGATCCTTGGTTCATGTATACCGGTGTGGCTCCACAGAATCATAGATTTGTAGGGCTGGAAGAGACCTCAAGAAGCCATCAAATCCAGCCCCCTGCACTGAGGCAGGACCAAGTAAACCTAGACCATCCCTGACAGGTGCTTCTCCAACCTGGTCTTTAAAACCTCCTATAATGGGAATGCCACAACCTCCCTTGGACACCTGTTCCAGACTTTAACTACCCTTAGAGTTGGAAAATTTTTCCTAATATCTAACCTAAATCTCCCTTGCCGCAGATTAAGCTCATCACTTCTTTTCTTATCCACTTGGAGAACAATTGATCTGCATCCTCTTTATAACAGCTCGTAATATATTTGAAGACTGTGATCAGATTCCCCCTCAGTCTTTTTTCTCAAGACGAAACCTGCTCAGTTTTTTTAACTCTCCTCATAGGTCAGGTTAGCTAAACCTTCTGTTGTTTTTGTTACTCTGTTCTGATCTCTCTCCAATTTGTCCGCAGCTTTCCTAAAGTATGGCACCCAGAATTGGACACAGCACTCCAGCTGAGGTCTCACCAGTGCCAAGCAGAGCAGGACAATAACCTCCCTTGTCTTATATACAACCCTCCTGTTAATACACCCCAGAATGACACTAGCCTTTTTCACAACTGCATCACAGTGTTGACTCATATTGAATTAGTGATTCACTATACCCATGAAGATCCTTTTCAGCAGTATGACCACCTAGCCAATTACAATAGTACAGTGGGTCTCAGCCTGGTTCTGCCCTTTTGATGCTACCACAATATAGACGTTAAATAACAATAACCAATGGAGCCAGGCCAATTTGCACCAGCCAATGATTGCCCCAACTATCTCATGATAAAGTGTGTACAGATGGCGAAGATAACATTGCAAATATTTTGTTGTACACCTCACGTTGATTGTTGTTGTCGTCTTGAAAGCAAAGGATATGCTCAGCACTGTACAGCTACAGACGGAGACAATCTTCTCTGCCCTAAGAAGCTTCTATGCAACCTAGTCACGGCAAAGACTGATGTGGTTATTATTTATATAGAGCCTTAGGTGTGGAACGCATTTTAGGGGCATTAGAGGCGTGCAGAATACATATATAATTCAATATATGTCATTAAGACATGCTGTCTATAAAGCTTGTGTTAAAGTCCCAAATTTGACGTGGTGCTTTACTCTGCCTCTGCAAACACGTTTACACACAAACGCACACTTTGTACTTGGTGTGTTAATGCGAGGAGTATGCTTTAGATCGTTAGTCTATGGCACTTGGTGTATCATTTAAGTGCTATAAAAAAGAAGGTTATGTCCATTCGCAAATGGATATGTATTACAAGATTATAAAGAGCATTATTCCATAGTGGCTAAGATTTAGGGAAACTGTCCCCACAGCCTCTGGAATCTTCCCCTAAAATGATGACGAGAGAGCCCAGTGTGTCACAATTAATTCTCTAGCTGTGAAATGTCACTTTCTAATCTTGAGGCTCTCCATGGCAAATCACAGAAGAGCCAAGCAGTGTTTCAATACAATACTATCCATTTTGCTATTTACCTGTGATGTTCAGATCGCATTTGTTCCCATCTGCACGCCTGAGTTCCAGACAGGTTCTGATCTGAAGCCTCCAAAATTCAACCAGAAAGACTTCCCTTACTATATTTCCAACTGGGAAGAGACAGGAGAGTTTTCCAATCCGGTATCCAGACCCCAAGTTAGGCTCTGAGCTGGCAGTGACTCTTTAGACAAGACTTTTTTTTAACTGGAAAATGCGGAGTCACTGAAACTGAAACCTTTCATGGGAAAGGGTTGGTTTTCACAACGTTCTTGAGTAAAAAAAAGTTGGACCTTTTCTTTTGAAATACGTGAAATAACATTGGGACATTTTCAAAGTGAAAAAATCCCGTTTTCTAAGTCAAAACGATATTTATGCTTAGAAATTTAACCTAATTATGACAAAAAAATTAAAAGCAGCTAATCAAAATGCTTAATTTTGAAATGATCAGAATGAAATATTTCAATTGACCTGAACTGAATTTTTGAGATTGTGCGGTTTTTTGTCCTGATATGGATGGGATTTTTTTTTTTTTTTTGAAATCACAACACTATTTGCAAAATGTGAAAACCATTTCCTGCCGAGTTAGTCACCATAATTTAATGGGGGGTAAAAGGATCCACAGTCTTGGTTACAGAGACAGAAAGCAGACATAATAACCAGGTCAGCTGGTACAAATCAGCATGACTCCGTTGATTTCAGTGGCGCTATGCCAATTTAGATCAGTTGAGGATTTCACTCAAATTCTGGATCTGAGTTCAGACTATGAACCCATAAACACCTCCCCTGCACACACAGCTAGTTTGGGGCTGTTTACCTCTGGAGTTGGGTCTAAAAATTCATTATAACCAGGATATGCATAGGAAATAGATTGATACTGAAACAATTGTGGAGTTACATTAAACAAAAGTGCTAACATACAATGAGCTTTCCTTTATGAGAGAGGAGTGCAAGGCAGAGGCCAATATGTTTATTATGCTGAAGGCATTCTGGCTTGCCTAGTTATTTACAGGAATAGAAATGTGAGGAAGGAAGGAATAAAACTGGGAGGGGAGCGGAATGATACCCAAAATAGCAACCAGGGTGCCAGCTTCCTCTAGAGGAAAGACAGGGGAGTGAGATGCTTCATTAATGGATAATTGGCATTCCACTACTTTTGAATTTAAACAAATGTTCTAATGATAATTACAGAATTTCTGCATTCATAGCAAGCCAGAGAACGTGTAGACAATAACATCATTTGTTAAGTGCCATTCTTCTCCTGGTGTACAAATTCAATCAGTATCTCTAGCTCTCTCCATTACCATTTCATTGGTAGGTAACCAATACAAAGCTACGTCCTTTCCCAGCAGTGAGTATTGGAATTAAAGCTAAGCAAGGGCCGCCGGGGGAAATGGGAAGAAGGTGTTACAAACAGAGCAAATGAGAGCCATGTCCACTGTAGTTTCTATTATCTGCACTAGCTAAAGCTACTAACAGACCATCATATCTTGGCTATGACTTTCATGGCAGCCAAAAGGCTTCGGATACCCAATTTGTACAAAAATTAATCATCCAAAATTCAGCATCCGCAACCTTGGGACACCTTTGGAAATCTCAGCCACTGATTTCATGATGCACACTGCCAGTGATGTTCACCCAATGGTGGATGAGTTGTGGGAGGCCTCCATGTCGTGTGGGACCTTCTGATACATCCGAGTGGGGGAGTCAGATGTGCATATGTGTTGAGGCGGCTGTGCAGGATGACCGGTGCATCCCAGGGATCCCCAGGGATGTGACTTCCATGCTAGCTGTAAATATGCTGATATGGATGGTGGGTCAAGGAAAGGCCCAGGGGCAGGACCATTCTGTTCATGTTTATCAGAACCAGTTTTGGAAATCCACCACCAAAGGCCCATGTCTCTGAATCCAGACCATGCACGGGATGGAACTGCAGAGGTGGAGCGAGTATGGAGTTGCCCCACTGACAGGTTGTGGATGGATTCTGTCATCACCAAGTCATGTGGAGTTCCCCAACCAAAGCTTGTCTACCCAGAGGCAGGCGAATTTGACCATGTGTGAATAACCTTGCTAGCATGGTGAACAGCAAGTAACTTTTTCATATATTTTCAGTCCTCATTTCAATCACTCACCTCTGTCAACGCCAGTGAGAAACAGCCATTTTCATTTGTTACACTGCTTTTATTCTTTAATGCCCTGTTACACAAGCTTAGCTGTCCTCTTTGTTCCACCTATTCAAAGCAAAATTCTAGATCAACCTTTGATATTTTGTTTTCTATTTATGTAAGACAGCTTGTTACTTTTTCAAAGGACAGTTTCTGTGATTTAAAAATACTGTTCCTGGAGTGGGATCCATACATCATCTAACCATAACACTTTAAATATCAGATAACTTCCTTGCTTGGTAATACTCCTGCAAATAAAGGATATTAATTTACCCACAACTTTCTGATGGGTTTCTAAGAATATATAGTATTCTTCAATAATGGGTAAGGGGTAGGGGTACTCCCTACCACTGGGAAGTGTTAATATCAATACATTCATACAGAAGATCCCCAATTGTATTATAACTACTTCTTTAGTTCTGAAATGCTATTTTTTATTTTTGTCATCACTCCCTGAGTGATCCTAGTGGTGAAATAGACGTTGGTTCTAGAAATAAGTCCATTTGGGTGTTGGATGTTAATGGGAGTGCCCTGGAAAGAGGATTTAAGGGGCAATAAACCGAACATTCTTTGCTGTGGAGAGAAATGGGGGAAGAGAGAACACTGATCTTGCAGCCCGGAGAAAGCTGAACTGTGATGATGATATACAAACTGCAGCAGAGCCAAGACAGAGCCTTGGCAACCTCTACTAGCTCTGTAGAGGTTACTTTGCAGTTAGCCATTGTGTCCCGTGTTTCCTTGACATGGCATGTCGCCTGCCTTTGCAGAATCTATCAACAAGGTTATGCAATGAAAGTACTTTTACTGATATTTGTAATGGCTACAGAAGAGGACACTTTGTGGAAAATCTGCTAGAATCAGTTCAAAATAGCCACTGCATCACAAAATTTAGAGGAAGAGGTTTAAGGAATCTTAAAAGAACTGCAAATTTATGCTTGCAAGCAGTTAATTTCCCACCTTTCAGGAAAGCTTCTAAGTTAAACAGTACTTTCATCTTGTATTTAACGTTTGGCCACCTCGGAGTTCTTTAATCTGCATCTTAATAAAGTGCTAGTGGATGCTATGTAAAATGAATAGTGATCTCATACTCTTTCCTCACTAAGATAAAAGCATTAAAGGAGTCCTAGCAGAGTAAGTGAATATATTATTAGAGGAGGACATTTCTGAATAGCAAATAATGGGCCTCAAGTCAATGATTTATTGTCATTTCTGGAGTAATCAGAGGAAAAACTACAGTCACCAGATCAGTGCTTCAGTAATCACCGAATCTGACAGCTGCATGGACTGCCACACAGTTTTGAACTGCTGTTTAAAGGAAAATGTTTTCTGGTTCTGGAAGTGAATGTGAAGGAGTGTCTTGGACTTGAGATGTAAAACTAGTCTGTAAATAAATGGAAGAAAACATTAACGACTGACTTCTCTACTTAGTCTATGGTCTAAAGGTCCTTTTTCTGTCTAAAAATTGTTTCCTCTCTGTTCCATCTGATTTAAGTTGTAGGGGATGTGACCATCCCTCCCTGGTAGTCTTGGAGGGAAGCCATACGCCCTTGCTGTCACACCTGTGCAGGCAAACTTGATATAGGGGACGGCTTCAGCGTCAAGCAGGGCGAGGCAGGCAAAGCAAGGTGTCTCTAGCTCCAGCCACAGCGAGCAAGCAGTCTATGGCCCAGGCCCTCAGGCAGGATGTGGCAAGCAGTCTATACAGGCCAGGATGTGGCAACCACCGTAGGGGTGGTGAGGTAACGGGGGGGAGGACGCAGGCCCACCCGACTCCACTGGCAGAGTGCTCTGTCACCGGGTCAGCAGCGCTCCATCTGCAACGCAGACAAAAGGCTCGAATGCTAGCCCAGCTGGACCTCAGCTGGCTACCCTGGGGCTACTTCCTCCACCCCTGTGCCCGTGTACCTGCAGCCAAGGGTCATCATTAGCTGCTCTGGGGTAGGGTGCCAGTGGTAGTCCCACCAAGCCCTCGCTGTCTGGGTTCTCCACCGGCTCAGACGAATCGGGTGCATCCTCCAGGTAACCAGGTTCCTCTCTACAGCAGTGGGCTGGAGACATCCTTCTCCTCCAGCGGCTGCCTCCCTTCTGAGCTGTTGGTCTCACCTTTTATACTTCCAGTTCCTATCTGGGCTCCGCCTCTCTGCTTCCAGCATAGTGGGCATGGCTTCTTTTGCTCCTCCCTCCTGGGGGTGAGTGGCAGTCCCTTCCTGTCTGTCTCGGAGGGAGGCCACACCCCCTCGCTACAAAGTATAAAAGCCTATTAGAATACATGTGTCCCATTCCTCTGCAAGAAAACAAACCCTGCATATATAATTCTCAGTGCTACAGATTCATCCCCGGCACATATTTGCACACTTGTGTTAACCAGAAAGAAGTTACGTTTTACAAATAACCTGAGATAAGTGACTCCAGTTAAATAGGATACAGAAAGGTGTCAAATAAATATTGCTCTCAAGGACCTCTCTAAGCTCAAGTGGCCCTGGATATTTGTCAAGAGTGAAATTTACTAGCAATGGCTTGGAGTCTCCACCTGCCTGCCAAAACTACTGGGAAATCTCTAGTCGGGAAGATGTTCAGTTAATAATGTCAATTTCTTCTTTCACTGGTTTTCTCTGTTTCACAGCTCAAAATTATGAAAGGCATGTGAGGGAAGATCACAGGAACCCTTTGGGAAAACTTAAAAAATGCTCCTTGCTACATATCTGGCAGAAATATATATGAAAGAAGATGCAGAGAGTGCAAGTTTAAGGCCCTAAATTATGTTATAAATGTTGACTGACACATACATTTATTTTATAGTGGTTTAAAAATAATTTCTAGTCCTTTTGCAACATTAAATGTCCTACAGTGCTTTGAAGGGAAAGCGGAAGTCTGGACATATGGACTAACCTTGTTTGTGATATGATATATTCTCTTCACTGGGCACAGGGAGGGTTCAACGGTTTCTAAAGGTGCAAGAACACAATCCGAAAGGAACTCTTGAACGTTGAACAGCAGTGTTAGATATGAGGAGCAAGGCCAAGGACTTAAGGAAGTGCTTAACTTCAAATACGTGGATAAATCTCTTTGACTGGCATGGGATACAAGCGTATGACTAAATGTTAAGTGCTATGCTGAATGGGGACCTAAACTCTGACCCTACAGATAAATCCTGATCCTAACGGATAAACCTCCACTGATTTTGGTGGGACGATACTTTGGCCTTAAACCATTTTTTTTCTGATAGTCTAACATGGATAAAAGCTGGTTACAGTCCCAGCTACAGAGTCTGCCTCTCTATATCAAGTTTCTCTGAGCTCTGGAGGTTCCAAGTTCCGCCCTCCGTGTCAGCAATCTTTCCCTTCCTCCTCCTTTTGCTTTTAAGTGAATTGTATTGCACGCACTCCTCCTCTTCCCCATCAGAGAGAGCCAGGAGTCTGGGCACAGCCGGTGAAGTAGCACTATAATGAGATTAGATGCTCCAGATTAGGAAGAGTGCAAAGTGAAATTCCAGGCAGGTTTATTATGGATATCTTGCAGTTGCTTTTTCCAGACAGTGTTGCCAGAGAATGGAGAGAAGGGAGCCCTTGTCTCTTGCATAACAGGACAATATTAACACAGCAGCGTCTCAAGGTCTCTTTCTGTCTAATAATTGTCTCCCCTTTGTTCCAGCTTCTCTTTGTCTGTCTGAATTCTCCACAGAACAGGGCTGCTACAGGTAATGTTTGCAGTTTTGTCACCGTAAGTGTTCAGACTCAGGCCTCAAAGCAATCATCATAATGTCTTAAAAAGCACGACCAAGGACCTTTGACTTGTAAGAGGGCTCATTTCCCCTCTTCTCCTTGGTTATTGCTGTAGGCTGAAGCAGAAAGGAGCAAATGCTTCTGCTCGCCAGAAGACCACAATCAAAAGACAGATTCTGATTTTGCTCCTCGGTTACCAAAATGAATGAAATGAATTGCTCATGCAGTGCCTTGCTCAACGTGAGCTCTCCTTGAGACCCAACGGCTCAGCCTCGTTTGTAATTCTCTGGCGCTGCTAAGGAAAGAGCTGTGTAGACCAGGGTTTGCATTTTCTTGGTAGGGACTCCTGAGGAAGGATGCATTGAGTCATTAAGCAGCAGGTTGCTTTAATATATTTGATTCAGGGAACCAGAAGTCTTTAGACTCTGAAGGCCAGGTGGTCAGTGAGACCACCCAGGGGCATAAAACCCAACCTCACTCACTACCGCATCACAGGCAGAGGCTGACAGAGCAGTCAATTGGTTCTCGAAGGCTCTGGGAGGGATCGGGGTCAGGAAGACATGGCAGAGTGGCCCTCCCAAAGACAGTCGTGGCAATTGGTGGTGGCTCAGGGTATATTGTGGGTTGGGGACAGCTGTTGTATAGGGCAAGGGCTGGTGCAAGGCATTTTGCAATATTTCTCTCAGGGCATCCTCCTCCCAGGTTTGGGAAGTGTAGTGAACCTCAAAGCCCGGCTCGCTTTGAATGAGGTACAGGTCTGACATGAATGCTTTGCTCTGCTCTGTATGCAGAAGTGCACAAGATGGAGCACGTGAAAGCCAGAATGATCCTGTGGGTGAAACATACAGTTCTGCTTCATTTGGGACAATGCAAACATGGATCTTTATCAAACTGAATGTTCTATGCTGAGTGCTTCCTGCTATATATTTGTTCAGAAAACCCCTCCAATCCTTTGCTTTTTAACCAACCATCTCCAGTTATTGATGTGCTGACAGAGACCCCTTCACACAGTTGACACAGGAGCAAACATCAGCATTTTTCGATCTGTGCAGTGCATACTCTATGCACCTTGAATGTAACGTACCTTTTTTCATATGTACCAAAGGCTTTTCAAGTGATTCCGTATCTCACCAGTCACCTGAGAATAAATTTGGCTGGTCCATAGAAAATAGTTTAAATCAATTTGGTGTTTTCTTCCCAGAAGAGGGTACGAAGGATTTCTGCATGCAGCACTCTGCTGGATTAGCACTGGCCACAGTATTACCTTGCCACGGTAGGGAACATATTTGTTTCCTGAATGCCCACCCAAATAAAATCTAGATTAGTCACAGTCCAGTTCAAGCAAAGGAGGCTCATCTCAGGCTGGACAACTGTTTCAACTTTCTAAGCTGGTATCCATGCCACCTGCAAAACAGAACTGATATAATGCAGGTATTTATGACAGTCTATTGGGACAGCAACATGGCGTATCTGTTCTGAATCAATATGACAGAGCTCACAGCAGCCAGTCATAGACTCAGAGGAAAACGATACTGGAGGCAAAAGATGTGCAAGGAGATACGTGATTCATTTGGAAAACAAACCTCTTAAGATAACTTGTGTATGTGATCTACAGTTCATCTGGGTATTTCATTCAAGCGTGGTTTTGCAGCAGAGAATTTGAAAGACCATAAAAAGAAAATTGATTGCAGGACACTACGAGACGACAACACAAAACCAGCAAAATGACTTATTTTTTAAAATAGCAGCACTCATTACAGACGTAGATCACACATGACCAAACCTCTCTTCTTTCACGAAAGTCTTATTAAATCAGACAGCTGCTTTCATTGCAATCAGCATTTACGGTGGGTATCAGATTTGGAAAGTGGCTAATCTAAGTTGAAAGCTTCCCAGTCCACCTACAGCTATCTTGCCATCTCCATCTTAACTACGCTGTGCGGAACACTGAAAAAAACAGTGTTTTGTAACATTCATTTGCCTTCTGATTAGCTGGTAAAGTCATCTCTTGATTATGCCCTTTTTTTAATTTACTATTCATAAATGTTCAAGTGAGTGGATTTTTGTTCGCACCAACACACGGGGAATGGCAAATGGCAATAGTTGCATTCAAACAAGAGGATTCATTATTGACTGTTTGCCATTTATTATTTTTCTGCTTGAAATTTCAGCCATCCAATCAAGGCACAGAAACCATTCCATGGGATTGAAGTGACTGCTCACTAGTGAAACAGGTGTGAAATTTGTTCAGCTAAACATCTGGGGCAGATACAAACCAAAGTCTGTCTGTCTGGAATAGTCTGCAAATTGCGCAGGATGGGTTCAATTCATTGAATCATTTATTCTTAACCAGCAATCTGAGCTGCTCTAATCTCTGCGGCAGTCAGAGCCTGCGGTGATGGAGATAGACACTGAAAATGTCAGCCCTGCTATAGAAGAAGACCAGACCCTGATCTTTGGCTCTAGATGAGGAACGTTTGATGCGCCTTTGAGCCACCTTTGCACTCCCTCAATCCAGAGCCATCCCGGCCCTACTTTGCTCCCCGACATAATATAGAACAGCCCTCAGGCAATAGGGGATTGACAGCCCTATAGCGGAGCAACCCGGGATCACCAGGGCCTTGGGATGTCCTTATTGCACCCATTTCCCCCAGCCAGGCCTTCTGCCCCACTCAGCCAAAACAAAGGCAGCAGAGCCTACCCAGAAGTCCCTGCTCGGGGATTATCTCCACTCTCGGTGATGTAGCAGGTGGCCAGCAGATATGCTGCTGAGCAGTGACTGCTGGGAAGGACAGCAGGTTCTCAGAGTGCTAATGCCCTACATTCCAGCTGTGTTCCTGCGTCTACACGGGGAGGTGGCTCCCCTATCGCCGCTCTGTCAGAACGAGGCTGATTCCAGCCCTTAAAAAGTGTAGGGAGCCCCTTTCTGCTTCCTAACCAAACAGACATTTTCATCTTAACATGATCACCCTTGAGGGCCACAAGAGGTCTCCGGGCCGCAGAGCGCATGCCATTGCTCTAAGAAAAGCTAAAAGGACTAGTCCTCTAGCAAAACCCTGCTCCCACAACAGGAGCTGCAGCTTTCTGATGCTAACTCCTGCCATGAGCCCAACACAGCAGGGTTTGCACTATTCCGCTCAGCCGTTTTAAAAAAAACATAGGTTAGCCTCAGCCGAGCAGCAACCTGAGACACTTCCTCTGGCGGAGAGGTATGCTGCAGCCTGGATCACAAACTCATTCATGCCCTTCTGCTTCCTATCGCTGTTTAATTGTTAAATTATTCCCCTTCCCTTTCTCCACTGTGCCTTGTGCCATGCAGCTGAAATGTAACATTATGGAACCACCTCCAGGTGTCTTTCTTTGGAAGGCTCATTGTAACCCAGATGTGTCACATGAAAAGAAAAGATTTGCCTATGACAGCTGTTAATGTTTCTGCCTCATTCTTAAGGGGGAAAAAAACCTCAGACTGATTCATCCTCATACTATAGCTCAGTGTAAGCCCAGGAAAAAAGCACTGTCAGCATGCGGGATAAGGGAAACTGTTCACTGATTTCATATTCCAAGAGTGTCACCATTTTAAATATATATATTGTAATCATTAAGAGGGAGATTGAAAAATAAAACACCTAAGGGGTTTAGGATAACAAATCCTTGGCTTTCAGCTACTAAAGCCATTAGATCTTTTGAAACTCCTCCCCCAAAATAACTGGCAGATATATCAGCACATCCAAAAATATTGCCAGCTGTGGTTACAGATTCTATCCTTCCTCACACAAAGAAGGATGGTGCAGGTACCACTGAACGCAGCATTTAATTCCTATATATGAAGTAAAATACACTAGAACAACTACTAAAAAAATGCCACGTAAATATAACATTGATCTCACTCATCCTTTTACACAGCACAGATATATGAGGTAAACAGCATAATAAACCACCCAGAGAGATGTATAAAAAATGTGCTTTAAGTAGTAGCCATAGATAGAAGAGATATCATAGCCAAGAGCCACATGAACCAACAAAATTAAGAATCTGATCTAACTCTTATTGAAATGAATGGGAGTCTTTTCACTGATTTCAACAAATAGGCTTTGGATTAGATCCTAAATGAATTTCCATATCTCTTCTGGTGGATATCGAAAACAAATTAGCTTATTAGAATATGAGATGAAAAAATAAACCAGGTTGAATCTATCTATCCAAACTTAATTTCCTAAATAAACATATATTCTTTTGTTAATCGCTAAATATTTTGCATAAGTAAAGCTACGAGATTTTTTAAGGACCACTTTATCATTAGGTACAGTTCCTAGTTCCCATTGTGAGTTCTGTATTATCATAATATATTATATGTTCAGCAGAGTCTTATTGACAGTTCTTACCCTTAGGCTATACCTCATTTTAACAAAATTGGCTTTTCAAACAGACTGGTCAAGAGCCCTAATCTCCCCACCCACCAAAAACCTGGTATTATATGAAAGGTAAATCCTTAAATCCACAACAAACCATCTCGTTTAAGGGGCCAAGTATTGTATTTATTTAAACCACAGCAGATTTTATTCAGGTCTGTCTAATAGTTTTTGCTATTCTGAGAGCAGATAAGGATGACTAGCAATTATTCATATTGGATGTCTGGGTTACAGTAAATATACCCTTTAGGTGGTTTCTGATATCACAATAAATCATTTCATTGTGAGTTTGCATGAGGAGACAGCTCACTTTCACCTCTCCTCGGTTTCTTGAAGGGGACAGAGTTCTGAACTCCTCAAACAGACCAGTAAATACAGACCTTGGCTTCAGACCTTGGTTCACCCACTGCCTCTCTAAAAAAAGAAAGAAGTCACCTACCAAAACTCATTCTTGAGACTGCAGGGGGGAGTTTTCAGCTGTTTTCATGGACAAGACTGGCCCATCCTAATGCAATTTGGATTGCAAGTTCTCTGGGCCCTGGTCTACACTTACCTGGTGATTCGGCAGCAGTCGACGGGAGTTACGCAAGCTACGCAGAGTTGACTGCTCTGCTTCCCTTCTGCGCGGCGTCTTCACTGCACTGCACCGACAGGAACCGCCTTCCTGTTGATGCAACGCTATGCCACTGGAAGGGGTGGTTTTACCATGTCGACTTCTGGATCAATTGAGCAGGTCTTCACTAACTGCTCAGCTCAACTTTCCTGTTACCAGCCATTCTACCATAAAGATCAAAAGCAGCCAAGATTAAAGGGTGAAATAGGAAGAAAGAGGTGAATGCTTCATTTCTGGACTATGACAGTAGACGGTGAAGTCCTCATATAATACCTTCTGCACATCTGAGCATTCTGATGAATTGCCAAAATATCTCAACTGAGTCCTGGGGGCATAGTTAACTGTGAAAGGGGGGTGACAGACTCACACAGATACACACTTCTTGGAAGATCCACATTTTCCTTGTCTTCCCACAGGCTCTTTCCCATTAAATGGCCGAGGGGAAGTCGCCCAACTCTACCTTTCTGCTTTCCTGTTTGTGTAATGGAGGAGGGTTGTCATGTTTGCTGTAAAAAATGTTTCATTTCAAAAATGTCCAAATGAATCCATTTTTTAAATGAAACCCTTTTCACAGCAAGTATGGCAGCAGCAACAGTTTCATTTTGACAGTTTTGTAATGTACTCCTTCAACTTTTTGAGTCAAAGCAAATCTTCCTTTAGAAACCTTTAATTTTTTTTTAATTAAAAAGAGAAAAAAATTCTCCAAAGTGCAATTAAATGTTTCATTCAACTTGAAACTATTTTTTTTCCAACTTTGGAAGCTGCGAAAACTTCAAACACACCTTGGTTGCGTGTTAACCCAAATGATTTTTTCCCAATTTTTCAAAATCCCACAGCACTAGTTAATGCTACAATGATGGGTTTAGTTTCATCCATGTGTTTCATGTCCTGAGACATTCTCCCCAGACTTCTGACCTGAATTTTAGAACAATCACAGAAGGGACATCAGAGAACCTTTTAGTTATGCCTTGGGCTCACTGTATGCATGGGAAGTTTGGTTAGTATTGTGTGAGTACACTTGCTATGCAGAAATGATCATTAGAATGGCCTCACACTGAGTCAGACCAGTGGTCCATCTAGCTCAGTATCCTGTCTTCCGACAACAGTCGGTGCAAGATGCTTCCGAGGGAATGATCAGAATGGGACAATTATCAGGTGATCCAGCCCCTGTCATCCAGTCCCAGCTTCTGGCAGCCAGAGGTTTAGGGACACCCAGAGCATGGGGTTGCATCCCTGACCACCTTAGCTAATAGCCATTGATGGACCCATCCTCCATGAGCTTATCTAATTCTTGGTTGAACACAGTTATAGTTTTGGCTTTCACAGTGTCCCGGTACAGCTTGTCTCACTCTGGAGTTGCAGTGCTTTGACCGGATGTACTGCGAGTCTCTGGGGACACAACAGCATTGTTTGATTTACTAGTCTGGAGAGCCTGCAATTAAACTGACTGAATGATTAAAAAACTCCACTGCTAAAATAGCAACCATGACAGGGGATGTCTTGAATGATTATCAAGGACGGAAAGTTATGAAATCCTAAAGGGCAAAGGAAGAGCATGGATTATACCGCTGCCCTAACATTTTACAAGCATCCATCTTTCTGTCCATTTTGAAACTCTCTCCTGTTCCTCTCCAGTGGACATGGAGAGCATAGCAAAAATAAACGAGAAGCAGTGGCATTCCTGCAGGCCAATGATTTTAAGAGCAGTTTGATATAAGCCTCTTCCTTCAAGCTTTCAAGCCTCTGGCTTGTTGATTGGCTACTCCATCACGGGGAGAGAAAAATAACTAGTCTGAAGTACATCTCTCTCTAATGTTTATATTCCTAGAAGAGGATTTTAAGAAGAATTTTAAGCACACTACCCAAAATCTGTCTCAAATTTGCTATTGCACATTCCCTTAAACCATTTCCATCTCCAGACTATACTAATTCAATGTTTCATAATAACTTCCAGGGTCTAAGCTCAGACTTTGGGCCTTGAGTTTTGTCCCATTTAAGTCAACGTTAGCATTGCCATTGTCTTCCATGACAGCAAAGAGAGGTAACGTGCCCCAGTAGATAGGGCAATGGATAGACCACAGGTCTGTTCTTGGCTCTGCCTCCAATCAGCTGAGTGACTTGGACAGGTCACTTCCCTTCTCTTTCTTTCTCCAGCTAGTCTATTTAATGTGGATGCTCCATAGAGCAGATGCTGCCTCTTACAATGTGTGTGTATAGTTCCTTGCACAACGGTTCTCTGCTCTTGGTTGGGACCTATAAGTGCTACCATAATAGAAATAATAGTGTGGGCCTTGACTCTTCTAAAATAAAGTTAGTCATTTATTTTGCTAGGAGCAAATTAATTAGGCTCCTGCAGTGAGAAATTTCAGTTGATTGAGAATAGGGGCATAATTAGAGAGACAGAATAATTTTGGACTAAGAAGTTTAAATCCTTGGACAAAAGGCGCCTCCTACCTAGTGTTTTTAACTACACACAGAGACATGTGGTCAATCTAAATGCAAATCTTCTCCCTTTGTTAGCTACCCACACACCTGCTAGATAAAGAATGTGTTGAAACACAACCTGCCAATCATCAAAAGATCTTGACATCAGTGTGATGCACACAAATTCTAAAGAAGGGTGAGGTAAGTGTCCGCAAAGCAACAAGCTAAGTGGCTGTGGCAGATGCTTGTTGATATTGTAGGTTAGAGCTAGACTTTGGGCACCAGAAAGATAATTGATCAAGATAGCTGGGTTTCTGTCAGCACTGCCACTTTAAGGGGCTGCATAAGCACTATACGAAAGCTAGGACTCAGTCCAGAAACTCCAAGAATCAGAAAATCACCCAGACACGTTTCTGAAACATTAACTGACAATACTTCAGTTGTGTCCTTTTTACCCCGAGCCCTCAAATCGGAAACCCTTCTTAAAAAGCTAGAACCTGTGTTTCATCATGTCACTGGGGAGTTCAAAGAAACCTGATGTATTAATTAGACTTTCTTGCAATTGAATCAATCATTTCTCAAGGCCTTGGCTGGACGTGCAGCAATTTAAGCTACTATGTTTTGCCACCAAAAGAGAACCATATGAATGTCTCCTGCTAGCAGGCCAGGAATCTTGGATGGGTTTACCAATATCATTGCTATTATTTATTGCTTGACAACACACCTTGAAAGTGACTGCACAATCGCAGCAACAGACAAGGCAGAGCGACACACCATCCAAAACTGAGTGGGAGAAATAAATGCTTTAATTATGAGCTTCAAACCAAACCATGATGAAGGGAGGACGATTAAAGGGGAACAAATTCTATCTCTGGGGGACAGATGATGTCACAAGTAAAGAATCCAGTCTACAGCATAACGGATCAGCTAACACATAAACCAAATTGCATTGCTTAGGCAAGGAGGAGCCAGAGAATGGAGTGCTTTAGACTTAATCAACACATGTTTAAATGAGGTGACACGCTAGAAAAAGGTTATTGCATAGTAAAGAAAAAAAACTCATTGTTATCTAAACTTATTGTAGGAAGAAGAGGGAAGAAATGTTAGCAATAAAAAGGTAGAGTAGTATTCTGGCCCTCGGCTCAAGGATGTGAGTGTCTTTTAATATTGCAAAGGTAAAGGAGAGGTCTAGTTTTGTTAGGTTGCCAAAATGTGTAAGAACAAAAGGGCATCCACACCGCTGCCAGGAGGGCACCCTATCCAAAGCTGTAGAAGTCAGTGGAGAGTCCTTCCATGGGCTTTGGATCAGGAATGAAGAATGGATTGAACTCCATGAAGCAAGTGACATTTCTTTTCTGGCAAAATCACTGCTTGTTCATTAACAGGGCGTGTTAGACTTTTTGAAACAGTCAGGAAGTTGCTTTGAGAAACCAGGGCATTGGAAGCCTAGGGGTGACTCTTCTGTGAAAGGGTATGCAGGAAACGAGGCTTCATTGCACACCCCAGAAATGGGGGAACTGGTTCACACCAAAACAAAGTAAGAATCACCTGGAATTTGGGGCCCATATTGGAATCAAATCCAAACCCACATCTTAATTCCCCTTCCCCCATCCCTTTTCTTGACATCCGAACAAGTTTTAGGCCCAAGTCCTGCCACGTGAAGCACATGGGAAGCCCTCAGCACCCATGCAGTTTTTCTTGCAGGATAAGGGCTTTAGTTACGTTTCTGTTTCTAATTTTCTCTTCAGAATTTTGCATTCAGTCTTCCATGATTCAGCCTTTGCCATTGTCAGCCTTGAAACATTTGATGAACAGTTAATTACTATAGTGAAGTTTTACTCCTCTTCCTTATGTATGAAAGAAACATTGGGGCTGCTGGAAACAAGCCAGCTTTGCTGTAAGCTACTTCCATGAGAGATCTCCAGCGACATGCAGTGCTTAGTAACCTCTATATCCACACCGCCTTGCTAATGCGTTGTCTTGACACTATCTCAATATACTGTAAATTACCTTTATAGAAAAGGCTGATTGATTGATACTTTCAAGTGAAACTAGATTAGGTTGGGCACCTCCTGTCCCTGCAATTAGCAGTGACCTAATAGATTAACATTTTGCATGTAAACGTTTTCATCCATTTTATGATGCCGTTGCACTCAAAAACTGGAACCTTCGAAGAACTTACAAACTTATGCTGGCTGACAACTGGAAGGTAAAGATCTTGCAGAACAAGCAGTTGTATTAGGTACCTTTATTGAGGCAGTTCATTTATTCATTGACCAAGCATTTAAAAAAAAATCTGTCCAACTATAACCACGTACATTCTTGTTTACAATACACGTTTATTAGTCTGGGGAATGGGAAGCTGTTAAAATGAGCTTGTCAGGGAGGTTAGAGATTGCTGGGACATAGCTGGGGAGTTACAATGCAACTGCGGGAGATCATAGGACGTGGAGAGGTTATAAGTGTTCTGATAATCTATGGACAAACTTCCGTGCTTTTCAAACTGTTGAGATTAATCCATTGGGTTTATGAAATGCCTTAGAGACCTTGATGCTTTCCTAATGTTCTTATCAATGAGGGATTTTTTTTTAGTTCAGACACTGAATAGAGAAGGATCTCTCTAGCAACATGTTTTTTTGGGCAGGAGAATATTTAGGCTACTAAATGCACTGAGTGTATTCAGGTTAGACAAATAATGGAGAATAAGGGAAATACCATAAATATTCAGATATATAGCATCCCTGCTATCTGTTTTTGCTTATTTTGTAGGCATTGCTGATGGGTGAGATGATCGGTAAATTTCAGCAATTTAATTCTTGGGTATTAATTTCACAGCTTGGAAGGCTCATGAGATAGCGCTGTGTTTGTAGCAAAATACTTAATATCTGCTTGGTTCAAGTAGTTATTTGCGCTAGTAATGGATAAAGCTGGCACTCGTATCCATCCGTCTTAGCCCTCTCGGTAGAATCTGTCACTATAATTTCCAAGGGTCTAATCCAAAGCCCACTGCAGATAATGGGAGTCTTTTCGTAGATTTCAAAGGGCTTTGAATCAAGCCGTAAATGTTGAATCCAGTACACTAGGAAATAAAATCAGTATATAAACATAGATTTCTCTCTCTAATTTGGAATAAGAAAAGTTTCCCACTTTGTTACCAATTTTACAGAGCACCCGCGTTGTTTAATATCATGTCACCGACTTCTGCTTATCACACCTTCTGGACTTAATTTGATATGTGTGCATAATTTAAGGGCAGAAGTCACATTTTGGCATGAAACTATCTCACAGGCATCATCCACTCTGGCTGTGACCAAGGTCTCAGAACCTTTGGTGTTAGAAATCCTTCCTAACACAGCAAGGTGACAGCTCCCTTTATATATAGAAATGTATGGAGCAGATGGCATGGACTCAGGGTGATAAAACCGAAGATATATATGTGAAAAAGCACATATTGTGGTCCCACAATGCAGCCTGTCCAGCAAGGGTTGCAGATTATGTGCAGTGCTGTCTTCTTTGGTATTTTAGACTGTCCAGTAAATTATTTTTAAACTGTGTTTCTCAAATAAAAATATGAAAACCAGCTCAGCAATAATTGATGGCAATGAACTGTCTGGGACAGAAGTTCCCAGCTTTGCCACGGCACAGACCACATCTTTACAAAGAGATTGTCTCATGAACTCCTTCCTGCCCAAGTCCCTCCCATTCATAATCCCGTAACATCCCTGGGCCAAGTACAGCCATATATAACATTGATAAGTAACGTTAGGAAAGTGTGGAGCGTCTCATTTTCGTAAGCCCTGAGCACCCACAGTTCTGACTGAGTTCAGCTGGTGTCTGGGTCCTCGATCCTTCTGAAAAATCAGGACCTATCAATGGATTTTTAGGTTTTTCAGTGAGATAAATGTCGTCCTTTTGAACAAAAGGAAAGAAAGAAGACAAGTTAATGGACTGTTCTGCTTTCTCTCCTTATTTCATCTCCTCCACCCCTCTCTACTGGAAACAAGAAAAGCCAGAACCATATACCTATGGACCAGTTTGAGAACCTCTGTTTAACGGACTGTGGGTAACCAAGCTTATTAAGCTTGTTCTATCTGCAGCGTGATAATGGACTCACGACCAACATATCACTTTGTTCTCTTGCCCACGTGCATTTCAGTCATTCCCAAAGCACCAAATAATGATACCATGAAAGAACCTTTGAAGGAAAACCAATACTTTGGATTGAACAGAGTTACGCTGCCAACTGTATGCAGTAATTCTGCGAGCCCGATTGTGGTATAAGCATAAACCATCTTCTTTGCATGGACATCCACTATACAGCAATACAGAGGACACTGTATGTTGTTTGTGTTACCATCGCACGCGGAGGCCTCCATCCGGGCTGGAACTGCCTTGTGCTGGGCACTGTATAGGCCCATATGAAAAGGCAGCATCAGGGCAAGTGGACCTGAATGGATTAGGAGTATTTTCTCCCAGCTCAGAGGCACTGCACACACAAAGACCACAGACAATCAGAGTTCGATATCTGGCTGAATTAGATTTGCTCATCCATTACATTTGAAGGGGGAGAGGGGGAAGGGAACCCAGCTGCTGATAAGAATGGTAATAACAGAAAGCTGTGTTTGGTGTTCCTGAGCATTTTGCCTTACCTTAAACTATGTTCAACACACCATTTACAATATTTGAGCCAGAACCTAAGCTAGAGTAAATCCACCAGCGACTTCAATAGCACTACATTGACTTAAACTAACTGAGACTCTGGCCTTTTTAATGTTTCCAGCTTTAAAACAGCAGAGACTTCATGCTCTAACAGCTTATAATTTATGTGTAATTTCCTTAACAGGAAGAAGCCATTAGTCGTACATTACGTGAATCTATAGCGCTGCAACGTTGTAATTCATTTGGTACTTCCACGATGTTGCTATTTATTGTTATTGCTGTATTTATTGCCATTCTAATGGTTATTGATATTGTTCTATTTATTTTTATATACTAAGAACTTCGATATAATAGCATTTGTGGAAAGACTAGCTGAGGCCAAGTTTAGCACATGTACCATGAGCTCAGGAGCCAGTGCTGTAAATATTTCAAATGCTAAGCTTTAGCAGTTAGTGGGCTCCTGGTTAGATGGGTGCAAAGATAATCTTGCCAGTCTGGGTTGCCTTTATTATTTATGTATTTATTTCTGTATTTATTACGTGTACTGTAGTAGCACCTTGGAGCCCCAGTCACGGGACAAGGACCCCATTGTGCTGTGTGAACCCAGAACAAAAAGATGACCCCAGGATCTAAGTTCCTTACAGCATCTGTCGCTCTGGAGGAGCAGAGAATGTATGATCCTGTAGGGCTAGGGATACACTGTCCCCAATGTCTTGGGTAACGTCCAATGACCTATTGGACACTCCTCCACATAGCCATTGTCTTATCAAGCCACACTGTCATTCCCATATGCCTCCTTGTGGGCTAGAGACTGCCAGGTCCCTGTCTAGAGACTCACTAGGGTACTCTGCAGCCAAGGGTTGCAACTCCCAGCCTAATGTCCCTGTGTACCAATCCACAGGCTGTGCATACATAAGGTTTTCTGGGAGGAGGTGGACAATGAGGGGTTATTTTAAGAGGGGTTTAGATGCACGTTGGATTGGTTTATCCCGATACGCTAGGGGAGGGGAAAAGTCCATGCAGCTAATAAAGAATTTTGAATGAGCTCATTCTGGTCTGAGTAAGAGGGGATAGCGTTGATTGAAACGGGAATCCCTCCTACAGCCACTGACACCACGAGAATAGAGCATTATGCCCTTTTGGAGAGGTTGTTCTGGAAGGGGGTGACAAACCTGGGAGTCTGGAGGACGCAAGGTATATCAGGAATTGATTCTTTTTTAATAAATAGAATCGGGGCATTTGGGAGAAGGCTTTCTGCCCTCCAGAGGTGGGGCTCAGAGTAACAATCTGGCTGGCTCGTTACACCACTTTTGCAAAAATCGCCTTGACAGGATTAGATGAACTTCAGCTACTTCGTGCAGTGGACATGGTGCTCAGCTATCAACCTCTGGCCACCAGCAATTGTTCAAAGCATGGGAAGCTAAAGCTCCCTCGGACACTTTTGATTTAAAATCAGCTAAAGGAGATTTTCATACACTTTTTGAAGTTGTAGCAGGGAAAGGGCTCCCCCACACACACACAGCAGTTCAGTGACATTTACACAGCATAGTTTAAATACAACCACTGAGCTGCCCTCGTATTCGCACGTCCTGCTTTCATAGCTCAGAGCAACTAGAGTTACAGCTGCCTGTAGATCTCTGAACGCTAATGCATTGGTTCCGATTGCTAATCTGTTAGCTTTGCATAATTGATTCTTGGCCCTTCCGTTTATTGTCAGTTCAGTCAAACCTATTGACTGAGTGGCTGAACTTAATGGAAATTTTGGACGTTGCTGCCGCAGCTGTTAACTCTTAGAATGCTGGAGAGCACCTGCTTGGAAAGTGCACCAAGGAACATAAGGTTCCTATGCTCACCTTCAGCCTTTCCAAAAGCCCTCTGGCTCTCTGACGCTGCCCCGGCCGCAGATCTCTCTATCCTCAGGAGCTTCAACCCCCTTTCAGCTCTATTTTGCATCCCTGCCACTCATCCTTCTGCTGACAGTTTCCTCCTCTTGCCCGGTGCTCTCTGCTCCCTGCCATGTTGCTTCCCCCCGGCCAGGCAAACCCACTAGATGCTCTTTCAAAAGGACAATTGCTACCTGGAGTAATCAGCACCCGAGGGTGGCCACTTCTCCACCTTATCATTCTGTGGCCCAGTGCCCAGCTTGGCTATCCCTAGAGCGAGGGAGCGCGAGGCTAGGAGCAGGCAGTGGGGTAGACTGTGATATATTTAGCCTACCTCAGGAACAAGAGATGGGTTTTGACAGCAGGGCAAGAGTGCTCCTCTGTGATCATTTATTGCACAAAGTCAGTGTCCAGGAGGCTTCCCAAGAGCTCCAGTCCTAGCTGATCTGGGATGGCCCAGTGGCTGCAGGTATTCGGCGGCAGAGCACAATATTGTGGGAACGCTACTGAATTAAAGGTCTCCTGGTCTGCGTGGGGGCTGTGCAGTAGCTCACTTGTGAGGTGAGAGCTGTGGTTCTGTTCTTAGAGTTGTGTCCCTTTTACAAGAGGCAAAATACATTTTGGAAGCCCCGACTGAGGAAGCTGCACGAGTGTGCGCAGAAGTCAGGCCCCGATGTGGGGGAGCTTGTAGACAAGAGGCCTCTGGTGCCTTCAGAACAGCTCCGCGTGCAGCCACGCACCTCAGTTTCCCTTCTTGGATCCCCAAATAAACTCCACACAGGCTTTCTCCACCCCATCCTCCTGAGGGTCTGCTTTATTCTTTGCAATTTCAGAACTAAACACGAACGTCTTCCCTCCTCTCATCCGACTGGAGACCTTCCTGCCTTAGGAGGCTACTCCCTTCCTAGCTGGAGCAATTCTCCTTGTGTCAGGGTCTTTCTTGCAGGAACCTCTCTCACTCTCTGCAGTTTCACCATAGCCAGCTTCTGTTCTTTCTAGGGAATTGCCTGATTCCCTTCAAATGGGTCTCATTGTGCAGTCAGGGGGGCTTGGCCCAGGCTCTGCAGCCTGGATAAAGGGATACTTTCTGTAGTGTTGGGCTGTTACAGTGAGCCCATGGGCTCGGGGTGTCTTCCATGCTGCAAAGATGTCACAGAGGACTCTGCCGATCTGCAAAGGCACCTATAATTATCAAGGGACACAAAGCTGGCACAAGGTGTATAAATCAGGGGGCCTCTGTCCTGTTTAAAGCGGTGATGAGCTGTTACCTGATTTGCAGTCCCTTGATGGCGTTCGTTCCAAACAGCGCTGCGACGGACGTGGGTTGCCTCCATGGGTCTTTTCAAAGCACACAACATAAAAGATATTTTGCGAGGGAATATCAATCAACTGGAAAAGTTACAGGGAAATGTAAGTGGAGGCTCTTGTAGAAACAACACAAAGATGGTGAGGAATGTAAGGCAGAGAGTTTGCTCAAGGAAGCATGCAATACCAGCCTATGAAGTGTCCCTCGTCTCTGTTTGCTAGAAGCTGGGAATGGGCAATGGGATAGATCACTTGATAGACCACCCGTTCTGTTCATTCCTTCTGAAGCACCTGGCATTGGCCCCTGTCGGGCTAGATGGACCATTGGTCTGACTCAGTATGGTTATTCTTATGTTCTTAAGTGGCTTTTCAGCTCCCTCTTTCACCTATACGGGCCATGATAGGTTACCAAGGGAGGTTTTGGGGTCCCCAGCATTGGAGATTTTAAAAAATAGGTTAGACAAGCCCCTGTCAGGGCTGCTCTAGGTATACTAGGAACTAGATGACATCTTGACTTCCCTTCCAGCTCTACATCTCTTTCATTCTATGATCACATAAAAGGATGGATTCACCTCATCCAATGGGGAAGCATTCCCTTGCTCCCACTGGGGCAGCTGACCTAAAAGGTGATTCATTCTCAGGTGAAAGACATGTGGTGAAAGAGGAAAGCTTTAAATTCAATCCAGGGTGCCATAGGAACCTAGCTGGCAGACAGCAGCTCCCCATGAGAGCCACCAAATCAGCAAATTTCATGAGTATCTAGGCCCAGCCCTGCCATCTTCCTGGGATGTTCTGTCAAGAGACCTGCCCAGCTAGTGAGCGCCTAAGGAGTATCTTGGGCCCAAAGCATAAGCATGAATCCTTTCATTTTGATGGAAGTTTTGTACAGTCTGAGGGGAAACGAACGAACATTCTCATAACAACAGATTAGGGTTAGAAAACAGTTGAAAATATTGACTTGGTCCATCCATGGTGTGTGTTATAAACTTCTTAAATTATGTGTGGACATTTCTATGTTTAAAGTTATCTAAACTCATACAGTTCGTTTCTGATCCTGCAACTCTTATCCGACCTTTTACTGAAGTTTTATCCAGGAAAAGGAAAGTCAAATTGAAACTCTTCAGAGTACTTTTCCTTCCGAGGGTTGGACTCCAGACAAAATGTATCCCTATTTTTTTTTACAGTTGTGAGGTAATTGATGAGTGCATGGGTGAGACTAATTTCAGGAATTAAACTAGCTAGTAAGAATCCATCCATGGGAGTACTCCACCCATCTGACTATTTTTATTAACTGAGGCTTACTTTACCATACCTTTGCTGACTCACTACAGATGTCTCTGATTTTCCAATATATCCCACACTATTTTCACATTATTGAACTAAAATTGGGAACGTTTTGGTATCGTTTGGTTTTTTTTAAAGACATAAGTATTTGTAGCCATACTTGTCCTAGAGTTAAAGCTGACAAGGTAGCCTTTATGATAAATTACAGTACACAAGCTTTCCAGCCCTAAAAAGATCCTTTGTTCAAGTGTATGGTTTTAAATTAAAGGACAGAGGGCAATATACAACTTCAGACTGACTGATTATGAAGACTGTAAGGACCCTTGTTCCATGCCTATTATACCTATTGACACCAAAGGAATTTCCACATATGGGGAGAGAGGAAAACAACCCCCAAACTTTGAATGATCAAGAGTATGCTTGATAACAAACCACTGTAACAATTATTTCTTTTTCTTTATTATAAATTAGCATGACAGTGCTACTCAAACTCTTTGAAAGCTAGGGCAAGCAAAATGTATTTGAACAGCAAATTAAATATCCTTATGAAGAGAAAGACAGAGGTAAGCGCTAGAATTTCAGCCTTTTTTCCTGCCTTTACCTCCCCCCCTCCCCATTTTCAGATGAGAAGACATGGCCAAGGGATGTTCTGCTTCAAATTTGCATTGTTCCTTGGCCATTTCATAAGGGTGATAAATATATTATATGGGAAAGTAGATTCTGGATGGTTCAGTTAGTTTATTTTCTTGTTGCACATAGCACTAATCGTCATGGCCTTAAGTGAAAAGTAGCTTGAATTTAGTATGCATGACTTTGAACACTAGGGGCGCCTGACATGAACTCAAAACTTAAGCGTGAAAATTCCATTTTTATATGTTTGAAGATAAAGGTAGGCAAGCCCACAAAGCTTTGCATCTTGATACAGCTTCATTCCCAGTTTGGCTCAGATGCCTTGGAAAGTGTGTTTCTTGGTGAATCATGACTTTCACAAGAGGTTTCATGTTTTCTCATGAAATTTTCACACAGCTCTAATTTAAAGTTTGTGAAGGACAAATCTCCACAGGAATGAGATTAGAAAAATAATCTCTCTCTCGCTAATCTCAATGAGGAAAATATATTCTTTTAGCACATTTCCTTCTCTGTGGCTGCTAGAAACAAGAAAGATACAACAGTAGAACATTCGTATGTATCCGATGAAATTAACTCAGTCGTATTAGTTGCTGTGATTTGATTTCTTACACTGGCTTATTAAATTTAAATGACCAATCATGTAATTTACAGAGCAATGAATTAATCAAAGAAATGTTTTTTTGTGAATCATGGGCTAGCTGTATGATCCAAGTCCCTATTGATTTCATTGGGGCTTCGAATTAGTGAGTGGTAAGCTGTGACGCTGAGGGGATACGGAGCGCAATTTCTGCAAAATTCTGGGAGTTTGGACCCAGAGTTTAGCCTGGCCAGTTGTAGAGAAAGGAACATGCTGCAAATCTCAGATCTCAGGATTTTCAAAAAGTCTGTGGGGTGGAGGTGAATTTGGAGTTTAGATTTGAGGACGTCATTTCGGGGGGGTCTGACCTTGAGCTTCTTTTTTAGGCAGAACTCCCAGTGGCTTTGATGGCCGAGTATAGAAGGCCTACTTCTGGAGTCTTTATAGTTACTTAGGGTTTTCTTTCTTTTCTTTTTTTTTTCAGGAGCGCTGGGCATCTGCAGTTCCAGCTAAATAGTGCCTGTGGTACTCTCTGGCTAAAATCAGGTAGCTTGATCCTGTGCCCACTGAAGTCAATTGCAAAGCACCCATTAACTTTCATATGGTGCTAAGGGTCTCACTTCTTTTTAAAGACATGGAGTGAAATCCTGGCCTCATTGAAGTCAATGGCAAAACTCTAAATAAGGCTAAAATCCTTTTTTTTTTTTTTTTTGTATATACACAACTTAATCTTCCTTTTTCAGACACTCATTAGTTTCTAAGCTTCAATTGTGCATATAAGAATTAAAGGAGTGAATTTCTGCAGGGCTAATTTTAGAAGCTAAATTTTCACACTTATTATTGTGCTGGAACGCCACATGACTCAAGGAAATCCAGTTGATCAGTCACTGAGGAAAACAAGTCTATTTTTACATTTGAGAAAATAATGTAAGTGTTTGCTCATTAAGAAAGGTGTTGGCCTGTCATTCTGCCACGTTAAAAGAAATACACTCACACACACAAAAATGGGGCAATGTTCAGAAGGAGCTGAAAGTTAAAATTAGACCCGTTCAGAGTTGTCCATTCCATAAAGGACCCTCTAAGAAATTTTTGCTGGCTCTGGCGATATTTAAAGATCAAATCCAGTGTTACGGTTGAAAACCAAGTGAGAAATGTGTTGGATTTGAAGTAGCACAAGTTGACGATGATAGCCCCTGTGCTCACAAAAACTCTGAGGCATCTGAAAATTATTAAGGGTCTGGTTCAATTAACAGGGACTCTTTGTTTTCTGGTTGTAAAGCTTTAAAAACAATCTGGCTATAACCTTAGCCAGTGATTTCAGAGGGACTGTGACAGCTATAAATAGCCAATTCACCAGCTAGGGAGATGTAGTAAACATCCCAAAGGTTTTCACCTTATGTTAATATTGACCCATGATAACAGAGAAGCCTTTAGAAAATACAGCTGCATTTTGTGCCATATACAAGTCAATGAGGAAAAAATTACAACCGGTTACAGCCGCAGCAGCATAAGTTGCTCTCTGCAACAGTGTGGGAGTCCCATGCTGCTCTTCCAAGACCAGCAATCTGCCTTTACTTACTAGGGGACAATACCAGGAAGAGGTGATGGGGAGCTGATGTCTCGAGCCACACGACTTTTAAGGGAAGGGGAATTGTTTGGGACCCCCAAGAACACATCATTTTTTTTGCACCATCCAGTTTATTAACCATCTTCATTGCAGAGAGTTATCATTCCTTATATTAAGGGTTGTTTTACAAAGAGTGTATAAAGAGTAAATAGATATTGTAATCAATGGCTGATCAGTTGCTATTGAGTCCAGTACATCAATGGGTTGCTTAGACCCATCTATATCACCTCCCGACTGATGCACTTTATAACCATCAGTAACACTCACTTTTCGTGGTTGTAACAGGCATTTCACACCTATACATAAATTTGTACCCTTAATATAAAGTGTGATCTGTGTTGTCATAGGACTGAAGGATAGGCCCACGGCACCAGCTTTTGGCTACCTTCAATATCCTCTTAACTGATGTTTGTCTACTCATCCTGAAATATTGGCAAGAAGTTGCTAAATGGTTTCTTTTAAAGGGGATGTTCCTATTGAATCAGCCTGAGATGTCTTTCCAGTTCAAGAGTTTTTCTTCCTTGTATTTTCTGGCCATCAGTTGCCCAGGCTAAGTGAAAACATTGCTATCTTCCCCTCCCCTCCCCACATCCTTTATCATTATGGACTTGAGACCATTTGCACTGACACTGATAAATCCGGCCAGCTTCAGAATTAGCCTTCCCCCTTCCTCCCCCCTCCCCCCCGGAATCATTTACTTATTCTTCTTTGTTCTGATCCATTCCATTTGATAATTAATTGCATTAATTCTAACTGATTCTCTTCAAACATAGGGAAAACATATGCATGCATTATATTTTTCCAGTGGAGAGTAGCAAAAATTGCTAAATGCTTTGGCCAAGTTGCTAACAGTGATGAATGTAATTTTCTATCAGCTTGTAGATATTCTTCAAGGAGTCATCAATTAAAGGAAATCTATTCTTTGCAAGACAGATGAAAATTCCTCTGAAACTTCTGTAAATCTCTTTCAGTTAAATTGCGCTCTTTGTTTAAGATGACTTTGCTAGGAATAATTAATTGTATTAAACCTCGGCTTGCTTTAGAAAGACAAACTGCCTTTTGTGGAGCACCCAGGGTTTTCAGGTCTCTCAGTTCTGGTTGGCCTTTTGCTGGCAGATTGTTAATCTATGTTGTTTTATACCTGTAGTCTTACTGTTTCACCTCTCGGAGCTTTGTAGTCCTCTGCCTGTCTGCTTTACTGTGGCTGCTTGTAACAGTGAAATAGGTTTGATGATGTGAGCAGTAACATTAGATGGAATTACAGCATGGTATATGAAAAAGCACTATTGCTAATGTTGTCTTCCTACCCTATGGTCACGCTTACGGTCCAGCAGGAATTTGATGGGGGTCTTTCTTTAATATAACTCTGGCCTTTTTTCATGACCTTGACAAAGTTTTAAAAAGGATACAAACTGTAGATTTTCTTTCCCTTAAGGTTCCACGGTCTGCTCTTTACAAGCCATGATACACCTCATTTGATTGCAATCTGCATATGTCTGTTGACTTCCTAACCAGTCCCAAGCTAGCTATGTAACGCTCATAACTGCAACCTGTGTATTATAAAAAGATAACTGCACCTGAGATTGCTGTCATTCCATCACAGCCACACTAGAGCCAATACAATGAGTATATTTAAGAGATGAAAACTCACTCATTCCCTGGGAAATATCCCAGCGGGAGTGATGCTAAGAGCATTTGCACTCTGTCATGTCGCACTTGGCATTACGTGTATGGCTGTGAAGCGCCGTGAAGATGAGAAAAAGAAAATCCAGCTGGGATTCTAGAGATCCTTTTGCTGAACTGGACTAAGGTTCTCCTTGTTTCACCACATCATGGAACACATTTTATAGTGCTCTTGTTTCCGCTGGCGCTGACAAAATGAAGGCGTCAAGATGCATGACAAATCACTCCCAGATTTCCAAAGGAAAGGTCCATCAGTGCCTTTTATATATAACTTCAGTAGATCCCTCATTATTTACATTGCAAAATCGGGGCAATTTTGTGCTCATGAAAACAAAATGTTTCAGTTCACCCAAAGCCGCATTTTTTGGCCAAAAAAAAAAGTTTTGGATGAAAAATTTCACCCAGCTCTAATACCAGGAAAACTATACTTTTGCCAGCATAGCTCACTCCAAATCCCCCAACTGACATAGTTTACCAGCAAAGAAACAGTTTTGCTGATATATACATTGCCTTAGGTCTGGTCTACACTTACCTTCAAATTCGGCAGCAGTCAATGGGAGTTACGCAAGCGTAGCTTGCCTAACTTCCGTCGACTTCGTAACTCCTCTTCTATGTGGTGTCTTCACTGAACTGCGCCACTTGAGGTGGTGGTTTGAACACATCGACTTCCGGATCAATTGAGCGGGTCTTCGCTGACCGCTCCATCGATCCAGATAGTTTGATTTGACAGCAGCAAATTTGCCGCCACCAGTGAAGAGTAAAAAGAGCCTAGAAATACCCAGAACTAGATGTGGCAATTACTAGACATGCTCACTAGCTGTTTCTGAACCTGTGCAGCGGGCTTTCCATTGAGGACAAATAGTCTAGCTTGTTCAACACATCCACCATCTCAGATCTGAGCCAGCTGGAGGTCCAGGGGCGGAAAGGTTATTAACTGGAGGCACCCGGGAGGGCTCAACAGTTGAACAATGCAAAGCAAAAGATGTGTGCTGAAGGCTTCATCCCAGTACCTGTGTCACTTTGGATACAGGCTGCAGATTCCCATATAACAGCAATGAAGTGGGGAAATCTGTATACAGAACACAGGTAGGTTTACTGCCTAATAGCTTCTGTGTTATTCCTAAGGGTTCCAAATTCTCTTTACAATATTAGAGTGCACATGAAATCTTGTTTAGCTTCCTAAGGCATTGTGTTGCTCTTAAAAGCTGACTGGGAACCGTTCTTAACACCTAGATTCAGGGGTTTGCATAGCATAGCTCAGAGGTTTAATTCTGGAAATATTTGGAAAGTCCTGAAAAACACCCTGAATTCTGGCCTGAGTTTCAGCAGAGAAATAAACTGATGCTCAGGAAAACGGGCATGCATTAGTTATTGCATTATCTCAGGATCCCCTTTGCCCAGCCCACGTTATCTAGGAGACACTCTTGACAAGAAACAAGCTGACATCCTTGTCAAATGAAGCCTTTATTTTTCACTACCCCAATCTACCAGCCTCCAGTTCCACACAGAAGTAGGCCTCAGGAATAAGTGAAATGGGAAAGGGCTGAGAATCAGAAGGGGTTTGGCAATGTGGTTGAGGTCTAGTAATCTTTATATTCTCCATTAATCCCAGCAGGCTAAATTCTGTTCTTCCACTGTGGAAAAAGACTGCCCTATCATACACTAGCTTCAGGTTAGCGCTGTCTTCTTTCCAGGGTATGCCTAGACCGTAATGGCAGAGTATTACTGCACCTCGAGGGGACATACCTGAGCTAGCTTTAAGATCCGAGAGCAGTGCAGCCTCAGTAGTACAGGGTGTGCAAGCCCACCTGGAGGCCTGGGTTATTACACGCAGGGCTAGCCCATGCCGCTGTCCTGCAATGATGGCCACATGACTGCAGGAGACCAAGCTAGCTAGATCCACGCTATCTCGGGTATGTTTCCGTGAACTGCAATCACCCCCTGTGATTGGAGGATAGACGTGCCCTCAGACTCCAGCCCCATATCCTTTCCCAAAGGACACTGAATGTACCTGGGTCATTTCCCTTGTTTTTGGCTCTGTTTTTGGAAAACAGAAATTCTAAGGCCAGACCCCAGTCTGTGGGTTTAGGTGGGCGCCACACACCCGAAGCCATTGGAATAACTCAGACACTGTTTAAATGAATGCCGCTCAATGTGTTTGAGTGGTGTTACACCTGCTGATGCCAGATCTGAAATCCCTAAAGCCCTCACCGTTCCTGTGCCAGCTCTGTAGTGTGATCCACTTTGCCTGTACTGAGACCCACTGAAGTCAGCAGGACTCTGCAATGGCCACACTGGCAGATCCCAATGCAAGACCAAGGCATTTACTTGCATGCATGACTTTTTGGAAGGAGGAGAAGCAGATGGGACTAACAGCTGGTCATTGGTTTAAATCTGGTTCAAGTCATTAGAAGCCAAGAGCTGTTGGCATCGGCTGGTTCTTGGTGGCAAATGGAATGAGTTGATGGTCTCTGTCCAGTTCCTGGTGGACAGGTATGCCCATCACCACTATCTTCATTCCCTGTGGTATTAAAGGCGCTCTTGATGATAGACTGAGCTGTTCTGCAAGCAGGATGAGAGGCAGTTCCTCTGGCACAGGATACAGAGCCGTGGGCAGGGTATGTACAGAAGCTTGCACTATTTCTGCCTGTGTAGTACCTATGCTGGGAATACAGGATTGTGCCTCCTTTCTAAGGCTGACAAGACAGTTAAAAATTCATTGAAATCTTCAGTTATACAAATAAATACGACGGCTGAGCTCTGTGATAGATTGTGTAGATAGAGACAGAACAAAGACAGTGTATCTAGACAATTAACAATGCCTCCGTGCACAGTCTTAAGGAAACAAATGCCAAAGTCTATTATACAAGAACTATTTAAATATCTGGCAGAACATCTGATGTTGCCCTTTGGAAACGTAGAAGGCTAAGTATTTTATATCAACAAGGATGCTAAGATTGCATTCCGATATTTTGTCATATAATATACTTTACATTTAATGTATGAAGCTCTCCCATCTTCCTCTGATGTGATTCCTCACTGGCGAGAAAGTGTGGGTGTTTTATCCTTTAGTAATTGAGGCTTTCATTCCACTTTGCTCTGGGATGGGACTTTTTCCTCCCGAAAGAAATACTTTTTAAAAAAACATTTGGCTCTCTCTGATTTGACTCTTACCTGTAATAAATGCAAGTTTAATTAGTCATTAAAAAGTCAACACACGAAGCTTAATTAATTGTGATTTGCCTATTGACGTACTGTCCTTGAAAATTATAACCCAGTGGATGTGATCACAGTTTCCAGATGCAACTTCATTGTTTATCCTATAGAGATTTTACACCAAGTAATTTAAAAATGAAAGTAACAGCAATCCAGGTACAAAATGATCATTGTAGTGCTCAAATCTGACATTCCTATCCCTGGCCCAAAAGTTAGGCATTGAGATTCTTTTGAAAACCCCAGTCAATACCTATCTGCATTGTTAGATGCCTCACAGCTTGTAAAAACCTGACCCTCGGTGCCGGAGAATGAAGTATGCAGATGTATAAGTTGCCATGAAGTGCACCTGTATTCAGTTGCATCTGCACCTTCATTTATTAGGGTACAACCTCTCACCCCAAGTTTCAAATATCTGCCATCCAAGTTACAGTGCAGCTCCCCGCAGCTCCTTTAAAACTCTCCCTCCATGGTCATGGGAAATGTGTGGACCTGATGATGCTATTTCAGATTAGAGCAATGCTCCATTTAAGCTTCCACACTGAATCAAGTCTCTGAAATATGCGAATGAGCAGGTCACATGTTTGGATACTGCTTGGAGTTTGGCTGATGGTCATTAGCAGCTAGTCATTAACTTAAAAAACTAGATAATTGTGTGTGAATGGAACACACAAGTCACCAGGAACCAGAGCGGTCAAGCGGGCTAGAAACAAAAGATTGTTTCTCCACCCCTTGCTTGAAGATCCACTTTCAAATAATAGGCAAGCACAACTGTTCGGGCCGTGTCCTTTATCCACCAGAGGAAGTCTTGTGGGAGTAAAAAGGAAAAAGAGACAAGTTCCTTAATTTACCTCTGGCTATGTGGAAGGACTGCTGTGGAGAACATTATGCCTTCTATGAACCTGATTTTTATACAAAGAGAGTAAAGAAAAGGAGGTAAAGACAAGGTACCATTGTATTTATATAAGGCTAAGATGAAGATAGGAAGTGCCCCTCCCCCCAGCATCTGTCTAACTCAGTGTATGGTCTCTGAAAGTGGCTAAAGCAGAGGAAGGGGTAAGAACACCGTGATGTGGAATAATCTGCCCCCATGCAGATCTGCTCTAATAGTTAGGGGTTGTCTTAAACATGAGATTTTTACTCCTTCCCAAGCTCCTCGTTTGCATTAACTGTTGTATGTAAGTCAAGCACCAGAGTTATAAAACGACCGGTCCTCTTACAGTTTAGGGGCCCAGTCTTAACCCTTAAGTGAATAGCCTTTTCTCCCACGTTGGTTTCCGTGGAACTTCATCTTGCGAATGACAGTTCGAGTGAGTAAAGGTTTGGGGGATCGGACCCTAAAATCGATTAATCTATACTCCAGAGCCATTATAATCCATGCTGCCTGGCACCCCAGCAGAAATGGGACCTTCCGTGCTAAAGCCGGAGTCTCCACTGTCTGAAACAAAGGAGTAACTCCTATCCGACAGCCATAGTAGGTTCATCTGAACCTCTTTTGCGTACAAGCCACTAGCAGGGGACATACACCCCAATTCTGCTGCTGTAGGTGTTACCTGCTGCTCAGCAGGTGTTTTGCATCCTCCACTGAGACCAATCTACGGAGGATGGGAGTTTGTCACACCTCTCAGTCTGGCTCCTTAGCTCACGGTAGAGAGACTGTCTTGGACCTTCGTCCAGTTGAATTTCTGGTGTTAGCTGCTGTCACTTAGGCACCCTAAAAGGATCCATATTCATGGAGTGCCTGCGCTCCTACTCCTGGGGATAGGGTAGCGGATGCGGGAGGGTGCCCATACAGACCAAGCACCCTTTCCTTCTGACGTGGACATCTGCGAATGCTGATTTATTCCAGCTGATTTCAGCAAGACAGGATCAGTCCCTCTCTGGAGCTACAGCAAGTTCCTGGCTATCGATGCATGAATGAATGCCAGTGAAAAATGTCAATCTAATCCCAGAGGACCCAGGACCAAAATGAAACAGAATTTACAATGATCTATTAAATCTTCTCCCCAAGTCCCTTTTTATGAGAATTTTTAGAACACCATAAAGAACAGTGGCTAGTAAAATCTTTATAAAACAGGAAGGGACCTGGCTTTTTTGCCGCAGAAAATAGTTACCTTGTTACCACCTAATCAAACCCTTTTATGGGATTGTAACAATTTATAACTATCAATTTGTGGTTAGAGGAAGAAAACTCAGCATCTGTACCCTTCTCTACATCTCAAACATCTCAGAGCAAATCCCTGTATTTATAAGACTACCAAAACATTCGCCTCATATACTATCACATAACAGGAGTAAAATTCAAAAGACCGTAAAAGAAGAAAGGCTGCAGTGAAGTTTCCTGAATAGGTGGAACATCAGTTGTTGTTTCAAGGAGTCAGTTAAAAAGCAAACCTTTAAACTATGTCATACAAGACAAATAAGCTGTTCATATGCCATTAAAAAATATTGAGACGTAATAAAAGAACCAGCATATGTTTAATTGCACCACACTCCCTGTGGTATAGCAAGCAACTATCTTTAATATCAAGACATTTTAAAAGAAAAATCCTGTTTGCCTTCCCTGCACACATTCGAGCACAGTTGATGACTTCAGCACTGAAGCCAGTCAATTGGATTTTAGACATTAGCAGGCTGCTATCAGACATATGATCCAAAGTAGTCTGAGGCTGTAAATCAAAGGAATCAGTCTGAGGAGAAACTGACTTTCACACTGGCTTCCTTAGGCTAAGCATTAATATGTTTACCAAAAGAGGCCAGCTGTTGACTAGCATAAGTGTTTTTAAAAGGGAGCCTTTCTTATTTTGTTAATTGCGTCAGTATAGAACTCACTCTTTAAGTTTTCATCCTTCGTATGCAGCAGAGCACGGAAAATGCTCTTGGAAGGTTTCTTCTCTTTTTCTTCCCATTGCCTAGTGAATAATCAGCCCCAGTGTGCAGCCATTACTTAGTCCACTACATGCACAGGCATTAGAAAATTACAATGACAAAAGGAATAGAATAGTTTTTGCTTCTGTAAGATGTATAAAAGGCAGTTGCAAAGGCAAGAATGGAGGCTGACGAGGAATTATATGGAAAGCTGGAGGAAGATGATGGCAGAAATTTTGGGACTGCAAAAAAAAGGAACAATGAAACATAAGATAAGAAGAAATCTTTATGTGTGAAGGATGGGAACTGTGTGGTGATCAATCCTACAGGGGTGGCAGAGGTATGGGAAAAAGATTGTCAAAGGCTGTTAAATGAGAAGAGAGGGTTGCGAGAGAAGGCACTGCTGACAATTATAGAGAAACCTCAAAAGGTATCGATCTCTGTAGAGCAGGTAGAAGGAGCACCAAATAAGATGAAGACTGGCGAAGATGATATAACTCTTGATATCATCAAAGCAGTTGGAGATACCGGAATAAAGTGGCTTCATAGTTTGTTTGCTGGGCTCAGACAAGGTTACCAGGTAATTGGAGAACGGGATTGATTGTCCTTCTTTGGGAGGTTCAGGATGATGCAAATGATCCAAACAGGGTCTTATTTGGGCATTGCCCTGTTAAGTCAGCATCATTTGAGAGAGTTTTGGAGGCAAAGTTAAGGTGCAAGGTGGAGGAAAATATAGGAGAGGAACAGCATGGCTTTAGGAAGGGCAGGCACAGTATAGATGCAATATTTGCAACAAGACAGAAGTTTGCAAGCATGATAAATGGAGGATTTAACATCTATTTATTGATCTTAAGAGAGCATCTGGGTTGATTCCGCAGGAGCTGGTATTGAGATGGAGGGGAGGGGGACTGCATGAAATGGAGATGACAGAGGAGGTGTATCAAGGGTCCAGAACTAAGGTGGTAACAATACATGGAATGTCAAGTGAGTTTTGACTGAGAGCGATGTTGGGACTCAGACAAGACAGTGCGTTGCGTCCACTTCTCTTCATCCTAGTGGAGTTTGGAGTTAAATTAGTAAGAGAAGGAAGCCTGTGGAGACACAGAGAAAACGAATGTATGCTGATGGTCTGGTCATGTTGGATGACAGCAAATAGGAACTGGTCGATCTGGTTTCAGAGTGGGCATCTGTGTTTCAAGAGCATGGTTTGAAGGCAAAACGCAAAGCAAATTGCAGTTATGTAAGTAGGGAAGGTGGAAACAAAGAACTGTTTGAAGTTGCAGGTTAGGAGCTGAAGCAAAAGAAAGACGTTGTGCACTTGGGGGTGTACTCTTAGTGCCTTTGGAGAGAGATCTGGAGAACTGAAGAAAAGAACTCAGTGTGCAGGCGTGGCAGAAAAAGGTAGCAGGAGTAATGTGGGATTGGCAATTAAATAGCAAACAGAAAGGGAAGCATGTGCTGTGTGTGTTTGTCCCTGCCTGCTCTATGGCTTGGAAACAGTGGGTCTTACTGTGATGGAAGAAAGGAATATATAGGGAGTTAAAAATAATATACAGTGGAGAACAGCAGGCAAGCAGAGGGGAGACAGAATGGAGGGATTTGGGACTCTCATTGACAGCTGGAGACTGCACATTTGAGGTGTGTCGGACATGGAAGAAGAATGGGAAAAGAATGACCAGAAAAGCAAGCATAGGAAAAAGAGGACAGCAAGGAAGGACATGGAAGACTGAGGGGACAATGGAAAGAGTCTGTCAAGAGACGTTGGAAGAGAAAAGGGCTGGAACTCCAAGATATATGAAACCACGCCCTGGACCAGAAAGAGTGATGAAGAATCATGGGCCCCTCCAACCCCAGATAAAAAGGAAAAGGAATCGAGAAGTGAAATGAAGTGTGCTTCTGTGGGATGTATAAAAAGGGACTGACTGCTTCACTTTAAAATCTTAGCTTGTTTTTCACATTAGAAATATCAAGTTTTACCGATTCTCCTCTTACTGGAGGGCTGCTGAACTAGTGCAATTATAACATCGCAAGAGATTGGCACAGGAGTACTAGAGAGGGAAAGGGATTTTAAATCAGATTGTTCAAAACTCTTCGGGGATTTTTTAACACCTATTAAAAAACGAACTCCTGGCTGAGTTCCACCTGGTAGTCAATTTAACAGAATGAACATAACTCGGATTCTTTAATGAAGCAAACATCAGTAGATTAATTTTTTTCTCTAAATTAGAATCCTGAGCTCCAGTGAAAGATGCAATAGTGTACATCTCCATAAATTTACCATTATTAATTCTCCTGGTTAATGTTAATAGACCTTTCAGATTCAGGTCTTGCATGGGTTCTTCTGTTGGCTTTTTGCCCCCATTAAGTAGGAATTGATCCCTACCTGTTTTGCAGACCAGAAGCTTTTAAAAATCTCCAGCAAATAAATGTACTTATGTTCAAATCCTCATTATATTCTCTTCACTTCTAAGAGGTGAGACCAGTCAATTCTACTGTACCTTCTACTTCCCTCAACTAAGCACGTCCTTCCGATGTCCTCTAATGCCTTTCTAGCAGACAAATCTTGTTCCTCTGTTTTCACTGTGCTCGGAAACCGCGGTGATGGCCATATCATAAGAATACAGGTAAATTAGACAGAAGAGCACTGTTGACTGGATTTACCAGAAGTCGTCTTTGTTCAAAGATATTTCTAAGACTGATTAAGTTATCAGCACCTCTTGATGAGGTTTGTTAAGCTCCTATTTAAATGAACAGCAACAAAAATGTTGGTCTTTTAAAACTAACCTATAAACATTTTTAGAGAGGAGTCAAACTGGAAATCAAGCTCCAGTAATTTTTTTATTATTTGGTGAAACCTTTCCGCAGATTATGGCTTTCTCTCTGACACCTGGAAGTTCTTAGAATGCTGTGCAAGATCCGAAAATGTTATTTTCTTTTCTACTGACAGCTTGTTTTTCCACATCATTTACTTCTTCAAACAATGCTTTTAAAAAAGAAGCTCTGAAGGCTGTTTTCTGATGACAAATGACAACTTTCCATGGGACCTGTTCAACCACGTTGACAGGAAAGCTGTAATTTCTAGAGGGACTTTTTTCCTTTAGGGGCTAAAAGATGAGTCCCAAAATCTATTGCAAACATACAGAACAAAAGAGAAATAATTTCATACATGTCACTGATTTTAACAAGCTCATGACATGTCATGGAAAAAGCTACATGATGCATAAATCATGGAAGAATCCTCTTCACTGGATTCTTGAAATAATCTGTATCTTTCATCCCATCTAGAATATTTCCTTTGTCTTTCTCATAAAAAAGATGGCAGTGGGATGGTGATGGGATGTGGATTTTGTAAAAGCTTGAGGACTTTTTGTTTTGAGTTTTGTGAAATTTTGAAGGTAAAATATTTTTCCTGTTATGCTGAATAATTGTGTTCCAAGGAAATATACATTTCTGAGTAAATGGAAGCTTTTACAATGGAAACCATTAAAATTATCACTGTGTTTCTAATGTAAAACAACCAGAGATAGTGGAAAAAAGTCAGAAGGCTGGAGAACTGGAAACAAGGCACAAATCTTTAAAAAGGAAGGGTAATTAACCACCGCTTACCAAGGGCTGTAGTAGATTCTTCATCATTTGAAGTCTTTACCAGAAGACGGGATGCCTTTCTAAGAGATCATACCAAGTTCAACCACAAGTTATTGGGTTCAGTACAAGAATTACTGAGTAAAATTCTATTTCCTCAGTTACAGAATCATATTAATGGACCTCAAGAGGTCATCTGGTCCATTCCCTCACACTGAGGCAGGATTAAGTATTTCTAGACCATCCCTGACATGAGTTTGTCTAACCTGTTCTTAAAAAACATCAGTGACAAGGATTCCACATCCTACCTAGGTAACCTGTTTCAGTGCTTAACTGTCCTCATAGTTAATTTTTTTTTCTAATATCCAACCTAAATCTCCCTTGCTGAAAGTAAGTACTTCATGCCTTACCCTTGATGGATGTGGAAAACAATTGATCACCATCCGCTTTATAATAACCTTTCCCGTGTTTGTAGACTACCAGGCCCCCCTCAGCCTTCCCTAGCCTAAGTATGCCATAGCAGGGTAGAATCACCCTCTCACGGGGTGTAGAGCTGGGAGGTGGAGGTTTGAGATTACAAATCAAGTGGCAAGAGTCACTGCGGCTGCCCTTCGGTTCAGGACAGCGTGGTCCAGGGGCCAGAGTTCATGCAGCTTCCCTTCTGTTCAGGGCAGCAGGGCCTAGTGGCTAGATTCAATAGGGCTGCCATTCTCTGCATGACAGTATGGCTTAGTGGCTACAGACAATGCAGCTGTCCTTCAGCAGTAAAGCTACTCCCTCAGGCATTGACCACACCCTGTGGTGGGGCTCTGCAAGGTAAGGGGACTTGGGCCCACCCTACACCACAAGGTCCTGACCCAAGGCCCTGAGGAAGCGATACTCCTGTGGTCCGGCTCAGCCTATCACTATAACAGTCTCAATCCCTGGGTCACGTTCTCGCTGCGGTAGTCTCCCGTTGCCACCTGTTTCTCCTCTGCTGGCTCTCACGGTCAGCTGGTAGTCTTCAGGGGCCTCAGTGCGCTCAGCTTCTGGCTCCAACAGCTTCCCAGTAGGAGCGTGAAACACAAGTCTGCTCTCCTCCCTCGTCAGCCCATACTGAGCTCAATTGCTTCTTTTATACTCTGTCTCCAGTCAGAGCATGCCCGGCCAAGGCGAAAGGGTGGAGCCTCTTCAACCCACAGAGTGTAGTTCACCCTATCTGAGACAAGGTGGGGTAGAACCACCGCATCACAGTGCCCAGTTCTTTCAACCTTTCCTCCTACAGCAAGTTTTCTAAACTTCCTAACATTTTGGTTGCTCTCCTTTAGATTCTTTCCAGTTTGTTCACTTCTTTCTCAAAGTGTGGTGCCCAAAACTGGACACGGTACTCTACCTGAGGTCAGGGCCAGCCCTAGACCAAATGGCACCCCAGGCTGAAGAGGTCACTTTCCCCTCACAAAGTGAAGCACAGTATCAGAGAGATCCAGAGACTGACCAATGGCATTTTCCAGTGCTAAAATAGCAAGGGATATCAGTCTCTTGTCGGCCATCGTTGGTTGAAGATATGTATTAATGATCCTGAGCTTCAAAAAGCTGCTCTGACCATTCGTGACTGTGACCGGGAGCATGAGCAGAGTCCTCAAAGCCATCCACACCTTAGGAAAAGTGTCCTTCAGCTCTGCATCATGAATGAATTGAAGAATTTGGAGTGGAGATTCTAGGAGGTTTGAGGAAAATGTACTTCTCAGAAAGTCTGGGAGGTTCCATGAGATTCTACAAAGGTCCAGAACATTTGAGGAGGTTTGTGAAAAATGAATCCACTTATGGATTACCTGAAACATTTTATTTTAAACCTTTATTTTCCCTTTTGTTGCTAACAAAAACAGAGCCCCAAGGCCCCCCCCCCAGCCAGGCATGTCAGGAGGTCGCCTGGGTTGTCTGCCCCTAAATTCAGTCCTGGCTGAGCAGAACATAGAAATAGAGCTCCCCCATACCAGACTTGACCAGACCTGCACCCAAGCACAAGAAAATAGTGGATGATGTTGTTAAGTCATTGTTAAATGACTTAGTGTGAGGCTGATAATTGTTGGTTTTGACCTTAAGTGTATTTAATGTTGCGGTTTTTTTAATACCACAAATGAGTAGTTTGAGTTTGTCGTGAGTGGACATGTTTCCATATGAAAATGAGGTCACTTATTTAGCTCTGTGGTAAATTTGTATTTCAAAAAACAAGTGACTTAATCTGAAGTTACAGGGAGAAGGTGAGAGATCCTGTAGAGCCCAAATTCATGGAAAAGTCTACCCTGTGCAGTGCTAACAACCACTGATGTGTTCAGTAGAGATCTAACGGATTAAGCATGAGGAAAAGTTCCATGTCACTTGTGCTGCCACCCAGCCAACAATGCTATTTTTGACTGAATATTTATTTCCCCAATGGCTTCAGAAACAACTAATAACCTTAGCATCTACATGGGGAAAAGTCCCCACAGAATTCTGAGCCACACCAGGGCAAAGAGGGAAAAAGGACATCCCTGTGCAGTGCAACATGCACTTACCTTGGGCCGAGGTGCATGGAGACATGCTCGCCTCTTTACCCCCACAGTGGGTGGAGAGGGACAGAAAATAGGCTGAGTCTTGGCTTCTCCTCCTCCCCTTACTGACCAGAGTAGCTAAACTGGTATAGGCCACAGAAAATGACTGCCTTCCCTTAGGAGCAAGCAGGAAGCTGGAAGGGAATGGCATCTCCCAGGAACATCCCAGGAACACAATTCTTCCTGTGGTTACTTCTGCGGTGGTGCAGCTCGCACACCTGCCTACAGTCAGAGTCTAGTCCCAAGAGCTGTGTCTTATACTGAGAGGTACTTTACTTCGCGAATGGTCTCGTTGGGACGACTCCGCAGGAATGAGAGTGGGAAAACCTGGCCCTAAAATAGAGCGTGTGGCATATGATTTGTAAAACAACATTGTACAGCCTCACGGCAACACCATTGTAATTTCAGGTTGTTTTCTTGTTACAGTGAAGGCAGTTAAAAATGCTGAATGATTGGCCTCTGTAATGCTTGGAGCTGGGCACTGTCCTCAAATTTTATCGCAATCACTGTACCGCATCTCTGTGGAAACCAACTATTGCACTGCATTGCAAAAGGCAATACAAATGTTTTCCCCTACTTCATTACACAGAGATGAGTTATCTTGCATCGAAGAGGTAAGAAAAGAAATGGGGAGAAAAGTGTGTACAATATTACTGCGTCTGACTGCAACTGGTGGAAAAATACTGAAAACAAGTTGCGCTGGCTGATGCACGGGACGTTTTCACTCCCTGTAATTGATTGCTAACTAGCAAAACCACAAAGCATCGACATTATTTCTGTAGTCTGCATACCTAACAAATGTTCTTGTAATAATTTTCTGGTGGTTATGTCTGGAGAATTAAATTGAGAGCTCAGCCACGGCATATTTTACTGCTTCTGTATCTCGTGAAAAATCAGCTCTGTAGGACCTGCTTTACAAGATGTTTTGAGCCCCAAAGAAGCATAGGACTGGAAGGGACCTCCAGAGTCATCAAGTCCAGACCCCTGATACTGCAGGCCCCCCTGTGGTATCATCCCGCTGGTGAACATATCAATTTATGAAGCACAGTATGTCTGAAGGTAGGATCATGCACTCCAAGGTCCAGTTATCTGCTGAAATACAGGTATTAGGCCCAATAGAAGATGGTATAAATTATTCTGTTAAGAAAGAGCACCAGCTGTCCTTCCCAAACAGTGGTGAGGCACAGCGTTACCAGTGGTTATCCAATCCCTCAGGCTCTGATCCAGCAAAGCACTTTAAACACATGGTGAACTTTAAGTGCATGAGTAGTTTCACTGACTTCCATTTTTAGGACGTGTGATTGAGCAAGTGCATTTGGAATTTCTCCAGTCACGCCTTCATCTCATTGATATCCTCCTCCTTGGTCCTTGTGCTGTGATTTCTTCTGGTACAAATGGAAAGGAACTGGAACATACTCTTTAAAATTACAGCTGTAAAGTCTAAAATAATCTGAATCTATAACTAGGGATGGCAGAATCTGTTCTCATATATTTAGAACTCAGAATCCACAAGGTATTCCACTGAGCAAAACTTTGGGAATGTTTCTAAGGGGATATTTCTCCCTTAAATACCCATAAATCCTGCCATAATGGTCCATGATGATCCATTTGACTAGTTTTAACTATTTTCATAGATTCAAAGGCTAGAAGGGACCATTGTGATCATCTGGTCATCATCTGTGTATCACACAGGCCATAGAGTTTCCCCAAAATTACTCCGAGAGCAGATCTTTTAGAAAAACATCCATTCTTTATTTTAAAAATTGTCAGTGATAGAGAATCCACCATGATGCTTGGTCAATTGTTCCAAAGGTTAATTACTCTCACTGTTAAAAATTTATACCTTATTTCCAGTCTGAATTTGTCTAGAGTCAACTTCCAGCTATTAGATTACATTATACCTTTCTCTGCTAGATTGAAAAGCCTGCTATTAAATATTTGTTCCCCATGGAGGGACTTCTAGAGTGTAATTAAGTCTCCCTTTAACCTTTTAAATAGATTGAGCACCTTGCGTCTGTCACAATAAGACATGTTTTCTAATCCTCTAATCGTTCTCACGGCTCTTCTGTGAACCCTCTCAAATTGTTCAACACCCTTCTTGAATTGTGTACACCAGAACTGGACACAGTATTCCAGCCGTGGTCTCACCAGTACCAAATCCAGAGTCAAAGAAACTTCTCCAGTCCTACTCAAGATTTCCCTATTAATGCATCTAAGAATCACATTAGCTTTTGCGACCACAGGGTCACACGGGGAGCTCGTGTTCAGCTGATTATCCATCATGTCCCCCCAAATTATTTTTGGAAGTGTCAGAACCTCCTTCAAGGCTCAGTTCGTTCATTGACACTGTTCAGTGTGTACATCAACCAGCCAGAGTCTCACGCAAAATTATCTATGCCAACGACATCTGCTGCAGCTGCCAAGCTCAGTCCTTCCCAGAGATTGACGTGGTTTTGAATGACGATATGAAACTCACGGCAGACTATTGTAGTTTGTGATGCCTGCAGCTGAGCTTTTCCAACATGGTTTCTAGTGTCTTCCATCTACATAATACAAGCACAGGCCATGAGCTAAATGTTTCCCTCAATGGTCAACGCCTGCAACATGAGCAAAACCCGGTTTACCTCGGAGAGACATTGGACAGATCATTAGCGTATTGCAATCACCTGAGGAAGATGGCAGCCAAAAAACAGCACTTGGAGCAACCTGGCCATGCAAATGCCTGGACCCTTAGAACATCAGCCTTGCCCTCTGCGTTTCAACAGCAGAGTACCGTGCTCCTGCCTGGTGTCGCTTGTCTCACTTGAGGCTGATCGAGGTAGAGCGTATTGTTCCTGGGACTTTAGGGTCAACTCCATTGCCGTGGCTACCAACACTTAGGAACATAGCACTGCCCCATATTCACCAGGAGAAGGCCTCTGTCATGCTGCTGGCCAAGATCCATGAGAATAGCGACCTGGCTTTGGAGGCGGACCTCTTCAACAGCCCGTCAGATTGCCTGTTTTCTAGACACCCTTTATGGTCATTTATGCCTTCACAAGACATGACAATGGAATCTGCTTGGCACAATGAATGGCCAGTGCTGATAATTGTTAATCACTCTTTCCTTACTGACCCAACCCTCTATCCACCAGGTTTTGAGCGGCCAATCTCTGTGGTCATCTCTGAACCGGTTTCGAACGGGACAGGGCATCTGTGCGGCCAATCTTTTGAAATGGGTTTTTTCTAATGACCCGCAGCTGTGGTCAACTTCAGACTGTGTGACATGTCCTTGATGAGTGCCCACTGACTTATTTTGATACCAGCTGTCTGGCTGGCTGATGATGACACCATCAAATGGCTGGGCACATTGCATACACACAGATATGTTAAAATGCAGATTGTTTGTGCCTAGCTTACCAAGCGATCCAGATTGCTCTATATCACTGACCTGTTTGCTTCATTATTTATCATTCCTCCAATTCTTGTGTCATCCACAAACTTTATCAGTAATGATTTGATGCTTTTTCCAGGCAATGATAAAAATGTTAAATAGTGTAGGGTCAAGAACCAATTCCCATGGGACCCAACTAGAGGCATACCTGCTCGATGATGATTCCCCATTTACAATTATATTTTGAGACCGATCAGGTAGCCAGCTTTTCTTTCATTTAATGTGTGCCATGTTTACTTCATATTCTAATTTTTCTGTTTGCAGTACCAAGTCAAATGCCTTACAGAAGTCTATTACATCAACACTATTATGTTTATCAATCAAATCTGTAATCCCATCAAAACATAGTTATCAAGTTAGGTTTTTATCAAGTTTAGTTTTTGTTCCTAATATACTTTAAAAAAACCCTCCATATTATCCTTAACTTTGTTGTCCATAGATTTCTTCTATGTATTTACTGTTAAATATTTTTAAATTACAGTAGCAGCTAGAGGCCTGGATGTAGATCAGAATCCCATTGTGCCAAGCACTTTACAAACGTATATGAAGATAGTCCTTGCCCCAAAGATCTTGTCCAGTTTGAACCGAACATTGATGTTTTTGACATTTTTCATTTAATCGAACACTCAATTTTGTTTGTTTTGAATCAACTGAAATGTTTTGCTTTGTCCTGAAATGAAATTTTTCAATTTATTTTGTTTCATCTGGAATGGGTTTTACTGATTTTTGCAGCACGTATGTGTGTGTGTGTGTTTAATTGGTCAAATTTCAAAACAACACCACTTCAAAAGAACAAGTTGAAAAATTTTTTTTAAAAATTTGAAAACAATATTTTACACCCAAAAAAATCAAAATGAAACATTTTGACTTTCATTGTTTTTCTTTTTTCTTTCTTTTTTTTCAGTCAAAACTGTCAAATTTGTCTCAAAGTCGAGGATGGTTTCGAACCCCTGAAATACATTTGTTCAGTTAAAATACTATTATTTGAAAAAAAATGCCCAATTCAAATCATGAGCCCAGCTGTGCCAGTGGCTATTTGTACAGCAGATCCCAACCCAGAGGGATCTAGAGCCTAGTTTAGGTCATGCACATTTCCCAAAGGCATGGCCAATTTAGCAGGGGCTGCACACACAAAAATTGGAGGCTGGTTTAAGGCTTGCTGAAAGTGTGTGCTTCTGAGTCATTCTTTCACTGTGTCACTGGGTGGATACTGAGCCTTTGATATCTGTTTGGCTACCGCTAGATGTCTGTCTATATCGATCTATCTAGAGACATATCTCTAGATAGAGCGATATAGATATAGATAGATACCTAAGATATGTGCAACTGTTGACTTTAATGTGTAAATGCTTATGTTACTCTTTTTCTTACGAGGCCCTGATGACCTTGCATGTGACTTTTTAGTGTTTAAATAATTCTTGTGAACAAACTTGGAATCCTAAAACCAAGATGTGCAACGGAAATGTCAGTAACCCCGTAAGCACAGCATCGTGCACGGCAATGCTATAGTAAACATTCTGAAGAGGCGCGCCAGTTATTTTAAATTGTTTTACTCTCTTCATTCCCAGAACTCTGATCCATTGCAAACTGAAGTGCTCTTAAAAACTTACAGCACTCCATTAATTTTAAATTGCACAAGCCCAGAACCCTCTTCATTTCCAAACCAAAGCACTCTGGAAAATGTGAAGCGCAACAATTACTTTAAATCACTGTCTCTGATATGTGAGTTCAAAATCCATTTGGTGTGTGTATTTTTTATTTTTTTTTGATTTTGTCTTGCAAATGCAGCAAACAGGAGAGAGCCAAAAAAAATCTTTGGCCCATTAGGGGAAAAATGTATCAAAATTTATCTTTTTTCTATTTGTTAAAATAAAGCAGCAACTTTGTTTAAGCATTTCAATCGCATGCAAAGAGTGACTACAAAAAGGCTTTTTTTTATCAAACCTCAGGTAGGAGGAAGAACATGTATGCTGTGTTGTTTCAACGTTTCTGACAACTGTATTAACTTCTAAGCAGATAAGTCTACACCATCCCTTGCTGTGCAACCGTTTTCTGCTTTTCACCTCCCTTGTTGGCCCGTAATAGTATAGGCAAGCTAGAACATCAGTGCAAATAGCTGATAGCCCTGCCATTCGGGAGCTGCTAGATATCAGTTATCTCCTGTGAGCCAGCTGCATAGTAAAATTTACTAGATCAGATTGAAACTGCAATAAGGTTTTCCACTGAAAAATGGCAAAGAGATTCTGATAAACATTTTAATAAAACTCCTTGTAAAAGAAAATGAATGGAAGGCTTGTAAAAGTCCCAACATCACTGAAAAATTCACTTGCATTTATAGAAGAGATACTGCAAGGATAGTAACATTGCAATGTTTCCCCACAGCCCCCTGTGGTCTACTCTTCATAATACCTTATCAAAAGGTGCACCTGTAGGGTTGATATGATAGTTTACTCTCCATGCCTGATCAGTCTTCAACCGCCCAGATAGGATTGCCAAATCTGTCAGTTAGCCCCCGACTGCAGCTGTGTTTTCTGTGCTGTGTACGTGTATCCAGTGGGCATTACTAACTCACTGTTGAAGATAGTAGAATTTTTTTCCTTCCAATTTCTTAGATTTTTAAGGTCAGAAGGCACCTCTTGTATAACTAGCTATGCCACTGAATTTTACCCCCAGATTTTTTGTTTGACTTTCAAAATTCCAAAAAAAGAAATGGGGAAAATGTGGGTTTTCAATCAACTATAGAGTCAAAGATTTTCAAAATTTCCAAAGCCTTTCAAATTTAAAAAACAAATGGAAAATCTGAAAATATTTTCGCAAAAACGTTCCCCTTATTTTCCAATCAGCTCTACTCATTGAACACAGACCACAGAAGGCTCAACTGACACATACACCTTTTAGACCCTGATGCAGCAAAACACTTAAGTATGACCTTAACTTTAAACACTTTAGTACCATTGATTTCAACAGGACGAATTACAAGCTTAAAGTTAAGCATATTTGCCAGTGGGTTTGTTGGATGGGGGCCATGGGCACCACACAATTGGCAGTAGACTCCGATCACAGGAATGCCATCTAGGGTAACTCCGCTGAAGTCAATGGAGTCACTTTGCATTTATGCAATTTAACTCCAATCAGACTATGGCGCCTGGCTGAAAAATCTGCTAAGCTGTTCCTCACTTTACATTCATGTGCACTGTAGAATCAGCTGTATCTTTTTTATATGTTATAGACCTTTTTAATTAGGGCAGCAAATATCTATGGAGTTCTTCCTCCTACAGACATGTTTAAACACTGCTTTCACTGTGCCAACGTCACAGTATGAAAGAACTTCAACTCCAATCAGTCTGAGAAAAAATACAATTTACGGAGTGATATTTGGCTTGTCTATATATCTTTCTGAGCATGTTCATATGGAAAGACACAGCGCAATTTACTGACACATTTATGAGCGTCTGCCACTAAATGTAACATGCAGGTTTGGCAATCATTAAACAAAATGTGCCCCATTTAATTGCAGGGTTGCTATGGACAAGATAATTAAATGTAAATGAGCTCCCAGGTACATCTGTGACAGGTTTCTGGCATGTGCCTGAAGCCTTTTTGCAGCAAGAAAGAGAAAGCGAGAGCAAGAGATGGCGCAAAGGCTGTGATCAAATCCGAAAGCTAAAACTACGCAGCTCTTTCCTTCCAGCATTGGACCAATAGAGATAAACAGAACTGGGAAATGTGTGTGCTTTTTTAATGCACATTTTTCACACATTACTAGGAAGAAGGAATCCCCTATTGAAAAACCATCACTGTAGCTCAGAGTCTTAAACTGCCTAATTCTGCCACCCTAACTCGCACCGAGTAGCAGCTTCTCATGCGCGCCATCCCACCAAGTCCTTTTGGGACTGAATCAGGGCCGGGGTGTTTGGGCCTGGCGCAGAAGGGGAGCAATGGGGCCTGCTGTCTATCTCAGATGCGCTTGCAGAGCCAGTGGGTCTCTTCGCTTGAATACTCAGTGTGAGAAAGGGTTGCAGAATTGGGACCCAAATGTGTACGCTTGTAGGGTAATGAATGGATTTTGCATTAGCTGAATTTATGCTTATTCTGGAGAGGAAGGTTGGTCTCAGGACTGAGGACTCAATGGCGTCCACGCCTTCCCAGATAAAACACATCAGCCTACACAGCTGTGCGGATATCAGACGGGGTTGTCACCAGCTCCGGGAGTGGGCCCGCAGCAAATTACTCCTCCTCTGGAGTGCGGAAGCAGGGCAGGGATTGTGCCTCCGAGGGGTGTGTCTGGATTACATTGCCGCCTTCGGGGGGTTGGCACAGCACCCCTTGCTCTGTGGGAAGGCATCCACGAACCAATAGTTAATGCTGCAGCAGAGCGACTCCACCCAGCGGGCACCTGGAGTCTGAATGCAGGAAGTAAATCGTGGCACAAAACTTGGGGCCTTTTTGTTTTCAGCGCGATTGCCTGTGGCTCAAATCAGTTTCCCTTGGACAAAAGCAGCATTGCCTGGTCCAAGATGCCATCCATTTCCATGCACTGATTTCCAAGCTGAGTGTTGCTGACATTGGGCACGTCTCGTTATCACTAAACACAATAGGATCATCGAATATTAGAGTTGGAACGGACCTCGGGAGGTATCTAGTCCCACCCCCTGCTCAAAGCAGGGCCAGCCTCAGCTAAATCATCCCAATCAGGGCTTTGTCAAGCCTCAGCATAAAAACATCTAAAGATGGAGATTACCTACCTCCCTAGGTAACCCATTCCAGTGCTTCACCATCCTCCTAGAGAAAAATGTTTTCCTAATGGCCAACCTAGGCCTCCTCCACTGCAACTTGAGACCATTGCTCCTCGTTCTGTCATCTGCCACCACTGAGAACAGCCTAGCTCCATCCTTCCTGGAACCCCTTCAGGTAGTTAAAGGCTGCTATCAAATCCCACCCGCCATTCTTCTCTTGTTCAGACTAATTCCTCCAACAAATGTCTCTTCCTCACAGGTAACCCTCTTACAAAACATTCCCTAGTAATGCCGCCGGGCTGCAAACCTGCGACTAGACTGGCCCAGCTACTCACCACATACTCCCTCTTGCACGTAAGCAGGCAGGGAGAGGATGAAAGGGCATCGGAGCAGGAGCCAGGGTAGCCGAGCAGGTGCACAGAGGGAATTAAGCTTCTACTTGCAAAGGAGCTGATAACTCACTCTTTCTCTCGGGCAAGTGGGGAGTAGAGGGGGAGTTTGAGCAGAGCGGTGGAGCCGCAGTCTCATAGACTCATAGACTCATAGGTCAGAAGGGACCAATATGATCATCTAGTCTGACCTCCCGCACAAGGCAGGCCACAAAACCCAGTCAGTTCCCTAGTCCACCCCTTCATCGGGACAGCTTGTGAGTTTACAGCCTAGGCCACTGTGAGCAGCTGCCGTTTGAAGGCTCACGCTCCCTTTCTCCCAGTTGTGTGTGTGACACCGCCGCCTTTCCCTCTCGCGGGCTGCAGAGCGACATCACATTTCATGAGTCACGAGCACGGCGCAGCCGCTGCCGTCAGTCGCGCCCTGAGGAGCCGGCTGTGAGCCCTCCCTTCTGAACGGGAAGCTGGGCTGCCAAGCGCCCCCATTTGGGACATGCTTAGAGTGTTTTGTTGGACCAGGCCTGACATTTCCAGCCAAAGAAGTTTAAAAGTCTCCTACTGCTGCCTCTGTCAGTGTGAATCAGCGTTAGCAGACGCTGAGCCTCCTGGAGCTGCCAATTCAGTGCAAGGAGGAGGCAGATGGCGGTGCAGCTGCTGAAGGAACCCTTTAAAGAGCATCAAGATGGGGGAAAGGACAGCGGGAAAGTGGGAATTAACTCCACTTCCTGGCACCGAACCGTTCCAGTCTGCCTGCGAGCGACACAACCTGAAGAAGAATTGCACCCGCTGACTGGCCAGCAGACTGCACATGCAGACTTTCCGAGAGCTCCGGATAAAAGTTGCTGTAAGTGCGGAGGGGCCCGGGGAGTGTTTGAAATCTGATGTCATTTTTCAAGAGGGTGCTTGGGGAGGTTGCCGTCTCAGTAGACAAATGAGACTCTCTCACATCATCCCATCCAAAGGCAAATGCATGGTAAGATGTATTTGCAGCATTAATACAGATGTGTAATATCTCGCTGCGGAATGACAGAACAGATGCTGCTATTTGCTATAAGTGAGACGCTGAGACCCATATTAACATGCAAGTTGTTTTTCACCTAGTGGCTCAGGAAGGGGAATTTAAGGCTTTAAACAAATCTTTATTTCACCTTCTGAAACAAGGTGTTTTTACGTATGAGCATCTCAGTGCTGAGTCCCTGAGCTATCTCCATCTGATAATGTGGGGCTGGCCATATACTCTATCCATTTTTGAATCACCAAAGACTGTGTTGCCCAGGAAGAGTGAGACGAGTTGTTCAAATAGGGCCAGCCCCTGTGAAGAAGGAAGCCTATTTTCCTTCCTGAACAGCAGTTTATTGGTTTGCCCCAGACAATCTGATGGTAACTCTTGAGTCAATGACCAGTTTTCACACTGCAATGAAGACAAAAATTCATGGGGATCTTATATCACACGTACAAGCTGTTTTCAGCTGATACCTGCGAAATGCAGCACTCGTTTGGACCTGCATTGTGTCAAGATTCTGCTGCAAACAGCAGTGAATGGGGTGTCTCAATAAGCCAGTAGAAAAGATGGAAATATTGACCGGAACAAAGAACTGGGAATGAATTTTCTTTGACAAATTGCTCTAAACTTGATCACTAGCAAGAAGGTCTGAAAGTTATTGGTGCTATTCCCACACCAGAATTGCTGCTAGCTATCATCATGATTTGCCCAGACAGTTTGTGATGTACTGTGAACAGTGGTATAAGCACTACGGGGATTGTCCGAGCAGTTCCGTAGCAAGTGACCTTGTTCAAAATCCCCCCTCCCACCCCCCCCCAAATAGCAGATTCCGGGATAAGTTTGCCATTCGTGATGTAACTGTCAGCTTGGAGCCTAGTACCGAGAACACTGTATAGCCAAGATGGATGGCCTACTTAGTGTGCGGCATAAAACAAGACAGCGTAACATTTAAAATAGTTAGTATGCCAGCCGCAAAGCAAGCTCGGAAAATGTCAGTGTTTGTACTGAATTGCGTCACGTCATCTGCACATAGAAATCTGCGGTGCCAGTTTAAGTGTCTTTACTGGGGCAATGTTCTAGCTTCAGAGAAGGGGTCTAGTAGAAGGGGTGGTCCGATGCCATAATAGCAGTGAACACTGCTTTTACGGCATGTTCTGTGCAACGGTTTGTCTCCGTGGAAAGACACAGCCACCTTGTCCTGGGCGTGTGAATGCATCAGGCGAAGGGAAGAACTGGTTTAACGTATCGCACTCTCATTGAATGAGATCCATAATTCTGCACCGTATTTGCCTCCACATGGCTTCTAGATGTTGCACCGAGCCTCACTACAGGTGCGACAAAGCTGCTGCAAAGAATCAGGAGCGTAGCGCACTGTGGGGTAGTGAATTCAGCCTGTCCCTGGGAGAGGAGTGTAGCATCACCTAATTCAGCAAGGGAGTGGGCAAGAAGGCCCAACACAGTATGTGGGAGCACAAAGCATGGGCTATGGGAAAATGAAGGATGCTTGTTCCTGGGCTGGGAATCCTAAAGTGAAGCAAGATCCAGTGCAGCCAGACAGGCTGAGACAAGACTGTTTTTCCTCTGCTTTTGCTTTCCCTCCTGTTGGTTTGGCTTAGCCTTTAAAGGGGCAGGACACTGGGTTTTGCTAGTTGGAGGATCTAGCCTTGCTCGTGCAATATGGCCCCCTGAGCTTCACCGGAGACAGTTCATACCATGATACTGAACGTCTGGTCTGAAAAGAATAAATAATTTTGCAATAAAACATTAAAAATGTTTTGGAATCAAAGTGCAAACCCTTGACTACAGTGGCAGCCATTAAGTAATACTTAGCTGGAACAGTCTGTGTCCTGTAAACCTCAAAATGCCTTATTTGCATAAAATAAAAAATAATTATGTGAGAATATAGTCTGAGATCGCGGTCCATTAAATAGCTCACTTGGCATTTGTTTCCCTGATGTTTTTTTACAGGAATGTTTGCTACAAAATAAATAATTCCACAATTTAAAAAAAGATCGATAAAAACCACCACTCTTGAATTGTAAACGTGAATTTCACCGATGTAGATTTTCATCCTTTTAAAGTAACTGTTTATACCGCAGGACTGTAACTTCACAACTGGTTCTGCGATGCATTTCCTTGAGTCATCAACCTTACTTTTCAGCCCTAACAGCCATCAAACATAATTGCATGCAACACTCCTCAGTTACAGGGAAATCTGTTCTTTGAAGCTGTGCTCTGCCTTTAGGCTCAGCTCTCTCCACTTGTGTTCAGCTGGGAATAAGAAAAAGAAAAAGAAAGACCTACAATTTGTTTCTGTCCAAAGACAGCTTCATGTTAGGGTTTAGCGTTGTCACGGTGCTTTGTTTTCGGGGTAATCTCAATAATACATTAAGATGCAACTTCAAACCAATGAGAATGGCACATTTTCTCTAGGCCCAGCCTTTGCAGCTGCATTAACGCTGAGTATCAACAGCTGTGGAAAACATATGCCACCAGAGACTCCGAGGTAGCAGCTCAAGGGAACCCAAGACACAACTCTATGGTGATGCCTGTTTCAGCACATGGCACGTTGTTGCTGTTAATAAAGGTACAAAGAGGATCTTTGCAGAGACACAACTTCCATGGTTTGTTAAGGAAAGGAGTGAAGTCCAGTCTCTTCCTGCACCTCTTCTAGAGCCGACCAGTGTCTAAATGGAACAATTGGACCCTCAAGAGTTTCCCCTGCCATGCCACCAGCTTGGATTGGGAATATTGGGAAGGAGACGCATTGCTTACTATAGTCACCCGCAACATGCAGACCACTAAAAAGTCTCTTTGGTGTCATGTGCTTCCTAGAGCAGCCGCTCCACAAGAGGAAAGATGGTGTGGTGCTTAGGGCACCTGCCTGCCACTTGGGAGACCTGGACTCAGTCCCCTGCCCAGAATTCCTGTATGTGCCTTTGGACAAGCCAGCCTCTCTGTGCCTCAGTTTCCCCTCTGTTCGGTGGGGGAGAACAGCACTTCCTGACTCCCAGTGGCATAGCAGGGATAAGCCCATTAAAGCCTGGGAGGAGCTCAGATACCAGGGTGATGGGGGACATAACACGACCGAAGCTAGCTCAGACAAACAGACTCACCTACTGGGCGTGAGCACTTCAGCCAAGGATTTGACGCTCAGACTGGGCTGGGCTGTTCTTCGCATACCGACCCAGCCACCTCCAGCACGCTCTCCCGCAGGAACGCCGGAGAGGGTCCCTTCTTACACGGCTGGAGAAGCAGCCAGACGTGCTCCAAGCTCAGTTGTGCACTAGGGCCTGCCGAGGAGTTAGCACCCCAGACCCGAAGAAGAGCTCTGTGTGGCTCAAAAGCTTGTCTCTCACCCACGGACGCTGGCCCAATGGAAGACATTCCCTCGCCTACCTTGTCTCACTCGGAGGAATTCTGGCTGGCTCAGCTGCCCGCCCTGCAGCCACGCTTCCCTTCGGTGGGAGAGGGAGCCGTGGGCTCTCCCCTTTGTACCTGGCAGAGCCAGAGACCCACCCTTTCCCCAGTTTCCCCCCACAGTTATACCCACCTGTCCCCAGATCTGGCCATTGAGCAGGATGTGCAATGCAAAATGCTCCACGCACCCCACTCGAGCCAGTCACCGCTTCACCTTTGGTTGGAAGGGCCAGATGTCCGCCAGCTGATGTCCTGTGCACGGTGTTCTGTACTGCGAGAGTATCACAAACAGCTCGCCCATTCCTCACTCAGTGCAAACTCCCAGCCATGGCGGTGGAAGCTTCGCCTGAGTTCAGGGCACAGCGAGCGCCGCACCGGGAGAAAGGCAAATGAACGATGGGCTCTGGGCAGCGTTTGTGAGTGCCATGCCGTGCTAACGAATGCAACGCGATCAGGTGCTCCGGGTGTGATTGATAACGGCTCCAACTGCTTTTCTGTCTTTCCTTCAGCCAGGAGGATCAGTGTAGATCAGTCCTTGCGTGAAGCAGCGCATATGCTCAAACACTGGACGTGCGTCTCTTTGGCCTGTCGAATATCTGGGGCTGGCTGCTTTATTCCAAGTGAGGCAAAGGGGGAAAAAAAGCATTAGAAGTGTTTTCAGAACATGCTTAATGCACCAGATCTAGAAAGTGGCTTGTTTGCATTACTGCAATCATGTAACAGCTGTCCTCTGGCTGCGGCAGAAGCACGCAAAGCTCTGTGGTGGAAATGACCCTTTTTGGAACGAAGGCTTGTAATGGTAACTCATTTTCCTGAGGCCGCAACCAGCTCACAGCAAGTGAGAGAAATGACTTCGGGCTCCGACGCTGTGCGAGAAAAGATGGTCCAGGGCACAGGTCGCAAGCCTAGGTCTTGGGAAATATAGGATCAACTCCCCTTGGGGCAAGTCATTTAACGCTGCTGCACCTCAGTAAAACAAGAGGATTAGTACCACACAGGGGTGTTGTGACTGAAGACTTTGAAAGGCCGTATTACTGTGGGCCGTCTAGGTACCCAAAAAATGTGTTCCCATTATTCAGAGTGACTTGAATTGTGTTTATTAAGAAAAAAAATGTTCGTATGAATATACCTTCTAAGGGCCCTGGCCTATCCCCAATGGGGCAGTGGGCAGGGGCCTGGCGAGGAAAGAAGTCCTTCAGCTTCCGAATAGCCTCACAAGAGAATCACCCGTGGTTCCATAGTCATGGAGCCACCTCACCCAACTAGCTCCCCACCTCTCTCCATAATGCCAGGCAGGCAGTTGCCGGGGGGGGCGGGGTTACTTCACAGCGCAAAGGGGACAGTAAGCGTGGGCTTCCTGCCCTGTCCATACCAATTACACTATATCCAGAGCCCTTCAGGCCTGGCTTTTCCCCTAAGGAAATAGGAACAATTAGCGACCCAAAGGGCATACGAAGCAAATTGCTCAGAGGCAGATACATCCCCAGGCACTTCGCAACCCATCAATTAAAAGAAGAAATGTCTGTCGTTACTGCCCAGACACGAAAAGGGGGACAACTCATTAGCTGTGCCTGGCTCCTGTGCGAGGAGAACCGTGCTGCCTCAGCCACTGAACACAGAGAAAATGAAACTCTCTCTCTGGAGACGGGGGCAGGGAGAAGATGGTGAAACTGGCTCCGATAGAAAACAGCAGCGTGCACTCTGGAGACGAAGCAATTATTTTTCTGCAATTACCGGACTTGTTAATAGCACAGTTAGTAAACTCCTCCAGCCTCCCGTCTCGCAGTACGAGCCCTTGTGACTATCGGCTAAGTCAAACCTGTAGCTTGCACAGGGTGATTAAGAAATGAACTGGACCAGTTCCGTCGAGGATTCAAGGGGACATCAGCGACCCTGCCATTCACTTGATCCCACTGATACCCCCTTGACTGTAGAGGCAGAGTAGGTGCCACGAATGCAGCACAGGGCGTCCAGCGGTGCTGCTGGACGTGCCAGCCACATTGTGAGCTTTTGTTGAGTCATAGATTTTAAGGCCAGAAGGGAATATCTGGTGTGACTGCCTGTGGAATGCAGAATTAATTCCTACTTCAAGGCCAATAGCTCTGGTGGAATGAGAGTCGATCTTTTCAATAAACATCCAATCTTAATTTACAAGCCAGTGATGGAACCGTTGGAACGTTGTTCAATGGTTAATTACCCCTCTGTGTTTAAAATTTGCACCTGATTTCTAGTCTGAATTTTTCTAGTTTAGCTTCAGCGTCGAGTCCTTGGCTCTTGTTATACCACTGTCTGCTAGGCTGATGAGCCTTCTACACCAGAAGTGGGCACGGTGTTTTAGCAGTGCCAGATACTGAAAAAATATAACCTGCCTATTCCTATTGAAGATTGCTCTGTTTATACGTCCGTGACTCACGCCAGCCCTTAAAGCCACAGCATTGTACTGTGCGCTCACGTTCCAGCTGCGCTGCTACTGTCACACAATTACCAACGACTGCGTTGAAACAGCCGTTTCACATCCTAATTCTGCAAACCCTCCCGTTTCACACGAGTTCGACACAAAGCAGCCGAGGTTTTCTCCAAGAGGACCTTTCACCTGCACGGATCTTTTGGTGAACAAGCTCGGATTCTCAAGTTTACAGAAAACAAAAAAACCCCAGAACTAAGTGTGATCTGGCAAAATGTTGGAGGTTGCCGTGATAGTGTGCACGGATCTCCTGGTCAGTTTCACAGCAAGAAAATAAGTATAATGTGAGTTTCTTTTGCCTGACGTGTTTCCTGTTATCTTCAAACAATTTCTACCCCATCCAAGTCCCCTCTGTGCCAGAAGTACAAACAGTGTTTGGCTGAATGCATAGAAGGCTTCCCCCCATTACCAAAATGCTGCACCGCTTCAGCACTGTCTGTCGTTTTGGATCACGTTTCCCCAGGTGTATTAGCATGGTAGCTCGAGCAATTGGAAACAGACCGTATCAAAGCTATTGAAGAGCTGAACAGTGAAAAATCCGGTAGCATCATGTGTATGCTGGGAATCACTTTGGAAAGTAGTTGGCTAGCGCCCAGGCCCTGAATGACTTTGTTGGCCCTCATCAGCTTGCAGAAGGCACTGCTGGGATGGGAAACACCACTGGGTCAGGACTGCGTTGCCCAGACTGGATTCCAGGATGGAGCTCTCCTCATAGCTGTTTCCTGCTGATGTTTATAACGGCCCTTGGGATTTCTGCTCTACCACCCACAGCGGTGTCAGCAGGGTGGACAGGATCAGCACCAGGGTCCTTAATGGGGATTTAAAACCAGCAGAGTGATGGGCATGATGTGTGTTGGCACGCATGCTGGGGAGCCAGGGTATTGCTGTTCGCCCTGATGCCCTGTCGCTGGGTGGGAATGTCGTCTATGGCCTGGTCTACACTTGCCCGGCGATTCGGCAGAGTCGCCTGCGTAACTCCCATTGACTGCTGTGCTTCCCTTCTGTGCACCGTCTTCACTGCATTGTGTTCCGGTCGACGCGGCGTCATGCCACTTGAGGAGGTTTAACTAGGTCGCCTTCCGGATCCATTGAGCGGGTCTTCGGTGACCACTCAATCGAGCCAGATAGGTCAATCTGACGGCAGGGACTTTGCTGCCGTCATTGTAGACGTAGCCTGCGTCCCAAAAAGCCCAGCCGACAGCTATCCTGGAGGACTGTCAGGACCGTCATTCAGTTGGGGTGCAGACTGTTAACCCTTACGTCTCAATGTAACCACCATTCAGGTCGCAGGTGGAGTCACCAATGCCATTTCTGGGAATGAGGCTGGCCCTCTATGAATTATGCAATGCCCCTGACAGCCTCTCACTCCCCAAGGTTCAATGGAGGCTCTGGGGCTATGGAGCACTGCTAAGACGCACAGCTCCCACCAGCCTCCATGCTGCGGTGGTGGCAAGACCTGGAACTTTGCCCTCTATTTTCACCTGAATGCGTGGGCAGATCGAAATGCCATTTCCCACAGCTGGGATGGCACTGTGCCCAGGGGAGTTCCTGGGAGACAGCAGGTTAAAAACATGGAAATCTGTACCAAATCTAACTTCAATTCCCATTAAGTGTTCTCCCAGCGTCTTGCTTGCAAGGCCAAGCGCAAGCCAAGTGCAGAGGCTACAAAAAATATCCGAAAGCTTGGTTCAGTAAGTTCTCTCTCTTTCTGCATTAGATCTCTGACAATGATCTGTGGGAGGCATATAGATACCTAGAGTTCAAGAATAGATGCATACCGATGGGCACAGCTTACCTCTAAAACAAAAAAAAAGTATGAAAACCATGGAGACTCCACTGTCCATTGCTGTGATCATCAGGCCTGGAGTTTCCAGATCTGACTTTTTCTGAATGGAGTGACTTTGCCCCTTGAGGGTCATTCTCAACTGAACAAGATGCAACTGGTTTCTTGCCTCTGTTCCTGTGTTCAGGAAAACAGACTGATTCCCAAGGGATCTTTCGATGGTCATTTTAAGGGCATCATTAGGGGCTAGATGCTACTCTCAATGCCACACTCTGAGCGTCATCTTTTGGCTTTATTTTATTCTGAGTTGAAGGGTCTGAAAGAGCCTGTGGACATAATTGAGACTCTGCTGAGATGCTGGTGGCGGAGTGCACCGATGCAGGGCTTGACCAAAAACTGGTGATATTAGCAAAAATAACAAGCACCCATCTGATACTATAATGCACACACGTGCTCTTGCTTTTCTCATGCTGTATGAACACGCACAACACTTATGGAATTAGGTTTTCCAGGGATCAGCACCTAAGCTGCTGAGCATTCTTGACAATCTATCCCTTCGTATATATGCTGTCTGCAGCTGGTTATTTGGTCACAATGTCAGTCACGAGTAAATTTATTTCAGCTTTCCAGCCACCTCCACAGCTGTGCACGCAGAGATTTCTGGCTGGGGATGTTGCACATCTCTTGCCTAAATTGAGTTCCGAATGCAAAATCTAGCACACGTGGGTATCCTGGGGATTTGTGCCGATGTGATCCAATGGGATACGAAGACAGTGTTCTTCTCTGTGACACATTTGCTCATTTGAATATTGTTCATGCTATTTAAAGGACATTTTCATCAGTTTCCCTCACACCAAGCATCTGAATTTTGAAAGAATAAGAAACATCTCTCAGCATGAATAAATGCAGTGATCTTCTTGAGAAACTTCAGACTTCTGGCACTTGGATACCAAGGGGAGAGCTAAACACAGGTGTGAAAGTGGTGGCTCTCTTTTAACGGTTTTACAGTACCACACATTGTTATTGTGATGGATTGTAAGCCGTGCCGAGGCACAAAAAGAGTCAAGGGAACCTGGTAGTGCTAGTAACCCAATTGCACCTGCCGAGGTGAAGGGGGCAGACTTAAAAAAGAAGAGAAAAGCTTAGTTGGGACAGATCCCAGGGAGCGGGTGTAATGAGTCTCTCTATCTGGGGAGGGGCCTGATAGAAGGACAGAGAAACGGTCTTCTGCTGAGGTGAGCCTGAAAATCGGTGCCACCGCAGGTTGATGACTGCCTGAAATGCTAGGAAGGCAGAGAACTGTGCAATCCCTAGACTGAGGGTGAGGGAGGCCCAGCAGCTTGAGGACATTACTTCATAGCTGAGGCTCGCCTGCAAGGGAGGGAGCGGCTGATGAGCCCAATTGGAGTTGAGCATTGAGTTATTTTATATTTCTGTTAGACTGGTTCAAGGACTCTGGGACCCTGGCAGGGGTGGGAAGAACTTGTGACCTGGCCAGAGCAAGAGGCAGACTACCAGAGGACTACAGTGGCTGGTGACAGTGGGCATCAGATGGCAAGAAAACTGCTATGCCATGCCTGGCCACAAGGAGATGCTACAGCGGAGGGTCCACACTTTTACACGACTTATTTGTATTGTGGTGGCATCTATCGTTTTAGGCATGGTGTACACACAGAATTCAACATTTTCATCCGTGCTTTCATTAATGGCATAGAGAGTACACTTATAATATTTGGGGATGATACCACGCTGGGAGGGGTTGCAATTGCCTTGGAGGCTAGGATTAAAATTCAAAATGATCTGGACAAACTGGAGAAATTGTCTGTCCTTAAATAGAATGAAATTCAATCAGGACAAATGCAAAGTATTTCCACTTGGGAAAGAACAATCAGTTGCACACGTACAAAATGGGAAATGACTCCCTGGAAAAGATTACTGAAGAAAGGGATCTAGGCATCGTAGTGGATCACAAGCTAAATATGAGTCTACAGAGTAACACTGTTGTGGAAAAAGCTAACATCATTCTGGGATGTATTAGCAGGAGTGTTGTAAGCAAGACACAAGTAGTAATTCTTCCGCTCTACTCCACGCTCACTCCACTGGAGTATTGTGTCCAGTTCTGGGCACCACATTTCAGGAAAGATGTGGACAAATTGGAGAAAGTCCAGAGAAAAGCCACAAAAATGATTAAACGTGACCTGACATGATTAAATATGAGGGAAGACTGAAAACATTGGGTTTGTTTAGTCTAGAGAGACGGGACATGGCAACAATTTTCAAGTACATAAAATGTGGTTACAAGATGAAAAATTGTTCTCCTTAGCCTCTGAGGATAGGACAAGAAACAATGGTCTTAAACTGCAGCAAGGGAGGTTTAGATTGGACATTAGGAAAAACTTCCTAACTGTCATGGAGTTAAGCACTGAAATAAATTGCCGAGGGAGGTTGTGTAATCGCCATCATTGGAGATTTTTAAGAGCAGGTTACACAAACATCTGTCAGGGATGGTCTAGTGTGGTAAAGTCAGGCCAGAAGGCTACCATAGGGTATACCAGGGCTAGTATGTGGGTCCTAAATGGTTAAAGGCCCTTCGCCCTGCAGGCAGAGGAGAGACTGCAGCAGGACAATTAGAGACACCTGGACCCAATGAAGGGCGATGCCAGGTGTACTTAAACCCTGCCTTCCCAAGAGGGGGAAGGGGGAACAAACCAGGAGGAAGCTGCCAAAAGGCTCGTGGAAACTGGAGGAGAAGGTTCCCTCCCAGACCGGGAGACAAAGCTCCTCTACAGCCAGGGGAGACGGGGTAGCGGGGGCGCCCTGGCTGAGGAAGAGAGGTAAAGCGCGAGACCCACGAGGGAGAAGCTGGCAGTTTGCCACACTAGATAATGCCTGGTCCTGCCATAAGTGCAGGGGACTGGACTAGACGACCTTGTGAGGTCCCTTTCAGGCCTACAATTCTATAATTCTAGGAATTAAAAAATGGCCTCTGCCCCTAAGAGCTTACACTTGATAAATAATACAAAACACAATCACATATAACTGAACACAGCTGAGTGCAAACAGGTAGGACAGCCAAAGCCCACCACCGCAGTCCAAGAGACCTCGTGCATGCCCGCTGCATACAGCCACCAAAGGTTCCTGCTGGGTGGGCACACCTTTACCCTGTGTCTTTACCAGGAGATGAGTTTTAAGCTTTGGATGGGCATTCTTCCCATTGCATACTTTTGCCACGTGCTCCTGCAGTTCTAATGCATTCTGAGTTTGGGAGATTTTCCTCCAGGGACTCCATTGTTTGAATAATTTTTTCTGATTACCCATTAGAACCTCAGGGTCCTTACAAAACCATTATTTACAACATGCTGTATGTTGGGATGCCAGCTTCTCCAGAGCCCTCGTTGGAGAATAACTCTGGGCATTTCAAATTCCATGGCTAAGAGGATCATGGGATCCAAAATGTGCTCTTGCCAGAAAGAAAATAAATAAATGTGCTGCATAGCATAGAACCAACTAGCTGCAGGGACCTCTAAAGCAGAAGGCAGCATTGATTAAATGTACACTTTCCTGCTCATTAAACCAAGGCCAATAAATCACAGTTATTACAGTCTCGGATCCATTTTCCTGGTGATTGCCTATGGAAATAAATGTCAGCGTGGATGTGATCCAGGACTGCACTCGGTGGGAAAGCGCGGCTTGGAAAGTCAGGCCCATTGGATCACACGTTGCGTTTGAAGAAGTTTCCTCCCTGAAAGTCTGTCTCAACTCAAAGTTGTGTGCATGATGGGCAACATGTGCTATGGAGGGGCGTGTGGGGTGGTTTGGGGCCAGACGCTGACTGCTGGGCAAACCCTGGTCTTGGCTGGCTTCCAGATGACCTTGCAGGTGCTGTTCTGGGAACAGCGAAGCATGAAGTGTTTATGGGAACTGCGAAGTGCATCCCTGATTACGGCCTCCCCCTGTGCTTGTTGGCCAGTCCTAGCCGATCAGATTAGGGTGTGTGAGAAAGCTCTCACTGCTGTGAGAGCTTGTTTACTGCTGTAAGAACTGCATGTGGAAGGGGATGTTGGGCTAAGCTATAAGAGAAGGTGCTTGCAGCACAATAAAGAAGAACCCTGCTTTCAGCCACCATGGTGTCTTGTGAATAATTGCATTGGGGAAACCCAACAGGGGCGGGTTGTCATTCAAAGTGTGTTCACACAACTTGGGGCCAGAGGGCCAGAGTTTTACACAAAAGGGTAGGGAGTAATAGAACTGCCCGCTTTTTTGACGCAATGAAATTAGGTCTGATCCTCGCTCCTCAGGGGTGGACACCTCCTGCCCCACAAAGTCCCTTGCAGGCTCGGGGCTGCCAACAGTACGGTGCTGTGATCCGTTCCCTGCTTTAAAAGGGGGAAAGGTGCATAGCAGATGCTATCTCTTAGGACCACTTGACCCTGAACCATAGACCTCCACCTCTCTTCCTAGGTCTGAAACACACTGCTGCCTTGACCTTTAGCATCAGCAGATCTATCACCTTGGAGGGGAATGGCCAGGGACACTTGGCAGAGAGGGGCTGGGAGAATAAAAATTGTGCTTGATCTGGCTGGCGGGTTTATTATCCCTGACTGGCTGAGGGATTCCCTTTTCCTTTGGATCCTTTACGTTTTAAAAAGGTGTCTTTGCTTTCATGTCGGGCATTTCACAAACGGAAACAAACAAGGCGAGGGCGTTTTAAAAGAAGTGGCGGGGGAGGGAGAGCTGGCCCCCAGGTTAAAAAGGGTCATTTGCACAGCACAATGATCCCAGTTTGGAGGAAGGGGGGACTTAATGCTCCTCTCACTGACACTGTTATGGTGTAAATGGTCCTGGGTTCAGGGAGATCAGAGCCGAGCATCCCCTGGGTCCCTGCCCCCAATGGCTTGCCAAACGGGCCCAATCCAGCAAAGGCTTATGCACAAAAGCAACTAAACCTGCCCTAAGGGTGAACTGTGACCTACCTGCATAACGCCTCAGCCATCAGGTGCAGGAAGTGGGGGAGATGAAATCCCCCCAGCAAGGCACGGCTGATGGGTAAAGCAGTTGTAGCCATGGCCATCCAGGCTAGTTTCATGGACTGCTGGGGAGGGGAGTCGTTGTAAAGGAGGACGTGATGGGGCTTGCAAGGGGTTAAGGTGGCCAGGCAGGCCAATTAACTCTCCCACTAGTGAATCCTATGTCCAGGTATCTCATTGCCCCATTTGTGGCTTGATCCCATTATGGCCAATACAGTGTGTGTCAGCCTGGGGCCAGACCCATTACCATAGTATGGGTGGCGGGGAGAGAAGGAGGAATACAGCTGCACCGCCCACACTTCCTTCCCACCTCTATGCAGCTGTGTTACGGTTCTCTGCACCAGGGGCCAGTGTTGCACAGGATGAAATGAGGACTCTCTTTGGACACCGCTTCTGCTTACGCCTGAAACTTGGTGTCCAGAAATCAGTGGAGTTACTCAGACGCATACTGGTCCTTACCAGTTTAAATTATATATTGCTTTAAAATTATTCTTCCCCTCCCCCAAATACTGGAACTGTTCAGTGTATTCCTAATTGAAGGGGGTTTATTATGTTTATTATTAAATTATATCCTCTTTTAACATGGTTATCCCTTAAGCCACGCATTTTTCCAGGCCCCAGCCATTTACAAAACCTCTAAAGGCTGCATTAATAATGTGATGGAGAACCCTATCTTTAATACAAATAAGTGTCCAGGCTTTGTGTGTTTAAGAAAATAAATGAAGACAGGTGTCAAGTCTTTGGAGCATACGTGCTGCGTTTGCATTTTGCAGAAATTGGATCATTGTTTAATTATCCCAGGCAGCCATCTTCCAGTTTGGGTTAATGTGTGTGTTAAGAGGGCCCTTGTTCAAGGCCCTCTAGATATCTATAAATCACAGTCAGCATCAATTGCTTTTTTTCCCCTGTGGTTCACAAAAAGGTTTGATGACTCAGCTATTTTCCATCGCTTGCTAAGTGCCAAGTCGTCACTTCAGTTGTCCTCGGTGTCCAGTCACAAGCACAGCTGCACATACAGTTCAGCTATCTATTTCAGGGAAGTGGAGAGAAGAAACAGCTAGTTGTAGTTGTAATTCATGGACAGGAGGAGGACAAATGAAAAGCACAAACCAAAAAATAAGAAGACAAATGCTAAGAGAAACAGACTCCAGCCAGCTTATGAATGGGCTAACGCGAAGCAAAGAGTAAGAATTACAAGACGGCAAATGGTTGAGCAATAATGATGATACTGTTAAAAGGAAAAGTTGGGACTGGGAAACGTATTAAAGATACTGCACAGAAATGTATGTGATTCCTAACATCCTGGCCAGATCCAAGGACTGAACTAGAGAACTTCCGAGTGAAAATCTTAAATCTCTATGTGAGCTAAAAGCGTACGCACCAAAGCCGGGGCTAGAGCGGGAGCCTTGTCCTCTGTGGATCCGACCCAGAGGAGAAGATAATGCATACTGAGGAGTGGGTCGCCCCAGCAATAAACTTGATTAAATATTGGGGGTGATTACAGCTGTGAAAAAATGGCAGATTTCCCTCTTCCCGATAGTCACTCGCATTTGCAAAGGGTGTTTATTACCCAGAGCTTTTCACGTGGCTGAGTTGCTAGTGTTATGTTAGCAGAAAGTGAGCTTCAAAGTTGCATGTGCGACACATGGAAAAGAAATGTTATATTTGCCTGTGGGAGTGAATTCCCACCGGATGTGCTGTGCACTAATCCACGCAGGGCACAGAAACAATGCCATATTGTTTAGCTGACTCAACACGACTAACCAACTGACTGGAAGAGCTGGTAGCTAGTATTTGTGCACAGCTCGTTTGTGATTAAGAGTTCAAGGGATTTACAAAGTCTATCATCAGATTAGCATAATGAACAAATTTGGAGAAACCACAATCTGTTCGTGGGTATTAGAAAAGCAGAAGAAGAGGCCAAATTCAGTGGGCACATTTTAGTTGTTGTCATTGTCAATGATTCACTCAGCACTAGGAACGATACGTGCACGGAAACAGAAAGAGGAGTGGCCTTTCTGAGATGAATTAGCAGGGTATATCAGAGAAGGAGAACAATATCATTTACAAGATGCTGGGATCTAGGCTTATGAGTGTGTTAGTAAAAAAAAAGCAATCTTTCACTGCCCACCTACTCACAAACCCATAAGATGACAATGTGAGAGGAAGAGAAAATATCAAAAGAAAGTGGCTTAGTAGCGGCTTTCTTTCTCCTGTTTGACATGATCATTGGAAGAATCTTAACAGATTGGCCAGAGGAGGAGACTGTAGGCTGGGAATAGAGATCCTGCTTTCATAGATCCTGTTTACCATTTGCTTTGTGTACTTCTACAAAGAGACACATGCCTGTCCAGGTGTGGATGAAAACTGATAATAGAAGAAAGGTACAACTCTAAGCCAATGTAGTTATACAGAGAAGAGATCAAGGAATCCGGACAACAAACCAAATAAACGATCTGATTGTGAGAGACAAATGAAATTCAATCTATTTAGTTTAGTTTATCCAAAAGCAGGTTAAGAGGTAACTTGGTCATGGTCTACAAAGGACGATATCTCTCCTAGAAGAGGGATCAATGTAGCTGCCAAAAGCATAACCAGTGGTTGGAAGATAAAGCTAAACAAACTGAGACTAGAAATAAGGTGCACATTTTTAACAGGGAGGGTGAGATGGGGTGTATACCCCCCCCGGGGAGGAATGAATTAATGCAGGCCTGAGAGGCTAATTATGCCATCTAGTTGCTCTTGGAGGGCGGGTCAAATTTAACTAAAGATGAAGCCCTGCTGAGGGAGGATCTGGATGGCAACTACAATAAGAGGACACCCAGATTAGACGGGGGTTGCAGGGAGATAGAAGAGGTACTCTGCAGTCAATCTCTGGGACTGGAGAGTAGGAGCCCGGAGGGATGGGGTTAAATAGGAAGCCCAGAGGGAGAGTTGGCCCTGAGCTCCTGTCCTGCGTAGAGCAGGTCAGAAGAATCATAGAGCAGCTACCAGGGTGGACCAAGTGCTGATGGTGAGCCTTGATAAAAGGGCAAGATCTGGACTTCCAGAGAGAGCGAGCCCAGGAAGAACCATGTAAGGGGAGCTTAAGAGGATGAGAAGCCAAGTCTGAGGAGGACAGAAGCTGGGTTAAGTTGTATTTTTTATCTTAATGGGGGGAATACAGGGGAGAGCCCTGCGAGTCCTGGCCTAGAGAACTGGGTGAAACTAGAGAGACTCTGGGGAGACGGCCTGTAAAAGGCTGTAAAAGGCTGCTGTAGGGAGGTAGCAGGGGTGTGACTAAGTAGATAGACCTTGCCTGCTCATGACAGGATATCTGGGCTGGAACCCCAAGGAGCGGGAAGGCCTGGGTTTCCCTACCAGCCACTAGTGAGATGGTGAGAGGCCAGGGAAGGGACAAGGGTGATGGAGAGCCTGTAGAGAAGGGTGTGAGGGTCACTGTGCCCAGAGTTGAAGCCAAAGAACTTTTTTGTAAAGACATCTGGACTATTATTTGCTAGACATTCGTTACCCTGAAAAGAGTGGAACTAAACCATGACCCAGCCAAATTATGGAAGGAGAGGCCACTGCAGGGCTGGGGCAACCATCTGCAGGGAGCACTGGAGAGGAGGGTTTGCTATGCCACACCATGTCTGGCCATGAAGAGGCATTTTAGTGGTGAGTCCACTTCTCTACAGAGGGCAATTAATCATTGGAACCACTTACCTAGGGATGCGGTGTGTTCTCCATCATCAGATGCAAGACTTTTCTGTCCCAACAGTGGTCATCCCAACAGTGGTTTTCAACCTTTTTTCATTTGAAGACCCCTACAAAAATGGAGGCATGGACCCCCTTTGGAAATTTTAGTCATAGACTGTGTACCACACGGGGTCCGTGAGCCACAGGTTGAAAACCACTCTTGTAGCACAAACCAAAGCTATAGGTTTGATGCGGGAGTTACCGGGTGAAGGTCCTTGGCATGATGATGGATGATCACAACGGCCCCTTTTCAATGAATCTGTGAAAGCATTGATCAGTCAGTTTTCTTCTGCCTGCATAAACTCAGAGCTCAGTCACAGTCCGTCTCCATTTACAATGAAGGGCCCAGTGTATGTATGGTTTTTTGCCCATCTGATCACACAGAAATATATAAAAATGCAGTTCCTCTCCAAGAACCCACTGAGCAATTGTTAATTCACCTTTACTGTCTGCGGTGATCGACACCTCAATGCATTTGCATGACAGCGCTGCCGTGCCTATAGATTTCTGAAGGGAAAACACACGGCACAAACCTATTCCTAGCTAGAAGGCTCCAGTAATGCAAAGTGCTGACTCCTTCAGCGATTGTGCAGTCTGTTGACATATTTTTGTGGTAATAGTAATTCACGATGAAGTGTTTCTTACTTTCTTCCTGTGCTTTGAGCCATATGAGTTTTAGCTGATACTAGCCTTTTTCCAGCCTCTTAAAATCCAGCAAGTATTAACCCTTCCCTGGGCATAACTGGGCACTCCTTTTCCTCTCTGCCATTGCTGGCTTCCTTCTGTGATACTTAGGCTGTTCAAACTGCAAAAACAGCCATTTGCAGGTTGTTTAATTGTCTTAGTTAAAGAGAATGGAGAGGTAAAATAGCTCCAGAGTGGGGTGAATAGTTCTCGGACAGGATTCAGCAGGGAAGGCATTAAAAATGAGCCTCAACCGGCCCGGAGTCCCATTGTTGCAGGTGTTAGCTAACCAGTGTGGTCTGACGGCTAGAGACCTAGACTGAAATTCAAGAGGCATGAGTGCAAGCTTCAGCTCTGCTGCCTGTGTAATGGGTAATATTGGGCAAGCTGCTTTCTGTGCCTCAGTTTCCTCATCTGTAAAATGGGGATGATGACACTGACTCCCTTTAAAGAGTATTTTGAGACCCACAGAAGACGACTGCTAGATGTGAGGTAGATATTTATTATCACTCCATGATGTGAGTTGGTAGCTCTTGCCACTCCCCCACCATTTTGTCTGAAGCAGAAGAACTTGTTCGAAATTCACGCAGACAACAGCTTTTTTTTTTTTTTAAAGAACAGTAAAGGAAACTTGGCAAGAAACTGCCTATTCAACACTCTGTTGCTTCCAGTAAAACAGACAAATTAGTCAGTGACAATGCACAGAATTAATTACTGCTGTTTCTCTGCATCATTAGTTTCATCTCCTGTGTATTTTAGCTAGGGAGATTTTGTGGTATTCCAGACCCATGGATCCTACGTTACACAAAGCTGGACGGAAAGAGCTAAATTCATCCCTAGCGTAAATCTGTTCATTCCAGGGGTGTTAGACCAGGGTTGAGTAGGATCCAACGTGTCCCCTACTGTGGCGCTATCCATGGTGCTGATGTTGAGTCAGGATTTCCAATGTCAGGCATTTTCTGTCTCTGAATGTTCACACCACCCGTGTTAGTATATCAAGTATTGTCTACAAGATTTGGAGTCAAATATTAAGACATTATAAGATGGACAAGATAAGAGATCTGGAGAGGATATTCTCTCCTTCATTCACATGTGAGTAGCTTCCATTAACGTTAATGAGCCTGGTTCTCAATTGCATTGCGCCTTGTAAAGTTATTTCCATCTGCACAAACGGGGTGTAAAAAACCACTGACTGATCACCCATTGCTGGAAACACTCCTACCACTGCCTGCTACAGATGAACTTGGTGATTGACCTTTTCCTGTGAGTTTTTCTCCTGAACCCACTGAGAGGAGGCCAACTTGTTCTTATTGGGAGAGGACACTGAATAACGTAGGTAATTTCCCAAGGATTCTAGTCTACATTGTCCAGCTGAAAGGTTTGATGTCCCCCTTCCCATGCCACTCTGCCTCCAGGTTCAGAAAACCATGGCTGCAAGCGTGCAGAAAGGCACGAATAGCTCTTGCACGGATATAGCACTTTCCATCTGGGGAACGCAACACCCTTTACACGTAACAGTTATCTAATTAAGCATCAGTGCTTTCCTGTGCAGCAGGTATTTTTCTAGTTTTGAATTGGAAAACTAAGGCATGGAGAGGTTAAATTCCTTGACCAAAGTCATGTAACACATGAGCAATACTGTTGGGAATAGAAGCCAGCAATCCTGGCTCAGAGCCCTGTACTTATAGCACTGAACCTCTGCCATGTCTCTTTTCTCCACTTTCCCAGCTCCCCAGAGCCACCTGCTAAGCACATTCTCTTATCTAACATCTCATCAGGATTAAGGGTTCCAGTGGAGATACAGAAGCTCAAAGCTGAGGTATCACAGTTGTGAACCTTTCCCAAAATACTCACAATAGTATTCTTTTTTTGGGGGGGGGGTGAATTTTATTTGCATTGAAATTTATTTATGACATGAATCTTCTGTGTATAATCGATTATCCTACTGATGACACTGTCTTACCCCAATGGATACATTCAGATCATAGGTGCTAAAAAAGAAGATTGCTATTATTTTCTGTGCTACACTTGATACTGTTTATTTCAATACCCTAGAAATGATCTCCAAGCAAGATGGATGTTTGTTTGTTTATTCTTCACCTATGCTATCCTCAGCATCTCATTTTTGTAGAGCTCTTCGGTAGCAGTGAAGAATTGGGCTTTGGGACATACTCCAAGAAAACCTTGCCACAGAAATTTCATTTTATGCTGTGCAGCTTTTAATTGACAGCTGCCTACCTTATCTCCAGCAGAATCAGCCAAATCATCAATCAAAGCAGCTGGGAAGTGTCTGTTTCAGACACTCAGTGCCATAGCGGTGAAAAAGCTCTATTGATTTAATTTTCCTTGCACCCTGGCTTCAGAATATATGTGCAGTCTGAAAGGGCTTTGTTTTACTCTGAGACTTAAGATAAATGGGCTGAAGCAAAACCAGCCAGTCCGTTTGGTGGAGGGACGGCGGGCGAGAGAGAACGGACACAAAGGCACCCACCAGATTTCTTGCTTGCTTCTCTGTGGATCTTGGTATGGTCAGGAATCCAAATGTCTCACTCTTGGCAAAGTCAGCCAGGCTATGTCCATGTGCAAAAAGAGGTAACAAATGTATTAAATAGCTCTCTGCCAATGCCAGCCAGTAAGAGAATCCTCTGCTCAAGGTCATTTATTCAATAGGGGAAACAGAGTAGACTTGAGGCAGATATACCTAGTAATTCATATAAGCATAAGAGCTACTTCACTGCTGTGTAACTCGAGGGTTGTGCTGGTGAAAGAAGCCTTGTCTTAGCTACTAGTACCATATTGCCCTTTCCTGGGATCCCCACATGAAATTTTATCCGATCTGAACATTGGTAGTTCTACTTCCACAAGGCAGGGCCGGGGTCCTGGTAATGCTCTGCCTCTTCCGTTATTCCATGGCACAGCAAAGAGCTGTCTGCAGAACACTGGTTTGAACTGCCTTTTAACAGCAAAACAAACCTTCCCCGGATTGGCATTTGTCATTTCCCTGTCAGAAAACCAGCCTTTCAAACCTGCCAGCCAGGGATTGATCTTCTGTGCTGCCCGCAGCAGTGCGATGTTTCCATTTCAGCTGGATCAAGGTTGCAAAAGATGCCATGAGAATAATGTTTGGCCCTCTGCCCTCTGGAAATATGCAGCATTTGAGTGTCTCACGAAACTTCACTGAGTCTGCTTGGAGAGCCCACCAAAATCCATATTGTCACCCCAAGACCCTCCATCAAATCGCTCCCCAAAATTCACTGCATCCATAATGTGGAGAGGAAATTGCAAGGCAGATAGCTGGCTGTGATCTCCACTCCTGGCTGGAAAAGGACAGTACATACCCTATTATATTTGTTACTCAGTTCCTCCCCCCTGACCTATTTGTCATCCACCTGCTATGGTTGCTTTTTTCTAGGATTGATTGGGAAACAGGTTTTCTGTCCTGTGAGGATTTTCCACATTTCAAAATGTTTTCTGTCCCCAGTCCAGACAAAACGTCGCTCTCAAAAATTTTCATGAACCAAAAATCCAATAAAAGGTTGAGGTCAATCCAAACCTTTTCTTTAGATCACTTCAAACTGTTTCATTCTGATGTCAAGCTTTTTCTTTTCTTTAACCTTCTGGTCATGTAAATCTGCAACAATTTCTAAACAGAGAGCTGTTTTGACTCAAAAATCCAAAATGTTCTGATTCAACATTCTCAGATCTTCAGTTCCCAAAAGTGTTGCGAGTCAGATGTCTCATCAAACCCAGTATTGTTGTGAACAGTTTCGGTTTGGATGAATCATCATTTTTCAGCAAAAATGTTTCACAGAAAAATTCCCAACCAGTTCTTGCCTTTTCAGACTACAAGCTCTTTGGGGCTGCCATCTTCTATTGTTTGTACAGCACCAAGCACAATGGGGCCCTGATATGGCTCGTATCTATATGTATCCACAATATACATGCTCAATAACAATCTTGCAAACCCTTTGTCGTGTTCTCTAAAATGTGAGTTCTCATCTTATAAAATGGCACTCTTATAATTAAATACAGAAGGCAGACCCTCCCTAGATGGCAGGTACCACAGCCTGGAGGCTTGCACCACTAGAGTAAATCACCACAATCAGGCAGGCAATGTTTCAACTATCCTGGGGAGCTTCCCTAAGTGCATTGGGGTTGGGATTATGCCAGCCAACTCTGGGCTGCGACAGGCCACTGGGGCCTTCCAGGGGAGCAGAGCTGGCAGCGGCTTTCCTCAGCTACATCTCCCCACTAGTGGATCCCTCCTGACTGATGGAGGCTTCTTCCAGGGCCCAGGCCATCTTCCACCAGCACAAACTTTGGGGTGAATGAGGGCCCATTTCTGAGCTATCCGACCTTGTCCAGAGACACCTGGTAATGACGAAACCCAAGGAGCTATTCCTGCCGAATCGCTGCATTTCAAGCTGGGCCTACAGGGCTACGGGCTCGGACACTTACTCAGTCAAATGGCTCCTCACAGGAGATCGGCTTGCAGTGCGTCCTGGAGGTGAGAAATGGCCACACAGTCAGCTAGGACTGATGCTCCCTGGGATCTGATTGAATCATACTGTCACAAGAGAGCCCACAAAAGGGGGCTACTGGAATCTCGCAGGCGGCCAGAACCATTCAGTGCCCTCTGGGTGGGGGTGGGCTAGAGAGAGGCATATATTCCCATGGTGTGGTGCTGTATCGTTGGTCAGGAGCACGGCAGGGCCTGTGCTGCTCTGACTTACATCCTAAGCATCTCCAATGAAGATGATGGGGGTGCAAACCAGGGCAGAATGTAGCATGCTGGTTCTCCTCATTAGCTGGCACTGGAGACAGGCGGATGGACTGGAAGGGTTGTCAGTCTGCACCGTCCTGGCAATTGTGCTGTTCTCGTGTTTCCTGCGATGATGATTCTTGCTCAGCTTGATGAGACGTGGCCCGGTAATTCAAAGTCTGGTCGCTAGCCAGCCTCTTTGCACAGTGATTCCCAGCACAGGATTCTTCACTATTCACACCCGCAGGAGCTCTGCTTCTGGCGCGAGTCCAGCCCTCCCTAAACCCATCAGCAACATGAGTCAAGCTCTGGAAGGGATTGCGGCCAAAACGGAACCGAGGCGCCGAGTGTGGCGGGCGCAGCAAGAGAGTGAGCACGCGAAACGGGGACGCCGCCTTGCACGGACGCTCTCCCTGGCTGGGGCGTTGGACCCCGCTTTGCAGACCGTGTATTTGTTTGCTTGAATTGCCAGACGTCACACACCTGACTGCCCCGGCTGGCAGCACCGCAGCCAAGGACAAGGAAATGCTTTTGGGCTCTCGGCCTTCACTAGCAGCTGCCTCGGGGAAGCATTAATAGTGGATCCCTGCATTCCAGGCTGAGCGTTCACTGGGGCCAGCCGCAGCCGCTGCTTGTACGTCAAAAGAGAACAGGAGAGCTGCAGGCGTGCACCTTCCCGGGACCCCAGCAAACCCGCACTAGGAGTCCAGCGAGAACAGCTGGGAAGAAGGAAATGATTGCTGTTCTCCCCAACCCTGGCTGCGCATGGGAGTGACGGTCTGATGCACAGGAAGGGGTTAGGATGGGGGAACGACAAGGAGAGCACGTCCCTGTGGATTCCTGCCGTCTGGCCGCCGGCTCCAGCAGCGCGCTGGCAGGATACCAGAGACAGGAGAGGCACCGTTGGGAGCTGAGGGCCAGGTGCAAGCGAGAAAGGGCAGCCCTTGGGTGGCCTGACTGGCTCAGGAGGACTGGGGAGAAGTGGACCAGCTGAGCAGACTGAGGAGGGCGCAGCATCTCTCGTTGGCAGACCGGCTGGCTGCCTGGTGGCAATAAAGCAGTACAAATGCTATGTGGTTGGCTGGCTGCTGAGGAGAGCGAGAGGTGCTGGGGTGGCAGAACCTAGAGGAAAAAAAAGGCTGATCTGTCCAGGGCAAGAGGGACTGAGTAGGAAAGTCGAGGACTCTACATGGGATATGAGGGCTGGGAGGAAGCTCTGTCAATGGGTGAGGGAACAAGAGGAAGAAACATCTGTTGAGGAGAGGGCTCCATGACTGCTCTGTGTCATTTTGTGAGCACCCCCGAAGCCCCCCAGATCTTGCTGGATCCAAGTGCTGTAAGGAAGGTGGGGATAGTTAGAAAGAAAATGAACTATAGATGTAAAATGAAAACCAATGGGCAACAGCGCGGGAGCAACTGGCTCAATGTTAATAAAATAAACAAATAACTAAATAAGCCAGAGTGCAGCCTGGGGCAGCTGGTGATCACGTGACAGATGGCTACTTCTCTGTAATTGTTTATAGAATATCTACAGTATAATTGGCCAGGGGCTAGGCTGGTAAAGGCTCGTTACATATAATAGTCTGTGGAGAAAGCAACTGCCTGGGAACCATTCCCTTTCCTGCACAGCAGCCGATGGGGTATGTGGGGTGAAACGGACAAACTAGATGATAATGGCGTCTTGTCAAAGTCTATTGGAAAACTCTTTAACTAGTGCTTCATTGACTCTCCAGAGGATTTGCCCTTCATTTTGTGCAGACCAGAAAGCAGACTTCTAATTCCTGTAGAAATCCAAGGGTGGGCTTTTCCTAGATTACCATCAGGATTTGCCTATAAGTCTGCCACCTTCCCAAGACAGAGGTCAGATGCATACCACACTGGGTTGAGAGATGGGAGGGGTGGATTAAGGTCGTCACTAAAGGTCACATTGTCAGAAAAGGCCCCTACCTTGCTCCCCCTGAAAAATTGCATGTGCTTCGTTAGGGAACACAGCACCTACGTTTGCATGCCCAGATCAAGGAATTGCACCTCCATCTTACTAACTGTAGGTACAGCAACTAGCAGAGAGGTGCCGATCCTGGCGGCGGCCTCTGGACACTAATGCAATGCAAATAAGAATCTAATGCTCAGATTTGCAGGTGTAAAGCTGAGTTGTGCATGTTCAATTTTGTGGGGACAAGGGCAGAGGGCTACTTTTGCAATTGAGGAAGATAACATTTGTGAATCACGTATCTGTCTAGCACAGGCTGTCGCTGACCATTAGGCCTGTGCCTCTGGCCCCTATCATGTTCTGAACAAGTGGGATACCCTCTTTCAGCCTTCTGAGGCTTTCCATTTCTGAGATCTTTGAGAGAGACAATTTCTACTGGGCAGCCTTCCTCTGGCTACACTTTATTCTTCCCCACAACTTCACTTGTTGCCTCCTCCATCCCATCTAGCACACAGCAATGAAGCGTTGCATGCTGTGTTCCATGTTATCAGGCGTTCCTCCTTCAGGAGAAACATGCAGCCAGTCCAGCATATCGAGCCGTTCTAATTATCTCAGAATTTAGTTAGTAGGGCATCCTCCCCGCCTTTCAGAAACATCTGGAACTTGCCCGCTGCTTGCTTGCAGGTACCTTTCAGTGACTGTGCCTCTGTGTTAGACAGTGGAAATACAACAGACGCAGTAAAACAGTCACTTCCCGAGATCACGCCAGCTAATCCAATCAACCAACTTAGTTTCCCACTCCAAACACGCCGTGTGGCACCAGCGATCACTGCTTTATTCTGTATGTGTTCCAACCCGCTGTGCATACCACCACCACCAAGAGCTTCGCAGCACTCCACCCAGATGCTCTATTTGGGAAGCACAGCCCCCGATAAATACCACATGCCGTTAGGAAAGTGCAGGACACTTGCAGAGCACTAGCATTAGTAAATATCCCCACTGATAAATATGCTTCTGCAGAAGAAATGAAGCTTTGTGTTTTGCAATAAGGTCCTCTCCCTCTTGACCAGTCTGGGAAGTTATGCCCATAAAAAGCCAAATTTTCCAAGGAAGGCCCTGGCACACACAAACCAAAGAGTCAGAAGCCCACCTGTAGGTCTTTTGGGATGACGTTAACGCTGAGCCACAGGCCAGCAGAAAAAGGTGTTGTCATGACTTGGGGCCCCCACCCAGAGGTACACATCACCCCTTTCCAGCCAAAGAATGCACAAGTCTTGAGGGAGCCACAACTAGGGAGGCCAGGCTGAGCCCTCTGGACAGTTGACCCCTCTGTTGCCACATTATGGGGAGACTATTCCTCAGAGTTGCTATTTGTTCACTTCTAAATGTTCCCCACAAATCAAGTGCAGCCACAGGTTTTTCTGGACAACAAGTAATTCACTGTAAATGACTCCAGTGACTGTATTCCCTTTACAACCAGCAGTTTAAAGATTACTGATAAACTAGCACATAGAAAATATATATTAACTTGTTCCTCAGGATTGTTTAAGAAGATTAAGTATCCATAGCACTTTCTTTATGCCATTCTGTAGCCTTGTCATTAGCATGAGGGATGAGCTGGTACCAAAATGCTGTACCTGGACACTCTAGTGCTCAAGAGATGTTCAGCTGCTCATGCAAACATTTTGGGTCTCAGTCCTTTCTCCCCATGTTATTAAAATGTTTGGTGCACATTTTTAAATGGGCACAGCTCCAAAGTACATCTAAAGACAGATGTGTGACGTCAAATCAAAACCAAAATACTATTTGATCTTGTGACAGCCAGGATTTTGCCCTGATGTTCAGTGAACTCCACCCTCAGATTCATCTTTGTTTCGAATCCAGCAAAGCAAAATGAACCTTGCTATCCTGGAAGCACAATCCACTAATTGTCCCTTCCTCTCTATACCGCAGTACTCAATTCACAAAACGAAGCAAGGCATGATATATCTGCACAGCAACAAAAAGGCGGACTGGAGGAAGTAGACGGAAACCATGATCAAGAGGGGCAGAAGGCATGTGCACATTTACTTTCTACCTGTAATTCCATGTGCGCTATCAGGAGAACATTTTCACACCAGCAAAGACACTGACACGGACCTGCTCCGACACTCAGTCACAAACCGTAGGGTGCACTAGACATCTCTGTGTTGCATGCGTCCAGGCGGCTTTGCCACCCTACATGTACAGAGTTTCAGGCTGAGCCATGCGTAAGGGGGCAGGTGTGGCTGCATTGACCCAGGAGCAGCTCCAGCAAGAAACTGTGGTTCAGAAAGCCACAGTTCCTTCCCTACTTCCCTCTGGCTCTGGGGTCAGGGGGTGTAAAGGCCAGCAGGTTCCCAAGCAGCCTTCACAACCTGGCCACCACAAGGTTGCTCACCCAGAACAACAGGAAAGGTGGGGCTAGCAGATCTCTGTGCCCTCCCACAGGCAACACCCATGAGAACCCTGACTGAGGAGCGGAAACTGGCCCCACCCATTGGCCAGACCAGACTATTTGTCCGGACCAGAAGGAGGCACAGGAAGTTGTCTGAGCGAGTGAGAGACTGTCTGATGGGGTGCTGCATGGGCTGTGACCCCTGTCCTCTAATTCTGGCTCTGAACCCTAGACGAGATCATCCTTGCTCCGGCCACAAGGTCAGACCGTCCATGGCCCAGTCCTGACTCATTCCACCCATTTCCCACCCCTTTGCTCGCTGGATGATCATGCTATGCTCCCCACAGGCCTCCACTGCTCACCTCACCACGCCCATAGCTGCAGTCTGGGTGACCCGAACACACAGAGTGGATGGGAGAGCCTGTAATCCTGCCTGGCAATGTGGGCTAGGGACAATCTAACCCAAAGAGGGTGTCTGCACGCTGGTCGATGGCAGCACACGCAAGCTCTGATCAGATACAAACCTCAGCAGTCATGCATTATTGAGCAACAGTTGTATAAGATGCCTAAAGGAGTAACAGCTGATGCCAAGTCTCTTTGAACTGAGCTTCCTGTTAAACAACCAGCGAATGCAACTGCAGCCAAAATCCAGGAGAAGATGGTTGTGACTGGGTGCCTGGGATGGACCACACCGAGAATGCCACACGCAGGGCAGACTGCAGGAAACAGGGCAGACAATCCCCCGAAACTGGTAGTTTAGTCTATAATTAGATTCACCAAACCGGTAACAAAAAAATTCTGCAGTACCACATTGGTTAATCAGAAGCCAGACACAGTCCCCCTTAGACATTCCAGCCCTTAGTTCCCATCCAGACAAACAGGTCTAATAGAGAGAGTGGTTACTGAAAATCCATTGCCCCATATGCGAGGCTCTACTAAGGTAGCGTTAAGAGACAGTTTGCAGCTGTAGGTCTTTCAGTTGCCTGAGACGTAACTGGAGCTCTTGACCACTCTGGCTTGTTAAAGATCCCATGGCAGTTTGGTCAGTCGTGGTCTCACAGCCATTTCAATCAGAAGAGGTGTCTCCGTTGTTTAGTGTTGCTGGGAGACATTAAGCAGCTGCTGTTTCTCTGCTAACTGGTGGGCTGCCCTTCTGTGGAAAGCAGAGAGATTTAGGCAGGTAGAATATATTTGAGAGAGCTGGGGGGGACACTGCCAAAATTTTGCCACAAATATTCAGCAGAGTTGTTTGCCTTCCACAAACACTCAATGCATTTGAGTTTAACTAGCCTGAATGTTTGTGGAAAGCAGCCTTTAAGCTTGCACCCTTGAATACATATTCACAGTCATTTTCAAGCTTTGCATGCTCAAATATTTGTGGAAGGTGAATTTTAAGTTCCCTTTCTGTGAATATTGACACTGGCAGGCAGACTGCAACAGTTACAGGGATTGGATCTGGGGACAAAAACTGCCGTGTGATTTACATCGCCATGCACAGCGAAGCAACATCACTCTAACTGAATTATAAATAGTGAGCCCAAATTTTCACTGAATAATATCAAGCATATGCAAGAAAACCATGATCTAATGATGAGGACCTGAGCCACCTCTCATAAAAGTTAATGGCTCTTAATATACATTATACGAACTGGAAAAGAAATGTGGCCAGCTCTATATTTGGTTGAAAAAAATCTGTAAATGTTCAACAAACATTTTCAGCAAAACTTTAATTTTTTTTGGTCAAACCTGAAATTCAGAAATCTCTGACCAGCTTTAGCAACTGTAAAGACTATACAGTGCCTGATTCTCCCATCACACCAGTTTTAAGGTAGTGTAACCCCATTGGCTACAACAGAATTAAGCTTGATTTAGACTATGGCATGTGGGAAGAGAATCAGCCTGGACTGGACGTGAACAGAATGATTTTGATAAAAAGATTGTGTAACAAGAAACCATGGTGTAATTATTATTGATGCAATCAGTAGTGTGATGATGGGCAGAACTGGAGAAAAAGGGTCAGGCTCCAGGAGGGATTTATTTCAGTGTTGCACCAGAGGGCTCAGAAACACAAACCAAACCCAAAATGCTTGCACGTAAAACCCTAGATCCTCAGCACTAACACTAGCCATCCAGCATACTTAATGTAGATCTCTTTCCTCCGGCTCTTTCTCCCTGCTGCACCACAGAGTGCTAATGAAACACAATCTATGTTGCTCCTTTATAGTATTTAGGCAATTGTTGTTTAATTTCTCCCTCTCCCCAGTAAAATTCAAATCATTGCAGTGTTCTTGTGAATCAGATAAAATGTTACACGTGGGAGGAATTTATTCATTGTCCAATGATCTGACCATTTAAACCGTTTAAAGTAAGATTGAAAATTAATAGTATCCCATGTTCCATGCACAGTGCCATTGTTAATAATAGGTTCACGCTATTCTATAGCTATTTACTTGCTATTATTATACTCTTACCCACCAATTATACATAAAAGAAATCTCATCAATGCAGAATTCGGCAATTCCAATGTTAGGAAATTACAGTGCTTCATGCCATCACAGCATCAAAGTGTTTTGGGGTTTTTTTGCAATGGAAAAAAATTCTGCATCTAAAATGAAGGCTAGAGCCTAAAACAGAGAATACTTGGGAGTGATAGTAAGTACTCAAGTGGCACAAGAAAGACTTGGAATGGATCCAATCCAATGCTTTTAAAGTCTACATCAAAGGCCAGATTCTTTTGCCGTTGTTATGCGATATCACGTACAAAGATGTCAGGTCACTTGGAAGGTGGAAAACTGCAGCTCAGCATTTTTTGTGATAGTAAATTAGAAAATCAAAGTGGAATCAAGTTATTAAAAGATGCTGCCATGGGGCAGAGAAATGAAAAATATTGCCAGATATTAACATGTTTAAAAGGGACAAATTCATCTGGCTGTTTCTTCACCAGCTAATAAATGGGATTAGTGGGCATTGCCAATCAGCAATAAATGATTGTACCATACATCACCTCGCACATTCCAATTTCTTTCTCTGTCAGAATATGAGGAGCTGTATGAATAGATTATTTTAATTAAATCACTTTTAGTAATTTACACTGCATGTGGTTTTTAATTGCCAGCCAGAATATATTAGATGCCTCTGATCCAGGTAAGCCTAGTCCAAATCCAGGTTTAATGGTTTCGACAGGATATAGAGTTTATAAACTCTATTTTAAGAAGATATTTCTCATTATTACCTTTTATTCTGTGCTCCACCTGCCACCCCCACCCCAAGATGTACTAAAACCTTCAGGTAGACATTGGGGCCATCTATTAGAACTATTCATTTCTTTTTTAACATAGGGCTGGATTGTGATTTTGGGGGTGCCCACAAGGGGAAGTAAAAGACCACTGCACAGTCTACCCACATCTTAGGTTTGGGATCGCAGAAGTAGAGTGAGAGAGAAGGTGCATGAAGATGGATAAGAAATGGAGGGAAAGAGCCTTTACCCCACCTTCTCAATGCACTAGCCATCAGAGATGAGCAGGGCAAGGAGAAGGGTTTTCTACATGACAAATGACAGTCTAAAAAAAAAAGAACTCCACACTTTCCTCCAAATTAGTTTCAGGTCCTCTGGTTCTAGCAGCACCCACAAGTGACACTTGTAGTCAAGAATCTGCCAGTGTGTGTATTTTAATTCCCTGTTGTCAGGTTTATAGCTCATCCATACAAAAATTTGCTCGCAGCTGAAACCTGGCATGGAAATTTTACCGTTTTAGGATTGAGTGGCAATCACAGAATCTTCGCATGGCTCTTCGTAAGTTACAAGAGGGACAATGAAAATAGATGTTTGGTTGTTACAAATATCTTTGCCCTGGGAACTTGAAAGAGGCCTCTTTCCTTCATTAATTGTCTCTCAGGACACACAAACCAAAAATAAGAAAGGACAGCGATAAGGGTAGAGAAAAGAAAAAGCACAGACCCAACGATTAAATGCATACTGTGGGTATCCCAGGCCACAACAAACAAATAACATACAACCAGATCTAGACTCCATCAAAATATTAAGACAGTTCAAAAAAAGCTAACCAGTTTCTTCGGTTCATTCAGGCGAGGGTCTTTGGCCCAGATCATCAAAGGGAAATCAAAGGAAGTTAGGTGCCCAAACAATTTTGAAGTATTTCAAAGATATGTTCTGTGTGTTCACTAAATGGCTTTCTAGAATACAGAGTTAACTACAAGTGGGCTCCTTGTAGGCTCAAGTAAATTACATTAAAAAGATTAGCTTTATTTTTTTAAATCAGATGATATTTTTATTTTTATAACCCCTGCATTCATATACTCATATCTGTCTGAAATCTTACCCTTTGGGGATACCCACAGAGGAATTTCTTATAAAAAATGTGAGTAAAATACTTGAGTCTTGAGTTCTTCAGGTATTTTAAGGCGTTCACAATATTTCCAATATGACTGGGTGGAGAGGCGAAGCCAGCCATACTTTACAGACTTAATTCTGTTAGGATGAGACTTTGATGGGACTGGCTTATCCTCTATAGGGTTCTGCAGTAGAGGATTTTTTGCACCTGATTCTTTTGCACCTGGGGCTGGCCACTGTTGGAGACAAGATACTGAATTAGATGAACCACAAGTCCAATTTCATTCCTGTGTTCCATTGGAAGTCATCAGCAACGTTTCTATTGACTTAAAAGGGAGCAGGACGGACCCTGGACCCCATTGACAAGAAGGCCTGTTGCTACAATTCTGACCATGCAAGCAATGGAATATCTCTTTGGAGCAAGTAGCACCAGCTATGGCGTGGCTGTAAAACGCTTTCTCAGCCAGCTGTTATTTTTGTAGAATTGTTTATATTTAAGCAGCATGCATGCTGTGCATTTAAATCACTCTCACACTAAATTTGGAATGAGACTCGTTAAATATTTATTCCATGCTTGACACACTTCTCAAGTGTGCTACTTACTGATATTACATATTAATTTACATAGATTTTGCAGTTCTAATAGTGCATTTATTTAAAAAAGGCGGCTCCGAAGTATTTATTACGCGTGTTTAAAAAAAACGTTAAGCTTCAGCTTCGCAGAGGAAAACGTTATAGTTAATCCTTTTAAAACATGAAAAGAGAAAAGTGACCTGTGTGAAGCACGGGTTGATGGCTGATAATTACAGCCACAAGCACAATCTGGAAGCTCCCAGAGATCTAGTGAAGGCGAAGAAACTGAGGCCTTACAAATACAGTCATTTCAAAGCCTATAAGGAATGGCTAGTTACTTTTTGAGCAGTAGGAGTACAGTATATTCATAGAAGCTATTGCTCAGCAACAGCATAATTACTACTGAATCGATTACTACCCACTGCAGTTTAGTTCCTGGAAACATGATGGCTGGGAGAGGAATAACCACAGATGATTTGATGGCAATGACCTAAAGGATCCTAATCAGGGTTTTGCAATAATTGAATTCAAGAAATAATCCATCCTAGGGTTTACGCAAGACTCAGCACAGGCTGGGCTAGATCATTCGTTTGTATTTCCAGGCAGACTGTTGGCAGAGCAGAGTGCATTTAATAAAGTTCCTGTTTCCTCTCCCCAACCATAAGTCTCAGTCCTTTTTAATGGTTGTCTCACAGTAATTTGGGAGCTAATGCCAATCAAGCAGCAAAGTAATCCTTCAATCTCGTTGATGCTGTTAGAGAAGACACTGACGATCCTGACCTGAATGGGGTAATTCAAGTATAGCAGGAAAGCTGAAATCAACTTCGTAGTGCTGGATTCTGCTGAGGGTTTGAGAATTTGTTTTACAGTTGGGCTTATTAAACCCCCTCAGCATGGTTTGGAGTGTCCTATGGAACGGCCAGATTTGGGGCTAAATATTTTGATTTGTTCAGTTCCACTGCTGAATGAGCAGTGCTCCTCACATAGCAAACTAATCTACTACACAAAGAGAAGAGTGAGACAGGGGAATGCAATCTACAGTGCATTGGTTCTACAGCCCACCACCCATCTTCCATCATGCAGTAAAATTCACCCTTTCTGCTACAATCAGAATTGTATTTCAGCGGAGGAAACTGGATTTTTTTCCCCCCTCCACCTATCCTGACTTGCCTTTCCTTAGATTATAGGGTTTTTTTAGACTATCCCAGCTCCTCCTTGTTCTTCTCTTTTGTGTGATTCACTCACCCATTGCCCTTTCAAGGACTGGACAGACCTACTCATGCAGTTGTACTTTCCCTCTATATTGAAGTTAGCGGTCCATTGCATGATTACTTCATTCCAGATCCAGGATTTTGGGGCATGGCACTAGACCAGCATTTCCCAAATTATGGGTCATGACCCTCAGGGCATCACCAGCGGGTAATGGGGGGGGGATCACGATACATGCGTGCTATACAGCGGGGTGGCTGCACGACCTGCTAGCTGCTGCTGCCCCACAGTGCATCAGGAGGCGCTGTGACTCATGGACACACTTGCCCCACAGCACACACACTGCAGTGAGATGGTACAACTGCCAGGAATGAGGTGTACAGCCACTGCCATGCCAACCTCACAGATGGGAGGAGGGGAAGGAGGATCAGCCAGCCCAACGTGAGCCCAAGGGGGTTGAGTTTTTTTCTGGACCAACCCAAACCTGACACTTACACATGGGTCCCATCGGGTTGCAGGCCTCTATTTCAGACTCTTGGGGGTTGTGTTAACAGAGGTCAGCCCCAAGGGGGCTGCAGTGTGAAAAAGTTTGGGAACCACTGTACTAGAGTCAGGGACCTGGCAAGCCAGCAATCAGCTCATGAAAAGATCTAAAATTCTTCTACAACTTTCTCAGCCAATAATGGGAAAGTTGCAGCACAGCTATAATTAGGGGGTCCTGCAGAATGGACTATCTTACTCCTGCACCTACATGCAGGTATCATCCCCCAATACAGCTGGTGCCCTGGGTCCCATTGAGATCCTGATCCATAGCTTGAAAGAAATGGCATCCAAAAAAGAGTTGGAAAAGAACCGGTGACAGATTTTGTTAGGCGTCCGGAAAACATAACTGATAGGCTGGTGATCATCTTTAATGTATACAATTTCTGGCAGCAGAAACAAAGATTTTCACACAAGGTTTTGATTGGGATGTGTCTGTTGCCTTCTGACTCTGAAGCCCATTGCCAGCCATGGGATGGAGAGCCCTGCGGAAGGTAATGTAATGTTCTAGTTGACTCTTTTCAGTCTGTTGGTTAAAGTAACCATTAGGTTCGAGATGTGGGTGAACTGGAAACCGCGGGAGGCAGACGGCAGAAAAGAGCAGACTGAACTAAGGAAATTGATTAACTTTATTTAGGGAAAACTACAATTATCAGGGGAGGGGAAGATTATATTTGGTTCAAACAGGATTTTTGACAATCAACTAAGATATACAATGCTATAATACTTGATACAAATTGAAATTGGTATAGAGAAAAGCTATATCTATTACAAATGGGGTTTCCAACAAACAATTAAGATCAGAAACACTATAATGACTAATACAAAAACGAGCTGTCCCTGTGGTTGTTCTAAACTGTGGTAAGGGCTAGCAGTCTCCTACGGGTTTCTTGTGGGTTTCAGGGAGCTGTTGTTCATATATCTCGTCTCCACTACAACTACAAAAAAAACAAAAGGCTTTTTACAGCAAGATTAATATTTACAAACCGTTAACAGAACCGTGAGAATCGTCATAATTGTGGCCGGCAAACGTAGTAGCTCCTTGGGTGCCTCGGGCTCGGGGGAGGCTTCGAGTTGATCAGGCTCGGTATTACCCTGGTGTAGGTGCGGGTAGGTCCTCCTCTGCCGACTAGCAGCGGGGAGATTACAGATATAGGTTGCAGCCGAATCGTGGCCAGTTTTGATAGGATGCTGCCAAGTGGGGCAATATGTGACGTAGCCCCAAGGTACGAGGGGCTGCTGGATCATGGCCAATTTTGATAGGTTGCTGCCAAGTGGGGCAATATGTGACGTAGCCCCAAGGTACGAGGGGCAGCAGTATCGTGGCCAATTTTGGTAGGTTGGGCCGAGTGGGGCAATATGTGTAACTGACACTACGTGCAGCTTCACTTCCCTTGCATGGAGTGGCCTGTGTGCTGGTTTAGTGCTAAAAGTTTTCTTTTAAGGCGAGGCCAGAGCAAACTGATGACACCATGTTAGTTGAACACAGTCCATCTCTTGCGTTACCCAAATCATACCAGTTGTGTTGATACCAATGCCATTGCCAATTGCCCAGTTAAGAACACAATCAAGAATACCAACAAACGCAGCAGCCACAACAAATATAAACACAATTCCATGATGTAACAAGAAAGCTTAACTTTTTGCTTAATTGAGAGTTCAGAATCTTATTTATAAAATTGGGTTCGTGTTGCCATCAAGGAGCTAGGTGCAAATCAGGGTAGAGAATGGCATAGAAGAGTAATGATGGATAGGATGAAGCTGATTGGAAAAAACCCACAAGTCTGGTGAATGGATTTTAGTAAGGGAACGACATTCTGCTCAAAAGCATTCACAGACATGCTACCCACAAATCAATTTAGAGGTGATCTCATTTCAGGCTTCATTGTGTTGCTGGCAACATTTTCAGTGAAAGGTATTTACATTTATTTTAGCATTGTACTCATCTCTAGTGTATAACTAGAGCATTGGAGAAAGCAGATGACCTTTCCTATTCATTACCTAAGGAAATAATGTTGCCTAAAACTCACTCCTGCCTGTCCTAGAGTATCTATGACAGAAGAACCTGCTGCAGTAATTCAGAACATTGTAGAAATTGCTTTGGTTCATGGGCACACTGCTGCTTATTGAAGCCACTCAATCTTGACAAGACTAGAGATCGATTGTGTCATAGACATTACAATCTGCCATTAGCCTTGAGACATCAACAAATAGATGGAGGTAGCCAGTCACGTGGCTATTCCCTGACAAATTCCTATGTGGGGTGAGAGGCAGGAGACAAATGGGAGATCAGAACTAAAAGCAAGTGGTCAGGAGCTGTGACGCAAAGCCTGAAAAAGCCAAGCAACTTCACAAACTGCATGGCCCAACTCTGAGCTTTCAAGATATATTATAGGAAAATACAATGGTATTAAGGGTCGGTCCTTATAAGCAAACTAGAGCTTTGATATGCAAGTGTATTGTTGGTAGTTGTCTGATGTTGTTTACATCTCTCTCTAGAGGTTAGCAATGCAGATAAACTGCTTCCCTGTCTATCACTGTTCTATCGATTAAGAGTTCAAAAGGAACACATGAACATTCAGATGGAACTTTGAATGTAACAACACTATTGTTTGTATTTCTCTTTGAAGTTTAGGTAGTAAATATCTGTAAAGGGTTGTAAATGGCCAATCACCTTGTGCTAATGTAACTAGTTACTGGTGTGCGCAGGACATAGGAGATGGTACTTCAGGGTCCCAAGTATCATCTATTAATTGTTCAAGGAGACACCTGCTGTCAAGAAAATACCAGTCAGCCTGCATGGATCTATAAAGGACTCTAGTGGACTGATCCTTTTGATCTCAAATCTGACCAAGCTCATCAGGAAAAGTTTGGATTGAAAGACTGAGATCTCCACACCAGCCTGTAATCACCCTGCTACTTCTCATAGGAGAATTTAAACAAACTCTGCACATGGACTATTGAGTCTTCATTTCTCTGGACTGGATTTCTAAGAAAGAAGCTCTAAACAAGGACTGATGACCCCAAGCTGTTTGGGTAATTTCAGAGATTTTGCAGTTTAAGAACTTTGCAACTCAGTTATAATCTCTACTTTAAAACTAACCTAAGAGCGTTATTTTCATCTGTGTATGTATGCTGACCTTTTAACCATTACTCGCTTTCCCTTTTTTAAATAAATGTTCCTTTAGTTAATAAGCATTGGCTTTAAGTGTGTATTTGGGTAAGATATGAACTATTCATTAACCTGTTTGGTAATGTGTCTGATCCTTTGGGATTGGTAAAACTTTTTTACGTATGATGGATAAAGATTTTCCGTAATCCCCATCATATTTGACTTGGCTGTCTGGGTGCTAGCCAACGGGCTGGATAGTCTTAAGGGAACTGTGTTTTGTCTACTGAATAACCAGTGAGGTCATCAGAAGCTGTTTGTTTGTTGGCTTGGGATATCTTATGGAAGAAAAACCATCAGTATTTAGGGCGTTGCCTGCCCCATTCTCTGTAGTATGTTCTGTTTAAGCTATCTCAGCATGACTCCCCTGGAGGCCAACGTCACAGGAGTTAAACCAAGTCAGGATGCCTGGAAGTCAAGCCGGGCAGTAGGAGCAAGAGACACAAGATGCACAGTCCAGAGCAGGGTGGGTCCCAGTTGTTCAGACAGCTTCCTGTTCCTGTTCCTGGCTCAAGTACGGCTAGTAGGCCAATCAGCTGCGCCGGAATTTTGCCAGTAGGGCGTCAGGGGTGGAGCCTCACACAGGTTCTGGTTGGCAGTTGTCAGCAGGTGGCCAAATGGCGTGTTGAAGTGTGGCTGCTCTTGAAAACCTGGGTTCGAGGCCTGTGGGTCAAAACAATCATATCATATCACTTACCAAAGTGTGCTAGGCACTTCACAGCCATGCAGTGGTTGCTGCTTCCCTTTCCACTTCTAGGAAAAGTACGAAAGGGGCTGGTGGAGTACATTATTCTGAGCAGTGTGGCAGCTCATCCTTGCCTCTGGGACCGTGATTGCTTGCAGTACCACAAAGCTGGAAGCTGGCCACTTCCCTGGGACACCTATTGGGAAGCCAAAGACGTGGGCTTTTGAGACTGATGTTAGCTATTTGATTGATCATTCATAGATCAGTGGTGCAGGACCTTCTCTGCTGGCTGCATCTCTAAGACCTTTGACCTTGCACACATTGTGAGCTGTGATATGACTGCAGGGCTTTTCCATACTTGCCAATATTACAAATCAGGCTTTCTCAGCTCTTATCAGTTCAGAGCAGGGCCTCTTGATAGGTTTCCTATTCTTGCTGCCTGGCCTGCCTGCCTGGGATTTCACCCAGCTTTGTTGTGCTGCTAACAGGCCCCCTGACATTGTCCGAAGGTATGAGAGCGGGTCTCAGACTTAGCAGAACAGTGTCTGTATCACATCACAGCTCTGACTTTGCCTCACCCTAGGTATTCCCCAGTAGAACATACATTCACACTGAGCTTGAGGGCCAGAATGAACTGGTGATCTTTGAAGCTCTTGTGACATCTTTACCTATCATTGCCGACCGTATCATTGTGAAAGTGCTGGTCCCCATGCTTTGGCATGGAAGCTCTTTCCAGTGAAGGAACTCTACACCTCTCCATTTGCAAGGGACTCGGTATTTCACTTTGGCTGCTGGCCTCTCCCACTTGTTTAAGGGCCCTGTGAGCTCTCTGACATTTATAGCTTATCACAGCTCATTACTGGGGCAATTCGGATGGACACCTCGTTCTCCTTCCCACCTACCATCAGTTACCGTTTCCTGAACACCTCCTCAAAGCCATGTGCCATCAAGCATTACCAGGCTGTGTCACTGCTGAAGTGGATGATTCTGTGCAGCTGCCTCATCTGAAGAAAAAATGTGGATGGTAAATCTCACCACCTTGCGGCCTCCATCCTTCAATCTACGTAGACAATTGCAGGTGTTGGCTGCGTGATGAAGTCATTCCTTAACTGCCTTCCTGATGAAGGGAAGAAAGGGAAGAAAGCAGAGTGCTCTTGAAATGAGTATGGGCAGCCAAGTAGATAACCCCTGGTACAGTGAGCACATTCGGTATGTCCAATTTCTGCCATGTTTTGAAAGAGCTAATCCGCTTAGCGAGGGTTGATCCTCTTTAACCAAGTGTCAAGTTTCTTGGACAGTATCAGATTGGAGACCTGGAACCTTGGATCTACCTTGGGATCCATGGGGTACCACTCGGACCCACCTGAAATTATTGTGTTGAGCCCATCAGAACCTACTTTCCAAATCTCAAATTTGTGGATGATAGGAGAGTTATGAGCTGGGCTGAAGAAGAATCCATGACAGTTCCTGGCTTGTGCCTTTGGGACAGGTAGACTGCAGAAGCAGAAGGACTCCACAATGCTGCTGTTTTTGTTCATACCGTCTCATGAGCTGCTGAACAGGGCCAGATCATCAGTGAAGGCCAGAGATGGTATTCACTGTTGGACTGAGATTCACTTACTCAGCAGATGGGTCTAACAAATCTTTATTAAGGCAAAACACTGTGATCAGTTACTTACAAGTGGGAAGCTCATCAGTACGATCTCATCACAGTCACCTCCATCAACAGACATGCAACTTCAACCTCCCTTTGTTACGCAAATATATGTATAACTTTTTGTTACCTTTTCTAGTACCTATGTATTAATCTCTTATTTCCATGTTAACTCTCCTGCCCTGTCAATACAGGTTTAGTGTTAATTCAAACCATCCTTTGCTAGCTTTTTTAGTTACTTTGTCATTTCTTTTTCTCACAAACATGATTACTCTGCAAGTCTTATACACGTGCAGTTCTATTTGTGCTTACACTTTTAAATTTTATCAGAAGAGAATCTTAAAATTCACAGTAGGGTTCTATGAGGCCTAAATGTGCCTTTGCTCCCAACACGCATTTGATGCCATACAAGAATCCACTTCCTCCTTCCTTTCAAAGAGCTATCAGAGGATCGAAGTGCTAGGTTAAACCTTAGAGGAGTCACTGGGCCACCCTGCTTAACCCAGATTTGATATTGATAGGGGGTGGTTGATTCCATGGTCAGGATGCTTCCAGGATTCCCCAGTCATTAACACCAGTATCTCAAGACTCAGATAAAATAGCTGGCAGAACATGTGAGAACAGCATTGTTTTAACATATTCTGTTGTTTGGAAGACACAGCAGTCTGTATAACGCAGGTCCCAAGAAACTGGTATTGTCCTCCTTTCTATTATAGGAGTTAGTGAAACAAACCGTCCTAGTATGCACCAGGATTTCAATCTCCTTACTGTAAATTCGTATTATTACCAACAGGCAATATTTCACACTGCCATTCTGCAGCCACCGACTGGACTTTATTTATGCATAAAACAGCATGCGTTGCTTGAACCTTCCCACTCCATGCCCCGATTGTTAATTGTCTTAGCTGCTTTTCTTTTTGTCCAGACAGCTGCTAGATGGCATGGTGTAAATTGCCCTGTACCACATAATCAGTGTACAGTTAAATGACAGCAAGTCTTGTAGTGCATGCAGCATTTAGTTCCCATTACTTGTTGTTCAGTCTATGCAACGTTCACTCCTAATCAGCACCTTCCTCTTTGTATTTCAGATGCTGCCACATCTTGTGTCTGTTGCTTGTTTTATTACATTGAAAAGCTTCTTTAAGGCAATATTTTCATAGTTTTCTTTCATACTTTCTGGTTTCTTATTTTTATCATTGTTTGAAAAATCTCAAAGTTATGCCAAATAGTTTTATTTTAAAAATACAGAGGAGTAAACATTGCTGCGTGCTGTTAATTTTGTTCTGAAATTCCTGGGGTGCAGTATGGGATAGCTGGGAGGGTAAATGGAAAAGATAATTATATATACATGTTTGGCTTCTGATAGGTTGGTGTAGGAGGGGAACTGAGTACCTTTAACAATATAAACAGAGACAAACCACCTAATTCAGCAGCTGTTCTTCACAAGGTCATACACATAGCACCAAATCCTGATCTCTGTTACATAAGCCTATCTCTGGAGTAACTCCATTGATTTCCAGGGAACCACTCCAGATCTAGGCCAGTGTAAATTACATATGAATCTAGCCCGGTGAGTCCAAGTTCAGGGAGTACAATGGCTGATCCTGCATTGTGGCCCTTGAAGATCAGGAGAACTGTGAAGCGAATTGGACTAGCCAGGTTAGCGGGGGAAGGGTTTCATTCCAGGATAGGCTGCGCTGCTGGTTTGGCAAGGGAGTGAGGGACTAAAATATCCCCTCTACTTTTTGCTACAGAGGGACCAAAAGGAAAGGAAAACACTCACCTTTTGGTGATAATTCTCTCAGAAGGAAGGGACTGAGCCAACACAGTGTCAGCTGCTGGGCATGCCCCAAGGAGCTTCCAATCTAAACAGGGAAGAGAGACAACGTGTGGGAAACCAGCAGGGAATTGACTTGTATGAGGTCACCCAGCAAGTCAACACCAGAACTAGGACCAGAACTCAGGTGTTCTGGCCCCCGATCCAGAGCCCTATCAACTCTACCATGCTTACTCGCATGCTTTTCCATGAAGTCAGGAGACAAGTCGATCTAATTTACCCAGCCTGGTCATTGGTCCCTAATTAGTTTGTGCTTCTTCCTGATTCTGCATGAAAGGCATTTGTAGCCTAATCCTATAATGAATGACAATTATTACTCAGTTAATGAGAGGAGTGGACTAAGGTTCTTGTCCCAGAATCAGACACAAAAGAGTCAAAATTGACATGTTCAGTATTTTGTAGGGAACCCCGGGGTGCGTGGCAAGGGAACTGACACAGAGAGCAAAACACCACTTTAACCAGCTTTATTAATACAATCAATAGAGCCAAGAAAGCTTCAAACCACATGAGCGAATAGCAATAATAGAGTATTAGATAAGTCTTAAAAGTTATTCCTTGCTTAGCATATGCTCATAGACTTATATACTCACACCCCTTTATTGGAGATCTGGTGGTAAGAGAATAAGAGACAATGGACCTGTCTTTGGCTTGCCAGCTGGGTCCGATGGGCCAGATCCCCAGTGCTTGAAGCTAAATGATAGATTACAGCACTTAAATATTGAAGAGTGGAGGGCTAGCTAGCTTCTTCATGTGCATTCTTGCTTATATAGGGCGGGGAATCACCAAGAATATTATTCCAAACACCAGCATCCTCTATCCACATTCAGCTTCCTCACCCTGGGGTGCCTTTCCCTGATAGGCTTGCATATTAATTCCCACTGACTCATGGCAATATTGCTAAAGCAAATTTGTGGCTCGACATCTGCCAATGAACCTATCCAAAAATATTCAAGCTTAGTACCAGTTTAGTATTCCTGTGCTTGCCTAGTCTCATTTTACACCAACTTTTCTCTTAAGCAAACGATTCACAGTTCCCCAGAATCTAAGGTGCCCACTGGGCCACTTTATCTATACTAAAGGTCATAGGTCTATGCTTCACTTATGCTAATTTGCTTAAGCCAAGGTCTTCCAGGATGCAGGATCCTTTGCATTACTACTAAGTAACATAAGGCTAAGGTGGTCCTCAGGGCTACACATTGTCCCCTTTGGCTGTTTGTACCTCTTTCCATTAGATTTCTTATCACTGGCTAGTTGGACATTACAAAGGAAGGTGAAAAGCTGAAGAATCCTAATGAAAAAGTGAGCCTTTTATCTTGTGGTCCATTTAGTCTGACGTTAATAACACAAAATGTATTTCTATAATAAATCTCACTACAGTTCCTTGTCTATCAAGGCAGTATATTTTCAGTGAACTCCCAACAAATTTCTTAAGCACAAGGCTATTTCTCCACCAGTCTTTAGCAGGAAAAACAGCAGAAAAAAAGCATAAATTAATTGAATTAAGATGTGCATTAAATAAAGAGGCTGGGATTAACAAAGAACCCATTCAATACTAACCTTGTGTATAAATCTGTCATACTCCAAAATTCACTGCTACATTAAGTACCATGTGACCTCATACAGCTCTTGGACAGGGCTCAATATGATAGGGGAAATGCTTTCTCGCATACTTTGGTTTAGAGTCTGTTTTGGTGTCTCACCGCCATTCACGCATGCACATGGATTTTACAAAGGAGTTAATTTCTTCCAGACTTTAATAAATAGTCTGTTTTAGGCCTTTACTCAAGATTCATAAAAGGGAAGAGGGATCTTTTTTTATGTAAATGTGATCCTCTCCCAGGGGAGCTATTCAGTTAAATGCTTAAAATGGATCCTTTTATTGGGGCTTCTTCCAAACCATTCAAACCTACAGAGTTACAGACCTGGTTATAAAGACAGATAAGCCATAGGGCTATAGCATCTGGGATCTCTTGCCCATGCAGTCACCCTTAAAAACTAAGGGCCAGATCTTGCTTTCCTTTACACTGGTTTTACATCAGTTTAAATTCATTCATTTCCAATGGTGTAACAGGAAGCAGATCTAGTCTTGCTGCATTGAATAGGATTTATCCCTGAACAAACCCGAAAGGTTTGGAATGTAAAATGTACAGAGCTTGACTGCAATGGAATTACTTCTGATTTACACCAGTATACATGAGAATAGGGCCCCATTACTGCAGCATAGAATCTGCATGCACACAGTTCAATGCACGTATTCAGGGCAAGTTCCTGCTTTGCACTTACACTGGCGCACAGCGATGGAGCAGGTGAATGGAGCGTTCTCCTCCACTGTGTCCAGTCTGTGTAAACAGGAGGCAGAACTGCAGTGCAGGCATCCTTGGTCGACTCTCAGACAGCTCCCAGAGAGGGTGGAAAAGAGGCCGAGCCATGGCGCCACCCACCCTCTGTACTAACACGTGGTGGGAGCAGTCTCCCTATATAGGAGTGTAATGGTGAGCATGTTCCTCCAAGGAGCTCCCAGCTGCATTCGGTCTCCTTGTGCTCCTTTGGCAAGCCAGTTCCACATCATCCCCATCACGGTTGCACCTTAAAGGCATGGATGATGTATCGTGTCATTGCCTGCCCTGAAACCTTGGCTGCAATGGCTCTGAGCCCAGATTCCAATAGCCTGCCCCCCAAGCACAAGGTCTCACCCTGGCTTCTGCTAGCCTAGTTTTACTCCTTGCAGGGTGACTCCTTCCAATCCCGAGTGTCCTCCAGTATGTTCTTAACTACCAGACTTTTCCCCCCTGGTTCCTTACCCCCGAAGGGTGTAAAACCAGCCCCCCTGTTATCAGTTCACATGCATGCCACCCCATATGAACGACAGAGACCTGCACGGGGTGAAACTGAAAAAGAGATGTATTTAATAAAAAATATTCCACAGTGAAATAGTAAATTACGCAGAAAATAAGCATAAAGATGTGACTTCAGGCTTCGTACTTCCTGAGTAGGTAAAATACCTATTGCCGTTGGACAGTTTCCCAGCACGCCCTGAGCTGTAGGGGGACCCAGCATTTCATGGCCAGCTTCCCGCGAAGAGGCCATCCCTCAGTTTCTGCCTGCCTGTCACTACAAACCCCTTCCATTTTAACAGGGCTGGCAAGGAGGTTTTCTTCAGACAGTGTAGATATTCCAAGTGGGGAACTCTCCAGTTGTTCCAGTGGCTTTCCATTAACTATAATGGCTCATCGTTGTCTTTTCCTGGCCTGTACAATGGACCGTTCCTTGAGCCTGGATTTTCTGTAAACTCCTGTTTCAGGAGGTGCCTCTCCCTGTCTGATCGCTCACTGTCCTGCTGTGAGCTGGAGCTGAAGTTTACGAGCACAGTTCTCTATATACACAAAGATGTTTATCTAGCTCATAATGCTTATTAAACGTAGACCATTACGCGTGTTCATAAAAGACGCAATATACTGCCATAGTACAACAAGACAACATGATTTCACCTGCTCTCCTCTTGGGGTGTCTGCACCACGATTGTCACAGCATGGTCTAAGCCTTAACTTTCAAATGAGCCCCCGAAAGAAGGAAAGGAAAATGAAAGGGTTCTGTGGAGCCAGGGTCAAACGCCGCCCCGCAGCCAGCCTGTACAGCTCCCGTGCAAATCTCTGGCTCCAATTCTGCAGTTGCATGAACATTCAAGCCAGGATTTTACCCCAGTCAATGCCCACGTTCGTGCAGGTTGCCCTGCTTTGCCACTTACACTCCTTTTCCAACCAATTCACACGTGAAGCTGGGCCACTGCCCCTAGCCCCAACGTAAAGGCCCTTAGGATTGGGATCTGGGGAGGAAATAAATAACTTTCTGCAGTTATTCTGGGGGCAGGGGCATACACATATCATTCTAATACAGTTTGGAGTTTGCCCTCAGTGAAACCAGTCCCACCAGCCCTGCAGCTCAAACTGAGACCCGCTGGTGTGCAGAGCCATGGGCCTCTGCACCAGTGCCACCTCCCAGTAAGCACCCGACCCATCCCTGGCTGCATGGCTCTTTTGTTGTCCCACACTCAGGGGTTTCCTCTGGCTGCAGCTGCTCCCAGAATGCCAGGGGGCGCGTCACACGCCTCTTCTGCAAGTTTCCGTGTGGTCAGAACATCAGTGATGTGTATGGGCCCTAGAACGGGAGAGCAAGCTCCATGGTGTTCAGAGGAGGGAGGGATGGTGCCCCAGAAGGAAGCAGGACAGAGGAGATCCCAACACAGACGCCACGAGCGTTTCTATAAGGGAGAATCCTACCCTTGAGGAGCCATGCATGCCACCATTTACAGCACAGCTAAATCTGGCACTCAGCCTATTGGATACCACAGTAGATATCCAGGAGGAGAGCTGGTTAAGATTTGTTGATTGAAAAATTTTCCTGGTGAAAATGAGGCTGTATGTTCTGATTAAATATGCTTATTTTTCAATGGAAAATTATAAAAAGCAAATGAAACAACCTTCATTTGCTTTTATATCAGACTGAAATTTTTATTTCTGGTTTCAAAAACTAATTTTTTTTCAAACTTTGGAATCCCCCCATATTACTCCCCCTGTTTTCTTGTTTGCTAGATTGTGTGTGGTTAAGGGTAGGGGTTGTGTCATTTTCTCCTTTTTATTTGTTTTGTTTGTTATTCCTATTTGCACTCTAGGACTTCTTAAATCTTCCTCACTCTGGGAAGGTTAGAGCAGCAACAAAGAAAAAAAGAAACTGGGTAAGTCCGCCACTCTGGAACTTTTCCACAGTTTCAGTTTTGAAAAGTTAGATTGGAAAAAGAAATAAGAAATAAAGAAAAAGGGAAAAAAGGGGGGAAGCATAAACCTTGCTCATCATTTATTTTTTTGCATTCAGTGAAAGGAGGAGAAAAAGTAACATCTGAAATATCAAAATCTTGCTAAAAATTTATTTTCTTTTTTTTTTTTTTTAACAAAACCTTCTGTTTCAAACCCTGCAAAATGGAAATGACTTGGAAGTTTTTCACAAAATAGTTTTCCATTTTTTGAGCAACTCCACTCAAATTCTTTGGGCTCAGCTGTGGCCTCAATGTATGTAGCTGCCACTCTTACAGCATGGAGGAAGAGAAACCATTACCTCCTTTGGAAGAAATCACACTGTCTTGTGTATATATTTACTCAATTGCTCATTGTAGAGTTAAAATAATCAGGAGCTTGGAATCATGTATTCTAACACAGTGCACATATCTTGTTACTTTAACGAGGGAGTAACCTAGAAATGTAAACTCCTTATACCTAAGTAATTGTTCTAGAAGTGATGATTGGGTTGTGATGGTAGGAACAAATATATATAGGGTCACATTTCTGAAGCCTTTCTGCTTGGAACTGAATATACTAGGAAGTGTAGTAGCGCCAATCAGATTAAAGATAATCTATTATGCAATTTACATTGAATTTGATAAATTGGGTTCTCGCAGTGCTACGGATCAACAGTTAACATTTTAGCAACCCAAATAAGAGAAGAAAAATATTCACCAACATAAGATCAAAAGTGACCTACTTAATGCTTTCGTTTGTGTGCCTTTGGCCAGTAATGATGGGTAATTACACAATTACCCATCATGAAAAATCACGACGGAAAGTTCCATGTGCAAGCAATGCAAGGATAATAATGCATATATATCGGGACATATTTTCCCCCCTTTTAACGACATATTTTAGATAGGTTTCTTTGTGCAAAAATCACATGTGCAGGCGTTCTCTGTTTTCAGCAGGGATCTGTTCCATGAAAAGTTCTGCCCAGCAAAGTTCCACGCAAATATAGCCCTGGAGCTATATTCTTAAGGGTTAACCTTCATCTTTCTACTGCTCTGTTAGTGGCAGCAGCTGGATTACATGAGTAGGTGTTTCGGTAACTAGATGGGTAGGAATCAGCAAAACTTCAGTTATGTCTAGCCAGCAGGAACATCATCCTGGTACACTAGATACAACGGAAGGAATTCTATGATACAAGAGTAAGAGTCTTTCTTTGTAAGTATTCGTTTCTGTTGAATAGTGGGTGTAAACATGTGACTAGCTACCTCAAAGGCATTGCCAAATTATTCCTTTCTGTTTTTTTCCAAACAGAGTGGGAAACAAGGAGAGAGCTCTAGGAAATGCAATACAAAAGCCCAATTTTCTCATGGGAGTGGGTTAAATCCCACTTTTCATGGCTGAAATTGGTGCACAGGCAAAATACCAGGTTCTGGAAGTCATGTGCTGATCTGGCCATCCATGTGTGGGAATGGGGCATTCCATTAGGGCAGTGGATATGGGCACACACACACCTATCCTGTAGCACCCCCTTCAGGTGCTCTGCTGTCAACTGCCTCAGTGTCTCCTTCAGTGAGATAACAGTGAGTTCACTTCAACAGCCCACAAAAAGAAGCCAAACATGTTAAGTAAGATCAGGGTCTCTTTAATGGGAGCCTTCCTAAAAGGGCATTTAAACAATAGGTTAAAGGCTTTTATTACAGAGCCCCCATCTGGATTACTCCGAACTAGGAGTCCTGAAACACCAGTCTTGGGATCTGATCAGACCAATTTTTGGAGAGTTGGCACAGGATCATCCCCCTTGGCAGTTGTGCAGCTTCTTTAGACATTAGTTTCCACTTTCTCTGGCAGCAGGATCTTCTGCTGTACGGCCAAAGCCTCTCTGCCGGCTGGAGTATCCCCCACTGCTTGCTCAGGATCAGTGAGTCCTAGTCACATACACTCTCACTTTGCAGCTTCCTGCTGATCTTTTCTAGGGCATCTGCCCCTCTTCAGCCCACTAATTCAGCCCTCTCAGGTGTAGTGGACAGGCTAATTAGCCAGGACTGGCAGGATCCAGGCCTCTGCCCCCCATAATAGGCCCCATTATAGGCCCCCATTTGGCCCTCTGGTGACTAAAATGAGAGGTGTATGCCCTGAGGCTACCCCAGGGAGCTAAATTGTACACAACATGGCTCTGAAGAGGAACCAATAAATCCTGGGCATCAAGAAGGCTGAGGGAAAAGGATTGTGAGTAGTGGAGCTTTCAAAAGCACTCAGCACTGGCCTCTGTTCCTATTGAAATCAATGGTAAAACTCCTGTTTACTTCAGTGGGAGCAGAACTTGGCCGCTGAAAATCCTGCTCATATTGTTGTCACAGATGGAGGATCTCTATGCTGAAATATAACGCATACATGTAACTGTTTGGGCATTTTCAAGCAGATGGGATTAGATACACCTTTATAGACAGGAACTATGAGGAAATAATAAAGGTTTCCACATAGAATACATAATATCGGGGCTTTGCTCTTTTTCATCCCTGAAAGACCATTAATTTAGTAACTTTATGTCCGGACATAACAACAATAGAAGGAGGAAAACTAGACTGTAAGCGCTAATGAAAAGAAAGCCAGCCCTTATGCTTGGAAGTGGACTTCTTTTTGTCTGTCGGGACCTAATGCACTTCCAAGTGAACCTACTTTAACCCCTCATTGGATGCCTAAGTGAACTCCTTCAAGCATATCCAAATTCAGATCTGTTCAGTGAGAAAAACTGCATCCACTAAAGAATAAATATAATTCTGAAGGCTCCTAGGGAAGTATGAACTTCTTCACCCTTGTGTGTATCTGTTTTGCATCAGTTAATTTAAAGAAATCCCTCCTGGCAATAACTGTCTCCACAGACAGATAGGTTGCATATGTGCGGGGACTACCCACATTTATCATGCACCTTTGACTGTCTCATCCATATGCTGCCTGCTAATCGATCCCTGCTAGAACTACTTTTAACATTCCAATCACTGAGCAGTTTCAAACCAGTACCACTGAAATAAAAATGGCCAGAACAAACTTTCCAGTTTTCACCATAGCCCCTTAAAAGTTATGCTGCCCCAGTGCCTGATAGGCAAACTTCAGTGCTAGAATAAGGACAAGTTTAATATCTACTATCTATTGATCTATCAGGGTTAGATTCAGGAGTCTTCTGCCATAGAAAAAAGAAAGCTTTCTGCTTTCTAATGGGATAAATAGCACATTTATTTAGCCCTGGAGATTCCAAAGATGATAGACTATGCACTGTGGTATTACTATGCATAGAAAAGCTACTTTAGGTGACTTTTCTAAGTTTCTAAGTGTTATTCATTTTAATTTTTCTCTTTTTCCAAGTCTTGGACAGTTGGACTCATGGCAACGAGGTTTTGTAGGTGGAAGATGTGAAAAATAATACCAATTTCAAAGCCTAAAATTCTCTAGCAACATTTCTAAAATAGTTTTCTGTAAAATAAGTAACAAGTACTAACTCCATGATGGTGGGTGTATAGAGAAAGGATTTGATTGACATGCATTTAGAATTATTAATAGCAGTAATTATGTTTATTACAGTAGTGCCTAACGACCAGCCAAGATTGGCTCCCCATTGTTCTAGGTTCTGTGGAAACAGAAAGTAATAGTCTGCCCATACCTTGAAAAGCTGACAGTCTGAATAGATCAGACAGATGCAGTTTGGGGGAGCACACAATCTGAGTGAACAGTGTGATGGTAGCAGATATCATGGTAGCTGCATGAGTTTTTTGGAGGTGGGCTTAGTTAGGAAGAGAGTAAGCTAAATGGAAAGAAAAGTGGAGGGAAAGAAGACACCTAAGGAAGGTGAGGGGGAAGAGGATAAAGGGTAAGTGGGTTGCTCACCTACCTAATAATACATTCCAAACTCCTCATGAACAAACCTTTATACCACTCCACCCCACCACATAGTCTCTCACTCTATAGCTAGATTCACACATCCCTAGATCTGTATATCTCCACATTTTGAAGAGTATGGGTCACTTTAAAGCATTCAATGTATGGCTTTAAACTGGGTGGAGGTGGGGCCATCCCTCATGAAGCGTTCACCCAAAGTTTGCATCTTTGCTATAGAGATGGGCCCATGCTGAATGCTATGGCTCACTCTCACCCATCTTTCATAAGGGATGTGTCTTCTGCAAACAGTTTATGACAGTCTCCTCTGACGTGGTTACAGCAAAGATGGCTGAGTTGTGCGTGCACATGAGCAGTTTTCAAAGCACCATCTGTGCATCGGCCATACACCGGTCCCATTACACTGTGCAAGGGGAAGGCAGGGCTTGAGGGGTTGCATTGCAAGAGGCATATCATCTGAGCTTGGCTCTTTCTTTCCATGGTAATTACTATAGCATCTCATCTTTTTCCTTTTTACACATAGTTATCTCCTCAGAGCAACTCTGTGAGGCAGGCCAATGCTGTCATCTCTAGTTCACAGATGGGCACTGGGACATAAAAAGACTAAGTGACTTGGTCAAGTTCACACAGGAAGTCTGTGGTAAAGAAGGGACTTGAACCCCATTCTTCTGAGTACCAGGCTAGTCCTCAAGGGATCCATTTTGAGACACTTGGAAGAGCGGAAGGTGATTGGGAACAGTCAACATGGATTCTCCAAGGGCAAATCATGCCTGACCAACCTGATTGCCTTCTGTGATGAGATGACTGGCTCTGTGGATGTGGGGAAAGTGGTGGACGTGATATATCTGGACTTTAGCAAAGCTTTTGATATGGTCTCTCACAGTATTTTTGTCAGAAAGTTAAAGAAGTATGGATCGGATGAATGGTCTATAAGATGGATAGAGAACTGGCTAGATCATCAGGCTCAGTGGGTAGTGATCAATGGCTCAATGTCTAGTTGGCAGCCCGTCATAAGCGGTGTGCCCCAGGGGTCGATCCTGGGACCGGTTTTGTTAAATATCTTCATTAATGATCTGGAGATAGGGTAGATTGCACCCTCAGCAAGTGTGAAGATGATACTAAGCTGGGTGGAGTGACAGATAGGTTGGAGGGTAGGGATAAGATACAGAAGGGCCTAGAAAAATTGGAGGATTGGGCCAAAAGAAATCTCATGAGGTTCAACAAGGCCAAATGCAGAGTCCTATACTTAGGATGGAAAAATCCCATGCACTGTTACAGACTGGGAACCAACTAGCTAGGCATCAGTTTTGCAGAAAAGGACCTGCGGGTCACAATGGACAAGAAGCTGAATATGAACAAGTGTGCCCTGGTTGCCAAGAAGGCTAACAGCATATTGGGCTGCATTAGTAGGAGCATTGCCAGCAGATCGAGGGAAGTGATTACTCCCTCTATTCGGCACTGGTGAGGCCTCGTCTGGAGTATTGTTTCCAGTTTTGGGCACCCCACTACAGGAAGGCTGTGGACAAATTGGAGAAAGTCCAGCGGAGGGCAACAAAAATGATTAGGGGGCTGGAGCATATGACTTATGAGGAGAGGCTGAGGGAACTAGGCTTGTTTAGTCTACAGAAGAGTGAGGGGGGATTTGATAGCTACCTTAACCTACCTGAAAGGGAGTTTCAGGGAGGATGGAGCGAGGCTGTTCTCAGTGGTGGCAGATGACAGAACAAGGAGCAATGGTCTCAAGTTGCAGTGAGGGAGGCCTAGGTTGAATATTAGGAAAACCTTTTTCACTAGGAAGATCGTAAAGCACTGGATGGGTTACTTAGGGAGGTGGTGAAATCTCCATCCGTAGAGGTGATTAAGGCCTGTCTTGACAAAGACCCAGCTGGGATGGTTTAGTTGGGGTTGGTCCTATCTGAGCAGGTGGTTGGACTAGACGACCTTCTGTGGTCCCTTCCAATCCTCATCTTCTATGATTCTATGATAGGGTGCTAGCCACTGGACTACCTTTAGCTAGTCTCTGGGCTCAGCATGCTGAGGGTAGGGGTAGACAGGGCAGTGGCTTGCCAGGGGAGGGATGTTGGTGGGTGGATGGTCCCTTCCTCTCCCCCACTCCTTTCAGAGAGGGCATGTTACAGCTGTAGTGGCTACAGCTGCCTTGGACAGGGATTAGCTGTCTTGGAGCTAGTTGGGCTGGCAGCAGGACATGAGGAACTGGCCAACAGGGGCAAATTTCGGAGGTGTTCCCAGATGAAAGCACTAGATGGTTAGGAGGAGCCATATGGTTGTTAACAGCTTCCCTCACAGCAATGTCAAGTGGCTCATGTTTTAGTACAGCTTACAGTATTTATTTAAATTACAGAATGTGCAATCGCAGGACACGCTAGATTCGCTGTCAACGAGATGCCAGTTAATGATCTAAAAAGGAAAAACTATAACAACGGATTTGCTCGTGCCTCCCTCGTTCACAGCAAGGCTAAATTATGACTGGACTACCTGCCTGTGCAGGAGAGCAAGCACCTCTGTGTGCCACTGAATGGGCTACCTGGATTTTGACTGGAGGCATGCTCCCACTTCCTCCCTTCTCAGAGCAAGTGGGTGAGGAGAGGTGGGGTGTAGGAAGAGGCTCGGCTCCAAACCTCCTACTTACTGAGTGATGCTGGTATCAGCCTGCAGCAAATGACTCCATTCATCTCTTGTCCTAGACCAAGGATGAAGCAGGGCAGGAACTGTGCCTCTCAAAGGCTTGCTGTGAGTCACCGACCAAGGCTGCTCTTGAGTTAGAGCAGTTTATGCACTGATCAGGGCTGTGCTTCAAGTCAAAATCTAGCTCCCTGAGTAACACCTTATTCCACATGCAGCTCCGCTGATGGCACAAGGCCCTTAGTTTGGATCACCGCCTACCTTCACCCGGTCTCTTCAACCTTATCCCAGCACGTTTATGAAGATAGAGTTGCATCCTGAAATGACATATAATGAGAATAGACTATGGCTTAATTATGAAAATCAATACACTGAGACTATCTAATGCAGAATCTCAGTCAGCCGGTGCCAGCTGTTTTCACGCTGACTAGCTGTTCCTATCCTATTCAGAATAACTGAAGCTAAATCCAGCCATTGTCTACAGCAGTGTTTTATCTGGAAGAGTTTCCACCCACGGCAGTTCTTAGGTGCAAACGGGTGCAGGTAAGGTGGCAGAGACTGCTGATAATTGTACCTCAGGATCATGCAGTTAGACACAAAAGTATCCTTAACAAAGCTTTCTTATGTGACATTTCAAAGATGGCTGAAATTGCAATGATCGTAGTTCAGGGCTGATCACAAAAAGTGCTGTGCTAATTGTAGACTCTCATATGAAACTCGGTCCTGTCTTGCAACTCATTTACCACTACATCACAGGATGTAACAAAAAGTACAACATTATGTTGATATTGGAGGTGAAGTATCAGAACATTGCATTTAATGCAATTTGAGGAAATCACACTAGTGGATCATAATGGTCTATTCCAGTCTTAAAATCTAGGAGTCCAAAACAGCTAAGGAATTAAAAAACAGGAATCAGTTAGTCAAGTTTGCCTGCTCCATTCAGATCTTATTATTTCCCAGGCTTTCACCACCAGCTCTGTACTCATGTTCTATGGATTGGATCTGAGTGGAGAGAAAAGAATGGTGTGCAGTTTTCCTATGTGAACTGCACACCTACGAAACTGCAAACGTCATCATCGGAAAGAAACGTTAGGTCCCGATGCCGTAATCAAATCCACTAGCAAGGAGCCAGGAGTCTGTGTACAGCCCTGCAGCAGCAACAGTTGCACGACTGAGACTTTAACGGGAACTCCTTGGGGCTTTGACGCAGCAATGTGTAGAAAAGAGAGACGTCAGTGAAAGCTTCCCTTCCACTTATTAGTTAACGGCATTGAGATATGCGAGTGTGGAGAAGTCACTCAAGCCACGGCACACCTAGTGAACTGTGGCACTCTACAAACCTTCTCCAGGGGTACAGCCTTGGTTCATTCCAGAACCCCTAGAGTGGATAACAACTTTGGACGTCAGCTGTTAATGTGGGTATTCAAGTTGCTACCTGAATGAAGAAGGGTAATCCAGAGCGAAGTATGGGTCTCTATGTTGCCTTCAAATATAGTCTGTATCTATTGCCTCCTGATCCAACAGTAGGCAGGGTGGTATCTCAGCTGGGCTGGGGAGATGACAGGGTTTGGGGTGGGATCCAGAGAGGTTCTGTGTCACAGGGAAGACTGGTTCGGGGGGGGGGGGGGGGGAAGAGTTTTCCGAGGTGGGGGAGTGGTTCTGAGAAATGGGTAAGAAGTGGGATATTCTGGGCCTGGTGAGGTCACATGAAAGGAAGGCATGTGAGGGAGAGGATGTAGAAATGCCACCTTAAAAGACCCCTAAATCATTAGGGACATTTGTTGTTCTGTGAACATTTTATTTAAATTAGTCAATTGGCATCTTTGTGATTCATATGCATATAACCCTAAACTTCTGATTTCACAACCGTTATTTGTGGCGTTAGTGCTGGTGAAAGGCCACAGTTGACGGAAAACTGCAGTTTATCTACATGGCAACAGCAGGGCTAACTGCCCCCAGGCCCTGCCCTGCCCCAGCTTGTGTCAACAACGACATGGGGAGGGGATGCCAGGACAGCTCCGTCTCCACAGCCCAGGAAATTCTTGCCCTCTCAGCTGAGCTTGCCAGAGAGTGCAAAGGATGGTGGTGAGTTTCTGATGTGGGAGCTGCACCTAAAACCCAGCTGTCCCACCCCCAGTCTGCCTCCCCACACACGAATGAAAGGGGCTCTCCCAATTGGTACAATTTGATATCATGCTCTGTTCCTCCAAGCAGCCAGCCAAATGCTACTGTTCAACCTCACAGCTGAACATCTCTGCTCAGGATAAGCGGGAGGGCCTGGGGTATTTCCTTTACCATGGGGACTATCTAGATGAAATGGGGACAGGTGACAGCCCAAGTGGGAGGAGGTTTGGGGGCTAGTGGCATAGGGCTGGAGAGGGAGGAGTTGATTTAGGCTGGGATGAGGACAGGTAGTAGAATTCAGTACATGGGAGAAATGAGGGATGATTGTGGGTAGATGATGGATGGAGTGTGTGAATGACTGTGTGTGTGTGAGAGAGAGCGAGGGAGAGAGAAAGAGTTAAGAACCAGATTGGAGTGGGAGAGAGAAGAGGCTGGAACTGGGAGAGACCAGTAAAGAATCACAGGGCAGAAATGCTGCATCCTCCAGCCCGTATTTTCCTGTGATGTGTCTGTTTTTCACCCTGACTGGAGGAGGGTGCTGGAAGAGGAAACAGAGGATCCCTTCTGTTTCCACTTCCCCACCCTCTTCCTAAGTGCTCACACAAAACACCCTTCCGAGGACACCACACCAGCCTTTTTGCACTTGGGAACCTGGCCAAGGTGCAGGCCAAGGTGATGGGGTGGCTCTGGAAGGAAGTGAGGGTTCTGCTGCCTGCACCCCACCACTAGCTGTCATCCTGCTGAGTGACCCTTGCTGGCCACCTATGCAGGTTTTAGGGCCACTTAATGAGGCGGGGCGAAGTAACTCCACAGCACCAGGGAGTGGGGCCCCAGAATGCCAACGCCTCTGCATGCTGGACACTGCTCCTGGTTTGCTCTCCGGATTTACTGCTCCACGTCCCCAGCTCTGCTCTGCTCTGCAATCCCCCCCCCAACGCTGCTCCTCCACCTCCCCCGTCTGCCACTCTTTCCCACCCGCAGGATTTGCTTCCCCACCCCAGGGCCTGCACTAGTGCCCATCCGCCCCTCCCATCCCCCCATCCGCCCCTCCACCCTCCCTATTTGTCCCTCCATCCTCCCACACCACCAGTCTGCCCCTCCCCCCTCCTGGACCCCCCATCTGCCCCTGCAGCCCCAATCTGCCCCTCCCCCTCCCATCCCCCCATCTGCCTCTCCCCCCTCCCTATCTGCCCCTGCAACCCCCCAATCTGCCCATCTCCCCCCCC
>ML677027.1:11444235-11582274 GCA_007922155.1 Mesoclemmys tuberculata
CCGGGTGAGGCGCGAGATGGGGGGACTTTGGGGAGCCCGCTAGGGTCCGGGTGAGGCGGGAGATGGAGGCGGAGATGACTGGGGCAGTCCTGTTGAGGTCCAGGTACTCCCAGGAGATGGGGGGAGGGCAGGAGGGCACTGTCTGGGGCGACCCTGCTGGGGCCTAGGTGTGCCCAGTGAGCAAAGGGAGGGTAAAAGGCTGAACTCGGGGAGGCGGAGAGGAGGACTGGAAGCAGGCAGCTGTGCCAGGGCTGGGAGCATCTTGCAAACTCACTCAGCACGCTCCTGCCCTCCCAGGGGGCCCCGCCGCCACACCAAGGCAGGGAAGGAGGGTGGGAAGAGGCAGCCGGGAAGAGAGGAATGGAGACTGGGGGAAGGAAAGGAGCCTGGGATATCAGGAGCCCATCTTAGCTCCCTCCTTGCTGCTCCTGTCCCTGCTGCCCTGGGTGGGGGTGACATTGGGAATGGACTGATTCCCCCCCCCGCCCTTACAGGTAGATGTCCTCTTCTGTCTGCCTGCCTCTTCCCTTTGCCACATGTAACCGCAGGTATTGCCAGCCCCCCCACCCTCCCGCTTTTAAACACAGTCATAATATTGCTAATATTATTGCTAACAAGGACAAGAGAGAGACCCCCAGGCAATGCCCCCCCTTTGTATCCCTCTGTCTTTCTCCCTAGCCTCCCCACTCCAAGGTGATCCATGCACCCATCTCAGGAAAGCTGTCCGGCCATTGATGTCTAAGAGAGATCTAAGCAAAGGTTACTTTGGCCCAGTTGCTTGCAGTGCTTGTACTGCTGTGAGCTCCAATTATTGCATCAAAGCTTTTGTGTCCCTGCCGGAGGAGTCCTAGCCATCAGCCATCTCAGTGCAGCTTTGATGTCTAACAATAACAAACCCTGCTCCATATCAAGTTCGGCTCACTTGCTTTCTTTTCAATCCAGTCATAAAAATCATCTGCGGTGCAGTTTTTATGCATAATTCTTTGACCAATTATTGCACCTGCGGAGCTGGATTTTGAAAAGCATCACTGGCCATAACCCTGATGGAAATGATCAAATGCAGCAAAATGCCTGTATTTAAATAACACTAAAAGGCCCACAAAAGTTCTAATATATTCAAGGGCGATTGAAATGCATTGGTTGCATGTATACATAGGTTACTTTTCAAAGGAAATATTTATTCTGTGGCCAGGCAAGTTGTTGTGGGCGTATAAATTCAAATGCTTTTTTAAACATAGGTTTAATTTATTCACTGATAATAAAGATGTTTTCTCCAGATGCTTTGCAGTTCAGTATATATTCAGATACATAAGTATCCTTGCAAAGATGCATTTGCAGTTTAGACGTTCTGTTTACGCAGTGTCCTGCTTGGAATCTTGGCCGTTTAAAGATATTTTCCTCACTCTCCCTCCCCAACTCCCCACCTCCGAAAAATAGGAGATTTGACTGTACTGTTGAATATTTGCTTGTTAAGTTTATCATTTACCTAATTCAAAATGGTGTTTGAGCTACATGCTCTAAGTATTTTCAAAATAATTAACATAAACGTATGTGTTTGCATTGTCATTTTATTTTTATATATACATGCACACGCTATCCTCTCTCTCTGTCTCTTTACTTATCTGTTGTAAAGTACTTCAGAACCAAGCTAGAAACTTATATCCGAAGTTTCAGCCTGGAGTAAATATTTATGGCCAAGTTACAAATATGTTACTAATTACCAACTGAATAATATATGAAAATAGAGCTTTACAATGAAAGCGCTGACACAACATTAACTATACCTTTGCGAATGCGTCACTATAATATAGCAGTTCCAGACAAAAGAATAAGAAAGAGTCTAAATCAGGAGGTGTAGTACTGCAGTGAATTAAAAGAAGTGTTATTGACTCTTTCAGTTATGGTGGATTTATCCGCTCGTTCTCCGTCTGTCACATTACAGACCAATACAGCAATTTGGTTTTGAAAGGCAGTTAATTCCCACAGGCACAGAATACATTTCAGTCAAATGCGGCTGACTTAGTTTCTTTCCATAGCAGTCCGAATAGAGTGATAATGGGACATGACTATATGGAATGTCTGCTTGCTTCCCCTTTCCCCCTGTTTATTTAATTAAGTTTATTAGCACTGTAGTTTTGGACTTGAATTCTGTTCTGCTTTTACAAAGCATCTATAAACGCGAAAGATTCTAGGACATACTGAATAAACAACATTCATTCACTTCTATCACACCGCAAAGCTATTATTAGTCATTGGTGCATGAGGAGGTAAAATGAATATCCATTCCACACGTAATCTGAAGGCAATGTAGAGCAATCTAGTGTTGGTGCGACGTTGAATGGTTCCGTGCTTTTGTTGGTCGGGTGAAATATGGTGGTGATGGTACAGCTAGATTTTTATAGTATGGTCTTTTCTGATTGCATCGCTTCTGGTAGGCTCTGGACATATTTTTAGTCTTGCCATTCTGTTTCCTTTATAACTTCTTCACATTAGAAAAAGAAAAGGGCATGTAACATAATCACTAGGTTTTGTATAGCTGCAAAAGGAAAAACTGAATTTCAATTACAAGTGAACTGATAATGGAAATTAGCTTTCCATGGGAAATTTAAAATATTTTGGTGATCTGAAAGTTAATGCATAACAGGAATAAATCCTTTCACATGAAATAAAAAATACAGTACTAATAAGAAAGGAGAAAGGAAGGAGGGGAAAAAAGCATCTAGAAGTACTACAGGTGAAACAAATAAATGGAAGTAGTGGAAGGAATGATAAAGTGGAAAACAGAAAAAGGAATAGGAAGTAAAACAGGACTACAGAAGAAAACGAATCTCTGAAGAAGAATGTGAGAAACTATATTGAGCTTAATTATATAAGTAGTAAAACAGTTGTCGTCATAAGTGAGTTGCAGGGTTTTTAAAAAAAAAATCTATCTTGTAACTAGAGTTTGGCAAACTGAAGGATCACTATTGTTTTATTGTATGTAACTATTCTTGAAAGTGAACTCCTTTTGTTTTCCTGAACTGTGTGTCCTAGAGTTTCCATTGGATGGCAGCTAGTCTCACTTCAATGCAAGGGTTGCCTATACCAGGCGTTCATGACGGGACTGCAGGTGAACTATTGTTATCTTGACAGATTATTGTAGAAAAGGGAAGGTGGCGTTTTTGGTGTTTTTTCTGTCTCACTTGGCAACGGAGTATCATTAGTGAGAGAACAAAATGTGGAGCAAGCTGGACTCGTTCCTTCTCTGGCCAGTCGGGGTTGGATGTTTGTCGTGATAGCATTGCTGGATTTAACAGTCTTTACGGAAACTTTATATCCATTCATGTATTTACTTGTAAGGACTCTTAAGGTCCTGACTCAAAAGCATGTGTCTTGAGAGAAACTGAGATGTAACGTGCATTTTCTTTGTTGGGTGAAGAAGAAGAAGAAGAAGAAAAATGATTCATTGGTTCAAATTCTTTACTGGAGCTATTGAGTCAAACTTCCTGTAAAATAGGGAAACTATCTCTTTCTTTTTTTACATGCAATTTGCATTCCCTTCTCCCCCCCCCCTCAAAAAAAAGTTTGACATCAGGAGAGGAATTGACCATATTTCACAAAAGGATAGTTTTCAAGAAGCAAGACTCCTCCCGTATTGATCAGAGGTTAGAGTATTAGTCTAACCCTTTCCACCTTTTCTCAGAAGGATGCAGTAAAGCAGGTAGGAGCTATGTTGTACACTAGGACCAGCAGGAGTGTTACTGTAAGGAAGAGGAGTGCTGAAAGGGTAATAAGGGAAGGGTTTGCTTCATTACACGCATGGAGGGCGCTGGTGAGTTTATTGGAGTGGGTAAGAGAATAAAGGACACTAAATATTTCATCCTGCAAGAACTTCAGCTCTTGGCTTGATGAGTGCAGAAAGAAAAGGGCTGCATTCCCAATGGACAGCCTCCCGCTTTAGATACCTTGGAGTCAATTCTGTAAATCTTACAGAAATATATTTCTATAGAAACCCTCCTGTGTTTGATCCTGCAGTCCTCACTTGGGCAAAAAGCCCTATTGATTTCCATGTCTGCTCCACTGGACGACGTTGGGCTAGATCGGGTATGACAGTTAGGCAGCTGCAGTTGTAATGATTGAACAGCGTTATGGCAGCAGAGAACCACTAAGTAGCAACAAGCGTGATATTTAGGCCTCTCGGATTCAATCTTGCAGTGACAGGATTATAGGAGGTGCTGGATTGGGCCCTCCATTGCCAGTGAAAAACCAGTTTAGAACCTATGTCTGGTGGGCTGGATTGAGCCATTAGGTTCAGTCCAGAACGAGTGGCAGTGCATGCCATACACTGCACAGGCCCGGGGATAGGCCAGGAGGAACTGTGGGGCAGAGGAATGGGGTGCTTTGCCATAGACCTTTCCACGGTACGGCTCCTCCCTTTCCATGCATCCAGCTCTGCTGGGGCCATGACTTTGCCCACTTGCTTTTGGAGGGTGTGAGGCATGGAGTCTCTGCTCTCACTCGATGTTTCCAGAGTACAGTCTATTTAAATGGGAGCAGCATAAAACTGAGGATGTGTCATGATATGGGGTTGTTCAAATCCTTGGGCTGCTTGCCAGCTCCTTCAGGTTTTTTTTGTTTTTTGTTTTTTTTTTTTTTACTGTTATCTTGGAAATTTAAAAAAGGGGTAAATTGATTTCAGTGACACTCAGACAAGTCTTAAAACTCAAGGTTTTGTGTATGCTTTGTGAACATTGAAGATCCCAAGGTACTTTTCTGAAGAGTCCGGATTTGCCCCACCATCGCTTCCACCTCCACCCCTGCGCAAGTATGTTATGTAATGCCTGGCTGCCATCCTCCACCCCAGAGGTGGCTGGATTTCAGTAGTGTGGTATCTGTACGCTGTCGTTATTATTTATATAGCTCCAAGGGATGTGCATAGTGATCTGTAAATAGAAAATGTAGCTTATGAATTGCTTTGGGGTCCTCCAGGGTGATGCATAAATATAAGATACTGTCATATTGGCAAGATAATTATATGCAGTCGTGATAAATAATAATATATAGCAAAGCAAAGAATCTCATGGGAATGTATGAATGCACAACCTTAGATGACTATGCAATGCACAGGCTGTATACCAGGTACTCCCTGTTTGTGCTATAGTCAAATACACTCTCTTTCAAACTCCAAGAGGAATTCTATCTAATGCCACCCCCCCCAGGATACTATTTTCACATCACACAGAAGGGTGTGTGTATCGATATGTTCAGACGTATATTTACTTCCTCTCTAAGTATACTTTCATTTATTTGCTCCGTATGGCCTTCACTTTAATAGGTACGCCTGCCTGAGGTTTAACTGTAAATCTTGTTCCCGTTTTATTTTAATGCTGAAGGGGGTATTTGGTTGTTAGCTACGTGCCTCATACTTTTTGCCTTTGCTTTAGCTCTCTTTTGATTGTTAGGAGAAGAGTTAAACATGGCATTTCCCTGCACCCAGTTGAGCACTAAGCATGTAAGTCTCTTACCGAGGACCATGAAGGGAGAGGAGTCAGATGGCATAAATGGATTTAGAAGGGATTTGGTCACTGCTTCAGACCATGCTGCTGCTTTTTTCCTATGAAACCGTGAAGCCCCTGACCTCTTGCCTCCTCCTTTCGGCATAGCCGTGTTCCCTGACACATGCTTGTAGCCAGCAGGGGACGTTTTTGTTAAGATGCTAGCTAACATTTCCCTCAGTGACACCGAGCACCACCTCCATGACACCTTGAAACCAAAACCCAAAATACTATAAATTAAATGTGAGATGCCGTATAGCTCAGTTCATTCATTTGAGCAAGCATAAGATGAGTGGAAGCTGGATATATGTTGTCAGGGTTATTAATATCACACATTCTGGATTTTATTTAGAATGCAGCAATATGAAGGACTCTTTAGTTTGTTCTAAAATGTAATGAATCTGTTAGATGAGACATTAAAATTAATGAATGAGTTAACAGTGGTATTATACGGATGCCTGTGTTTTTATGCAGCGTAGGTGAACAGGCAAAAGGAAAACATCTAGAAATACTGTCATTTCGTAACAGTATAATAGTGTAGTGAAAAAGTTGAGGGCTGGATTCAAAGTACTGTGAATCACACTTTAGTGGAGCTGCACTGGATTGAGATCAGTGTAGCTGAAGTCAAAGCTGCTCCTGCGCGTTATGTGATGATGTAAGATACTTTATTATTGTTCTGGCCCCACTTCACTACAGTACTTAAGCATCAGTTTAAGAAGCAGCACTTAACTTTAAGCCCCTCCTTATTTAACAAATAGGTAAGTGTGTGCGTAAGGTGAATCAGGGCTTATCAGGCCAGTTAAAATACATTTTAAATATCAGCTTCTGTTTTCATGAGTAAATTCAGACTGTTGTAATAGCTGAGAAAATAACAAGGCCAGTGCAATGTCCCGAGTAATTAAATATTTTGTGGCTGTCCCAGACTGCATTGTAGATCCTGTGAGCAAAGCCTTCCACCACTTGAACTCGAGTAGACATACTGAAGACATGCAGTGCAAGAAGCACAAGCGTGGGATGCTGCGAAGCTACCTGCACCCGCAGCAACCATTGGGCAGAATTGTGACGTGGCTTCGGAGTTCCTCCCGTCTCTCCATTCTTGTTCCGGAGACGGCAGCCGTGGACTGCGGCTCTTGGAAGGAGCTGCTTTCTTCCCTTTATACCGCAGTTCGCTCCACTGGACAGCCATCGTTGGCGATCCCTGGGAGTTGGTGGTTGATTATCTTCCATGAAATGATAGCCAGTTATCGCGGATGGACCCGCAAGCGGCTCACGAGACTGATCTGGGATCCACAGACCTTGTCACAAATGGGGCAGACATTTCCCAGTGGAAGGGGCAGCTCTATATTGTTATTTCTCCGTTTCCTGTTGTCTTTGTTGGATCTTGAAATACTGGGATCCTTGCCCCAAGGTCCTCTTTCATTTTGGTCAGTTGAGGGCTTGGGTTTCCCTTGAGTTTACATCAGTATTGCACTTCTTCATATTGGCTTTGAGGGTGTCTTTGAAGCTGGCCAGTATGTGGCAGGTAAAGCCATTACTCCACCCTCTTCCTGCCTGTTCTTTGTTCCCTGGCAGGAGCATCTACGCCATAACTCCAGTGTTCTGCAAGGAAATGGATCCAAGATCAAGGTGACCCTGACGAGGCCATGCAGGGGGAAGAGAGGAAGCCCTTAGGCCTCTGTGCAGCTGCATTAGGGGTATTCACAGTCTAGCTCATCATGATTACTCACACAAGTAGGGCTGCAGGACTGCTCTTTAGTTTGTGTCTAGTATTATGCTGAGAGAAACCTTGGACGCCTAGTCGCAGGGTATATCTTTACTGCAGAGTTAACGCCGCTGGACAGAACCAGGGTCTGAGCAACCCGATTAGCCTCGCCTGGATCTGAGCATCCACACTGCAAAGCCACTTCTGAATTACTGTCCCTACCCTCATGCTCTACTCACCCTTATGCAGCACTAGGACTTCCGGGGTCATATCTATGGTTCTTAGCACTGCAGTAAGCAGAGACGCTCTCTGATCCTTTCCACTGAATGGTGGGAGGACTTGTCTGTTCTTCTGGGCACAGGAAGGGAATTGTGGGAAGACATTGGAGAACTAGCAGCATAGAAGTGATTTAGCCTGTGTCCCCACTGCAGAGTGGGCAAATGACCAACCTGAGTGAAAGCTGCACAGGAGTTTTAGCCTATACCCCAGGGCAGGCCAGCCTGACTGTAAATTCCTGGTTTCAAGGCAGCAATTGAGTCAGAGGCCAGATTAACTCTGCAGTGAAGACAAGCTGTCAGTGTGAAAAAGAATCACTGCTTGGAACGCTTTTACAGGGGAGAGGAAATACAGTATGTTTGCAATCTGGAATTTGTGCAGAGTGAAAAAAAGAATATGAACACGGAATGCAAAGTAGTACCTGGAACACACAGAGAATCACTAGTTTCACTTAAAAACATCTGTGATTTATTTTGATGGCATCTTCTCTTCATTATATTTAAGGGGATATTAAATATTTTCATCATACTTAAGCTATTTATACCCTTTGTATATTATTAAATTGGGGGGGGAGATTAAATATCTTGTTAACATGTTATTCATTTGGCTGTTTGAGGGTTGTGGGTTGCTGATCAGTGGTCCAAGACTATTCCCAGCATCCCTGTGAATTATTAATTGAAGATGTGTGGAATCTCTCAACACAGGGACCTTGCTTCACTAAGAGTTGTGAGGGCTCTTTGGCTGGTTCAGTTTAGTCCAGTGGTTAAGCTTACCTTTAAAAATATTATTTATCGTCTTCCTCTGTGTAGTCTAGACATGTCTCCCTGAAGCAGTCTGTCTTTTGCATAACTTGTAATTTCTTCTGCTGACCTATGAATGACTATTTCGTTCCTGCAGACAGTGGTCTGCAGTAATTTTCCCGTATAGTGTTTGTGTTATATTTTAAACGCTCTTCTTCTTACAGTTTATGTGAGAGGCAAATATAATTACTGCGCTAGCATTAAGAACATTTAGTAGCAGAAAATCAGCCATCAGAATCATGGTATTAGGATAATGTATCGCTGAAACCTTTCATTTGCTAGATATGCCACAAAATTCATGGTAAAGCACTCTCCATTTTTATCTTCTGAAAATGCCATTGTGACATTACCCAAGATGCAATCTGGACTGTTGAACAGCTGCATCCCCTCAATTCTCCAACCTGGGATGCCTTTTATGTTGCTTCACTGTGAGAGCAACCAAATGTGGTCTGCTCTCTCACAGCCTCCAGCATGTAAATTTCTCCCAACTATCCTGTGTGAATATTCTGGCCAGCCACCCTTGCATTACACTGCAGAGCAACATCAGCAAATTCCCGGTCCCAGACTCCCCCAGAAATCTACGTCCTGTACTGCCCAGCCCTCTCCTGAACAACGCAACCTCATATAAAGGCCATCATTTTGTTAACAGAAAATGATACGCACAAATCCTGTTATCCAAAATGGAGTTTCCCAAACACTTCAATCCAAGGATGCTGGTTTAGACAGAAGAAGTTGTATTGGCTAGATTTTAAGTGGTTACAAGTAATGAGGTATAAAAGTCAGAATTAGTTACAAGAAAATAAAAGTAAAAACAACTAATGCTAACTTAACAAGCTACGTGAATTCACAGCAAAAGTCTCTCTGTCTTACTGGCTGAATTCCTTTCAGACAGGATCTCTCCCTCAGTCCTAAACTGTCTTTGTTCCTCAATTGTTGTAGCTGCCATGAGCAAAGAAGAAAGAGAGGAATAATTTGGGGCATCGGTTCCCCATTTTTATACTTTTTCCTCTTCTTTGAGAGTCCTCTCCAGCTGGGGTCTAGGAGACAGAAAGTCTGTGGGGACAGAAACTTCCAGCAGTTTCTTTGCCAAGATGTACATTTCTCACTTAGACCCTTTTTCCTGTCAAGGAATGGCCACTTGACCAGGTGATGGTCCATTTGATTTTGTTGACATCTGGTTGAGGCATCAGTTTGCATTTTGTCTCTGAGGAACTGGTTTGTGCCTGCTTTTCTAAATTTGGAACATGTCTCAGGAATGTTATAGAGTAGAATTTTATAATTTTACATATTGTGTTGCCCCACACATTTTACCAGGACAAGGATGATCAGCACATTGAGTTTTTCAAATGATACCTCACAAGGTATACTTTGTACAGAATTTATCATCATCTTGTAAGGGAGGTGAACAGAGGTACAGACTGTCACAGCCACCAATAACTTAGTTCCCCGAAGTACACAGTAAACATCCTGTGATATAGTGAGGGCAGTAGGAGAGAGCTTGAAGGGCGGTACGTAAGCCCCAGAATGCTCATGGCTCTGTTCCCTGCAGACTAGCTAGAAGTCCTGAGGGGGCAATTAGGAGCAGCTGAGGCCAATTAAGGCCCAGCCAGGTGCTTGATTAAAAGCCCTCTGCTCCAGACAGACAGCGCGCAGACTGGAAGAGTAGGAGTGCAGAGTTGTGTGAAAGAGCAGGAAGAAGAGCTGAGGAAGGTACCGGGCTCAAGAAACCAGAAGAACAGAGGGGGGAAAATCAGCCCAGGGGAAAAGCCTACAGCTGTGAGTACAGTGCCAGCAGCACACAGCTGCTACTCATAGGGCCCTGGGCTGGGACCCGGAGGAGTGGGCAGGCCCGGGTCCCTACCCCCCTCCCTGGGGAGATGGGGTAACCGGCGACGCCCTGGCCCACTGCGAGAGGCAAAAGCACGAGACCCACTAGGGTGAAGCTGGCAGTTTGCCACACTACTCAATCACATAAGCCCCACTGATGTACTAAATCTTATCACTAAAGATGGACAGTGAAATTCTGGACCCATTGATGCCAATGAAAATCTTGCCATTAACTTCAGTGGAGCCAGAATTTTTCCCACAAAACACTGTCTAGGCGTTAGATGTTATATTTTTCAAAATGAAGATTGCATGATGTGGATACAACTTACGTACAAATTGCTGGAGAAAGGACATCCCACAGTGTGGGTAACACCACTTTGGACCAGTGGGTAAATCCTTTTCAGCCCTCGGTCAGGTGGGTGGTAGCCAATCCAGATGAAGGACTGCTGACCTACTTGATCTCCTGCGTCACCCGAAGGGAGTGCAGCTGGTGCTTCTCTACTAAGATACCATCTCCCTTTCCAGGTCTCAGCAGAACCTGGACCAACATGGAAGGAGTGAGGACAAAGATGACTTCCTTCCAGAAAAAGGCAGGGAAGAAGGGCAGAAAACGCTTTTCTTGGATCTCTCTGCTGCATCCCTCAGCCAGTGGGTTTGTTCTGCCCATTGTGTATCCCTCCCACTGAAGACGCCTGCAAGAACACAGGGCTGAGTGGAGCCGTGTGTGGCTCCGAACCGGGTGACTGATCTTTGCTTTGGCAGCTCCCTGTGGATAGTGGAGACCCACTGACCAGCTCCCAATCCTCCAAGAAGAACTTCAGGAGAACAGTGGGGACTCACACAGTGACAAGCTAGAGGTGTCACCTTTATTACCACCCCCTACTCTCAAGTCTATTCTTATCCCTCGTCCTCAGGCATTCCTCAGTTATCCATTGGACTGCAGCCCCAATTGTGGCTCATTATTAAGACTAGAGAGAGAGAGAAGATTTGATTAAAGGAAAACAGGATGTCAGCACATCTCAAGAGAGGGCTTACATTCATAGATTGCAAGGCCAGGACGGTGATCATCTAGTCCTGTATAACACAGGCCATAAAACTCCCCCCAATATAATTCCTGGAGGAGATCTTTTAGACAAACCTCCAGTCGTGACTTTAAAATGGCCAGCAATGGCGAATGCACTGTGACTTCTGGTACATTGTTCCAGTGGTTAATGTTCTCTTCAGCTACCATGATTTCAAAAACATTAAAATGTCTTTTATTCTCATTCTGGGATCATCGGTGTTAAGAGCATGAAATGCTAAGAAGAGAGTGTAGACAACCTCCTTTCCAGCTCCCAGATGGAGTCTCATTTTCCTCCCACTCTGGAGTTCTTCATTCATCCATTCAGTGAGTCAGCACAGACCAGCAGGCCTCCAGCCAGTCATCAGCAATCAGGTGTGCACAGCTATTATTCAGCATCTGACTCACTCTGGGTCTTCTCCGGGACCTTTCTGAGCATGGTACCTGAATCTGGGGACCCTACCTTAATCCACTCAGTCTGCCCACGTGCTACTTTGCATCAGAGATATGCTAAACTCCCTAACAAATTAATGTAGGCAGCCAGAATTCGGGGTTTGTTCTGTGTGGCTCTTATGTGGTCTCACCCCTTAGCACCATGGGCCATCCTGAGCTGCACCAGCACGATCTCTCTCAGGCAGAAGCTATCTGCTGGTGTTCTTTAGGTGTGTGAAGCTGCCTGGATTTTTTGGTGTATAGCCAAGAGGAAGGACTGCAGTGAGCTATTTAGAATTCAGTGATGTGGACCATCAGTAGGGAAGGAATGAATCCCAACAGCCTGTAAGAGGGATGGTGGAGACGGAAGCAGGAGTTTGCAGAAGAGATGTGGAGCTGAGATGAGGGGATTTTTCATCTTCTCCTAAAATTTTATCTTGTTTTGGTACCTACCTGCCTAAACAAGCTCTCCTTTGTACTGTACTGTGGCTTTGACTGTGACCAAAGGAAACCCAGTTGCACTTTTGTCTGCCCCATAGACAATCAGGACATTTTTTTACACTTACTTTTCTGCTTTGCCTTGTTATGAAGGTGGGTTTCTGCTTCAACTGTTCTGTGACTCATATAAAGTGGTGTTAGCTGCTGTCAGTGTGCTTGACGCTTTCCAAGAGACATCAGGAAATGAAGCCGCTCGTGCCATGAGGAGCTTACGGTCTAAGCAGACGTTGTGCTCAGAGAAGTCCTGTAATGTCTTCGCCCACTTAGTGAGCAGGAATGTGAAAAATGACTTTTTATTACTCAGGCTTGTAAGATGGCCTTTTATCACAGGCTTTGCTGTATCCTACCCCCTTTCCCTAGGTACCTCCCCTATATTAATGATTTCAGAATAATTCTTATCTTTTGGATGATCTCAGCTAGTCTCTTGCTAGCCGTCAGAACTAGTGAAACCTGCCTTTCAGCCTAGGGGATTAAACTCTTCTCCACAAGGGAATGAATCTGAAGAAGTCAAAGCAAGAAAATTAAATCAACGGAGCGACGAGAATTTGTAGATGGAGCATTGATGGTTTACATCAGCTGAGGATCTGCCCATACGCCATCCACTGACCAACAATTGCTCCAAGGAACCACAGTTTCTGCAACCGTGAGCAACTTAGTTTTCTAAAAATGCAGGTCCCGATCCTACAAAGAGCTGGCTCTGGGCATGCGGACCCCTGCCCCAACATGGAGCTGCCCTCAGTGAGGGTCCACACTCAGAGTCCCGTGTAGGGGCTTGACTTAGCTTTACTTTGTAGACTGGGTTGGTTGGTCAGAGAACAGACTGCCCGGGAAGTGTTAATGTGATACTGTGGGGCTTGGATGAGTAGGCTTGTCATTGTAGCTTCATTCGTAAACCTTTATTTTTTTCTAAGTGGTATTTTAAAAAAAATGTATATTGAAGGGGGTCAAATTCATTGTCCCAGGGGCTTTTACTAAGGACCCACAACTCTAATTGGAGTCAGTGGTTGATGAACGAGCCTCTGAAAATCAGGTCCTGCTGGTAATTCATGTAACAGCTGCAGACCGGGCAACAGCATTCTCCTTCACCCAGCCCCACTGGTGCATCCCAGCCCTGTGCAGGAAGGACGCCCCATAAGATGGTAAGTTGTTTTTTGTTCTGTGCTCATTCAGTCCTCGGCCTCTCTGCTAATGCTGCCGACCAGGGTGCAAACTACGGTGGTGAGTGTCATGATGTGGATTCCTTTCCTATTCCTTTCATACCTTTTGAGGATCGAGGCCCATGTCCTTTATGTTTGTGTATCATCTAGCACGTGGTGGGTGCCACTGGAAGCAGATTAATAACCCTCCTATTCCAACAGCCCATTTGTTTCACAAGGGGGGTTATCCAACAACAACCAGATGGCGATTTTCAGCTTTATCAACATAGGCCAGATTGGAACTGGTCAATTAGAGGCTGAAAGCTTGTGTATCCCATTTAACAGCATCTGCCCTCGTCCACCTGTTTTGTCAGCTTTTTTCACAACCGCCTCTCCAGTTTCTTCCATGCAGCACCCTCTTGATGGTGGGACTTCACTGAGCTTCTCCATAAGGGCCCTTTACTCCTTCATGTTTAAGTTGCACTTGTAGCTCCACTTCTCCCATACTGTCTGTAGTGAATGCTGCATATAAATTGCCTTTTGTTGTTCCCTTCCCCTGGCCTCTGTCCACATGTTCAGCCATAATTCAGGTGTGCAGAGCTTTGGTGGGTGTTTGTAAAGCCTCTGACATGAAGTGGGCACTATAATGAATAAATAATGATCACTGCATCGTCCAGTCCCACTACACGTGGGACATGTAAGGCACATGTTGGTATGTTGGCAGGTGAAAAATACGATCTCTTGAAATACTGATTTTACGCCTCTGCCACCACACCTTTGTTTTTAAGTTGCTTATGCTGTGGCCTTCCACAGGCAAAGGAGTGTGTGTGTCTGGCTTTGTGATGGAAGTATTTCCATATTTATGCAGAAGTATCCCCAAAATGAATCTAATCCTTATATTCAGTGAGACAGTTTTCACACTATGCTATTTATAGCACATGCAATTGCCCTGAACACATCCCAGACCTCTAATTGCCTTTTTATTGCTTTTTAGCACTGTGTCAAAGGGATCGGAATAGTATGGCCTTACTGTCTCATAATCGCTTTTTGTTTGTTTCCACTAACTTCCCTCCTCCACTGCATCAGATTCAAGCTTTTTGTCCCAGCCTTCGAGGCCCTGTATAACTTGTTCACCCTTGTCCCTTCACATCATTGGCCCAGGTGCCCTGGGCTCTGCCCTCTTGATGCACCATTTGTACCTTCCACCTGCAAGTGTGTTGCACTGCCTTCCACGCTCGTTCCTTCTGAGGAGAATGACCTTCCTATAGTGGCTCTGCAAAGCCGCTGACCTCTTCACACTCCAGTTCCTACTGAAGACTCACTTCCAGTGCCTACAAGAACATAACTAGTGGGATATGGTAAAGTTATAGGTTATCTGAGAGCAGGCTGCATTTCTTTACATGTCTTGGTACATCTGGTGAATGTCGCTCAGTAGCCATCCAAAATTAGCAACTTCCAGTTAGCAGCAGCATTTCGATGGGAGCCTATTCCGTCCTTTTGACTTCACCGTTAATAAGAGTTGGACGCCGGTAACGTCGTGCTGCTTGTTGAACTCGTTTTTGGAAGAGAGGCTCCACAGGTTTGCAAGGCTGTAATCAGGGAAGAAAGCACTGGAAGGCGCCTGCCCCAGCTACAGTTCCACAAACCTCCCTGTGCCCGGGGACTGCACCGAGAATAGGGGGCTGCAACCCTGTCCAACAGGAGAGCCTCTGCCAGAGGCTGTGTGCTGTGGGCTGGGAGGGGTCCTGGAGCCTGGATGCCATGGGGAGCAGGGGTGCAGTGGTCTGTGGGCCTGTCCAGTACTTCTCCCTGCTGCTGCCCCTGCCCATAGCCTCCCGTCTAGTACAGACGCCTGGGCTTCCCACGCATAGTCCCTCTCCCCTCTGCTGCCTAGACCACAGGCAGGTTTGCAGGCCTGCAGTCCCAGCGCTTCCTTCTCTAATGGCTGCCCCACAGACCTGCCTTCTGCTTATCGGCAACTGCTGGATAAGGGCAACTTTTTGCTGGCAACCGAGGGGATGCTAATAAGTGGAATCCGCTGTATGGAATTTGCATTCTCAGAACAAGTCCAGTTAGCTCCCTGGCCAGTTTATTTGTGCATTGTGCTCTTCTCCCCGCCCCACATGGCTGTCAACTTTTTTTTTCTTTTGAAAGTGTAAGCCCTCTTAGGAGCAGGAACGATAACCCAGATCCTCACCAGTATTTTGGTGTCCAACTCCCACCTCAGCTTTGTGTTTGTACATCAGCTGGCACATTGTGGGTGCTGTTGGAAGCAAATAATAATCCTCTTTTGGGTTTTGCTACCTACGGCCTTTGAGAGTATCTAGTCCCTTTTGTAATGTTTTTCTTTAAAATTTCATCTTCTCATTTGGCAGTTGTGTAGCATGAATTGTTTAAGTTAATTATCTCCCCGGGTTCCTGCTCTTTCAGTGTCATTCTCAATTTTATTGCCCTCCCCTTGCATTGAGTAACCCACGGAGCTCTGAATCATCAGCAAATTTAATCGTGTTATTTTAAGTTTGTTCTTCCAGGTCAGCGATATATTAAATAAACCAAATTAGTCTTAATACTGATCCATGTGGCTCCCTCTTAGGCATCTGGCTGAGTTTTGAAGTGCTTCCTAGCCTTATAGATCCTAGTCACTCAGTATTAATAGCATATATATTGACTAGAGAGAGAAATTACAAAAAAATTACATGTTTTGACAGTTTCTGCTACAGCATCACACAAAAAATTGGATGTCCATAACATGGCCCTGTCAGTCCGATCACATCTATTAAGCATGATCTCGCTTTTATGAATCCATGATCGTTCTTAGTTAAATCCAAGCCTTCAGCTTTCTCAAGGTCCCCAGTTCAAACGGAGATAGAGTATATAGTGAATGCAACACTCCCATCCTCATCCAGATGCCTCTCAGCTGAAAGTTATTTAAGGTCTAGCAGTAAACTGTGACCCGACTCTAGTTAGACCATGGTTTCTGCTTTGTCTCCAGGCTGAATGTCTTCCAGGGAGGATGGAGCTAGGCTGTTCTCAGTGGTGGTAGATGACAGACAAGGAGCAATGGTCTCAAGTTGCAGTGGCGGAGGTCTAGGTTGGATATTTGGAAAAACATTTTACTGGGAGAGTGGTGAAGCACTGGAATAGGTTACTTAAGGAGGTGGTGGAATCTCCGTCCTTAGAGGTTTTTAAGGCCTAGCTTGACAAAGCCCTGGCTGGGATGGTTTAGTTGGGGTTAGTCCTGCTTTGAGAAGGGGTTTGGACTAGATGACCTGTGGTCCCTCCCAACCCTAATCTTCTATGATTCTTAGTTACCCATGAGCAAACTCAAGCCAAGTGCTGGGCTGACTTGCTAGAAAGCATAAATGAGAACAGTCATTGTGTAGGCTTCTTGTGATGTGTGCCAATTCCGGTGTGGTTTTTTTTCTTCCCCAAATACGTCAGGCCCATTTTACTGTTGCACTGTGTGGCACCAGCACAAAGTGAAGACACAGTCCAAACCAGAGTTGGTCGCCTTTTACATATGCTTTACACTAGTAAATGACTGCATGGGGTGCACAGTGGGGAAGGATTGGGCCCTTAAAGATAATACTGTAAATCAGCTGTAACTTCATGGCATTGAGTGATGTGAGAGCAAGGGGGTCTAGTGGTTGGGATGCTAGTGAGAGGGTTCGTTGAGACCCTGTTTCAGTTCCCTCTTATGCATGTGTAGCCTGGGCAATTCATGGAGCTTCTCTGTGCCTCTGCTTCCGATCTGTAAAATAATAACCCTCTACCTCCCAGAAATCAGTAAGGGTTGTGAAGTGCTCCGATACTACAGTAATGGTGGTAGTAGTAATGGTACAGATACTGCATAGGTACTCCGGAGTGATAAAATCAGAGCCAATAAATAGGCACAAACTCTGCAGTGTATTTCCTATCTGAACTAGACATCTCTGCATTGCCTTTTCGGTGACTTAGTGTGTCCTCTGAGCAGTATCTGCAGCTGCTGCCTCTTATTATAAGACCGTTAATACAGCCTTGCATAATTCATGATTACAAGTTGTACATGCTTGATGATAAAGGGAGCTGATGTTTAATTTACACACAACCTCATGGTGCTTTGTATAGCCCTTCGGATGTGTGCAAACAATAGCCATGGTAAAAGGAGGCGAAAGGGAAAAGCGTATTGGAAGTGTCTCTGTGTTCAAGAAGTGTGAGGCTCAGTCCTCTAGTCTCCACTTGTCAAGCTCGGAGAGGAAGTAGTTCATCTGGGTGAAAGCGAAGTTTAGGGTGAAACGCCATTGTATTCTGATGCGTTACGGATTATTCTTTATTTAAATGCATGCTTTTCCTTAACATTTATTGGAGGGGCTATTGTGACACTTCGTGAACATTGTCTGTGGTACAATGCTAAATAAGAAGCGTGAGCTTGCTTGCCAATTTGTCCGTGGCCCTTCTGTCCTCTTCCATCGTCCACATCCTTTTACTCCACATCTCCAGCTGCTGTGCAGCAACGTGCGTGTTTGTCTTTTGCATTATCAAGACACTGCCTTGTCATCCCTTCGGCCAGACCGACTTAACAGTTGCAGTCATCATTATTCCCAACTGAAACAGTTGCTTCCAGGTACTGCTGCCTGACATGAAATGGCAGGCCCAATTTCATGACAGCTGTGAGGATAATGTGTCACCACTGTCGGAGGAGGAAGCAGCTCCTTATGAAGTCTGAATATCTAATCCCATTTCATTTTGGGGCCAATTTCTGGGAGTTGTAAATGCAGCCAAAGGGAGAGTTTGACTAGCAGTTCAACACTCAGTACATTTTTCCCCAGAAAGTAGCGTAGAGAATTGGGGGTGGGGGCTATTGGAATACAATACCAAGAAGATAAAATCCTGATTTTATTGCTGTCCCTTTCTGTTTTCTTAAATCCTGTGGAACAATTATTTACTTACAAAAGAGAGCTGCAAAACCTAACTAACTACAACGTTTTGGACCTGATTCTGCACCGCCTGGCGCCTTTTGCTGTCATTCAAATCCGTGCCAAGTGACGGCGTGCCTCAGGAACGCACCTAAGCGTCTGCTTAAGTCCATCCGTCCTCAGGACAGAGCTTGCTGTCTGGCCTGAGTGCTGAGTAGGTGTGAAATGCTGCCAAGTCAGAATTGGTAGCATTTTGTACTCGCCTGGTATATGACTAGATGAGGTGCAGAGACGTGGAGAATCAAGCCTGCTGATATTAGAAATGCTGTATTTAGTGGACCGGACTCCTCTCTCACATCCACTTTAAACTAGTGTGACTCCATTGTCTTCAGTGGAGTTACTCCTGATTTACACCAGTGTCACTGAGACTCCCTGTTCTTTCTATCAGCCAGATTTATATGAATCCATAGCCAGCAAGAAGCAGATGGCTCCCTATTTCTGTGCCCCTTCCTTTTATTATTGCGGGCTGGGAGATAATTTACAGGTGCTCAGGAGTTAGGCAAATCAGCTGTGTGTCTTGTGTTCTGATGTCAGATGGTGTTTGTACATTGCATATATGCTCAAACTAAACAAGTCATGATTTTTTCATCAGATGCTAATGCTGAAAGATGACTGATTTTTTTTAAACTGCTTGTTTCGCTTCTATATGTCTCTCCTTGCACTAACTGAAATAATATTTTTCTACCTGTGACTTGGAAGAACAGATGTACCTTTTCATCCAGATAAAATACTCTTTTAAAAAAATCTGATTACTTGTAGTGCAAAGCTTTGACCTGTATCCAAGGTGAAATTTCTTATAAATATTTGCTTTGGGGGGCAAAGGGAAATAGCCACATTTGGAGACCATTAAGGCATGTCAGACTGCAGCAGTCATTTCAAGTAGGCGCCAGAACACAAGTCATTCAGACTTCAGTTTATTTCAAGGTGAGAGTAAAAAGGATTTAATCCACTAGGAGATTAAATTAAAAACTTTGTGCCTTAATTATGTTTATAGTACTTAGCAAGCATAATTGGCTGTAGTGTAAAGTTGTATGAGCGTATCCTTGAGTGATATTTTTGTCATGCATGAAAAGGTTTGCAGTCTACATCGAATACCTGTTCACTCGAACTATAAGGGAAGTCATCAGTAGATGATGAAATAATGACTTTTAAAGCTGCAGCTGTGGTGACAGTTCTCCAGCTTCTAATGATTGAATTATTTATTTTTTTGCATGGGATATTAACAGGTAAATAGTGCATGAGCCTCAAAAATGCAATTAATGTAGTGATTGGGGACCAACATAGAAATCAAAATCTCTTGGATGCAATCATGTAAACATATCTTTCAAAGCTTAAATCCATGGTCTTTCAGATTACAGTACACGTATTTATCTATAACATATGCCTAGATATACATATAGAGCAAACTCTGGCCTTACTATCCTGATGTTAACCCACTGAAATCAATTGCGTTGGATGGGAACAGAATATACTGCGTGCGTGCGTGTTGCCCTTTGTGTCACATTTAGTGTTCCTACCAATTTTAAAGTTTTCACTAGTTTAAAAGACATGTAATGGGGAGTACCAGTAAAAACTTCAGACTGATAGAAACTTCTTTGCCTCAGTCCTGCCGTTGAATCCATGCATCTGTGATCTTGCCCGTGGGTGCAAGGATCCATCCTCATGGATCAAATTGCAGGATAGGATCTTGAGTGTGCCAGGTATATATGTGCTTACAAACTATGGCGTGCCCACATACAAAAATACCCAATTCATAGCTATCAAATGTATTGACTTCAATGGGACTTAAGCACATGTTGAAATGTTGTCCAGAATCAGGCCCAACATAAGCACACATGATGCGGGCTATTTGGATCTAACTTTAGTACATTCAAATTAAATCAACCTTCCTTAAATGTGAAAGATGTAAAAACCTGCTGCTCACCATCAGAGGAGGAATGGACACGCATTGTATCAGAATGGACAAATTCTCAAAGTTGCTTAATGAACAAGATCACGTCAGTGGGGAAAGGGGCTGAATTGCCACTTGTTTTTGAATATATCCCCCCTTCTCTCCTTCATGCATTGAAGCTTGAAGCCAAGTCAGTTAAAGCACCAGGCTTACAGAGCAATATGAAATATAATGAAATATGTTAGCCCCAAACGCTTAGGAAGTGGAGAAATAAACTGCCCAAATGGAGCCGTGCAAATCACCTGATGTCAGCTTAAAGGTTGTTCTGTCTTTCTGTGGTTTGAAAGGGTAAGTAAAAGAATTTTGGTGGTGAAAACCTTTTAGTTATTTTGTTGTTGTTTCTGTTTTAAGAGATAAAGGTAAAGGCAGTTAAAGATTTTAGAAAAGGCCAGCTAAGAGAGAGATCAAAATTCTACTCTACAGGCTATACATAAAGCTGCAAAAGTATGTGATCTTTCTTTACAGTATATATGCTGCTACTCTTTCTGCCTTCTCAACAAACCTAACTGAAACCAGATTACTGAGACAGTCGTCCCCCCATCCCAAAATCTCCTTTTAAAACAGTGTACAAGGTCACAGAGGTTTATCTAGCAAATCTGACACGATCTGAAAAATGGCCTGTCCAGGGTTGATCTCTTCTTGTAAGGTTTGTCAGTGGTGTTTATGGACTTACAGAACTACTTTGTATTATAGGTGGCTGTGTTTGGTGTCATAACTAGACACTGATCTGGGCTGTACTCCTTCCCCCCGCCCCCAAACGTGGATGACTAAGCTTTGCTCAGATGCTGCATTGAAAGGCTCTACAGAACATAAAAGAGAAAGTTAGGCAAGTCAATCCATTGTTAGGCATCTAAGGACTGGCCTATATGCAAACTGTCACTGAAATAACTACACTGGCTTTAATTCATCCCTTTGCTCATTTCCGTGCAAGTCCGTGTGTGGATGCTCTTATTTCAGAATAAGAGCACCCTATTTTGCTTTTGCTGCAGTTGTTTGTCTTTTTTCCTCCTCTCCTTCTTTTCCTGTGGCCTCATTTTCAGAGTGTCTGAACAACTGCAGCTCCCACTGGCATCCTTCAGCAACCTATAAGTGGCATTGCTGCTATTACCTTTTGTGGTGCTAGAATACCTGCCCCCCACCCCCGTTTTGTGTGCCTTATTTCCCATGGGACATTTAACTTCTGCTTTAAAACCGATTTGATGCCCGATCCTGCTCCCATTGCCTTGTGTAGCAGCCAAATCAGGTCCTTCTTGCCTTTTATTTTACTCTTTCTATAAACTCCGCATTGCAGACAGCTTCCTTGATGTCCGTGGAAATAGGCCAGTTGACGCCAGCTGAGGATCGGGCCTTGAAATTTTAAATTACACCAGCAAATTGCTCTGGCTGTTACCATCTGCTGGCTGTTACCATTTGCTGCAGTTGCTTGTGTTGTCAAACTGCTCATAAATTCTGCCTATTAAATAGGAACGTAGAAGACGAAGGGTAAAATTCTGGCCCTGTTGACCTGAATGGGAAGATTCCCGCTGCCAGTGGGGAGGCCAGGATTTCAGTTTACTGTGTAAGCGCTACGCTGTGTTCCTAGCAGGGGGGAACCCAAGTACAACAGGGGACTGCTGGCTTCATTCGTGTGAAAGGTCATGCCAAGGGAGTCTGAAATCCTGTGGAGAAAAATGAGTAAACTCTGGAGTGCTGACCTAGCACCGGCTTCATCTCCTGTTTGAATTATTATTACGATAACCCTCATTTTTCTGCGATATTTAGGAAAGGAAAGAACGGGCCAGGCAGTCTGCGCCTTTTAAAAACGAGACGGCTCATACTCAGTACATTAATCTATATGGACTGGGGTCAGGGGTGTACAGAAGGGGGCGGCAAGCAGGGACAGGGCGGCCCCCCCCCGATAATTGGTGGGGGGGCACAGAGCTGCTCCGGCCCCAGCAGGGTGTGCACACACTCCTCCGGCTCCCACGGCCCCTGAGGGGGGCAGGGGGACTTCTCCAAAAGCGCAGGAATTTAAATATCTTATGAAGTAAGGGCCAACTCATGAGCGCTATATAGGTAAGGTATCTGGGAAGCTGAGCTATTCCAACCCCTCTGGCTGTGAATGAGTCATTTATTTTATAAACTGTGACATTTCTATTGGACGTGCAGGATGTTTTTCCTCCCATTTATTTAATATTTTAATTTTATAGAGAAGAGGTACTTGAAATGCTATACTGAATATTCCAATAGAAGGAAAACATCTTTCTCTGCCATGCCAGATTGGGATCAAAACTAGCAGCATAGAAAAGAGAACAGAACTATTACTCTGCTTTTAAATTGGTTTTAAAGGCTGTGTACCAACAGGTGTATGATGCCACACATATTCAGCTGCTGTAACTTAATGGCACAGCTATGATTCACTCACTACCGGTTGATTAGATGATTTGTGTTAGTGCATTTTTATAATAATTCACTAGCCTATTATTCCTTATCAGTGGTCACTGTATTTTCTGTGCCCAGAGGCCCACAGCCCTGAAGTGGCCACCTCTTACAGAGAGGACTGTTTGACACATGCCATTCTCACTAAAGGTTCAGACACCCTTCCTTCCCTTGGAGGCTGAAGTAGTTTTGATTCTCTGGGATGGCTTGTGTGAAACTCACAAGCAGTCAAAGCCAGTAAAAGTAGATTGATGAAGATGAAATTCTGCTGCAACAAATGGAAGAGGATGCACAACATCCAGTCTCATCCTCTGCAGTAACTAGTCTGGATAGGTACATCTGGAGTTAGTTGCTGTGCACAAAGCAGAAGCTTTATCTTTCAAGAGAATGCATCCTATCCATGGCAGCTTCCCCCTGGCTCCCAGAGCTGGGAAGGCAGGAAGGAGGATGTATGCTTTGTCCCCATAAAGCTGGGTTAACCGCAGGTACCTCCCTCCTGAGTACCTGGAGGAATTGTACCTCCCTCAGGCAGAAATTCTCCTGATGCTCCCACCGGGGAGTGAGAGAGCTGTGTCACTTGACTGAACCCTGAGTAGGGACCTCTGCAAGCGAGCTCCTCATGTGCGTGGTACTGGTACTGAAAAGCCTGCTTGCGGGTGTTAGAAAGAGCCAGTATAAGCTCTGTGTGGCAAGAAAGGGTTTTCTAACTCAAGATGGGCTCTGTCTAAAAGACATGCTCTAGTTCAGGCAGGAGTTATGGGCTTGAAGCAGAAACCACTCGGTCAATTTTGGGGCCTGTGTTTTGCAGGAGGTCAGACGAGATGATTTGAGTGGACCGTTCGGGCCTTAAACTCTGTGAATCTCTTGCCCAGTTGGGTTTTGAGAATACAGAAGCCACCGTTCCCCGGAAAGACTTTCCTTACCAGCCTCTTGAATCATTACTAGTGATGGGAGACGGCTTCAGGTCAGAAACCTCACCCTGTTGCATTCAAGGGGAGTTTTGTCATTGATTTTACTGGGGTCAGGATTTCACTCTTGTCTTTTTTTCGATGAGCATCTAGCAGTCTGGATTTGTATTCCATTGATCCAGACCTTTGCTCTCCCATCCGGTCATGCATCTTAGGATTCCCACAACAGGCCCTGTGACTTGCCTTCTCTGCATTCCTCATGCCTCCCTTTATTCCAACAGTTCCTTCCTCTCCCTAACCTGTTGTGTTTATTTGTAAGGGTTGGGGCGTTAGCATTGGCAGGCTAGTGCTTCCCCCCAGTGTCTGATCTTGTTTTCACGTGGTCAGCTGCTTTGCTGTAGAGTTGATTCTTCTTTTTCGTGGCCAGGTGGGCTGATACAGCAGTACACAATATGTGTCCCTCATTCAGAAGAACCTGGAACCAGCTGCCTCTTCTGGAGAATGGAATTGAGTATCATCACTGCTTCCTTGGCAACTCATATTGACCTGCCACTTTCAAATTACTTTATTATTATTCAGATCTGTAGCTTAGGCCCAAGATCACAATGTGTCACTCTGACGTGCTTGCTCAACAAGTTCCTTCTTCCCAGCCCATGACAATGGCAGCCTGAATGGATGGATAGTGGGCATATCTTCAGAAAACAAATTTACCCTGCTGAGACAGAGCACAGGGACTAGCCTCTTCCACAGGCCTGGCTCTTTCTTTGACTCCTCGTGTACAGAAATAGTTAGCTAAACTCATTTGAAACTTCTCAGCAGGAAAGGGCTTTGTGTTTCTTAATATTACATTCTTGCCAGAACTTCTTTTAACATGTCTGCCAGGCGTACTGAATGCCTGTATCTAGACTGTGTTGATATAAACATAATATCTTTACATGAATCATATTTTCATGTGATTACGCATCTACTAGACGCTACAATATACAGGTATGCTGTCAGCTAGTTCAAGTTGGATTTCCCTTAAAAACTTGTAAAACTCCCAGCTATCTCTGCCAGCTTAGCATAGAAATGGGAAAGCACTCCTCAGGCAAAAGATGAAGGAATATCTACTATTACCCGCACAACAGCAAGCAAACTCTGTTGGAACCCATGCAATTGCACCATGGCAACTGTGAGTAAAGAGAAAGCAAGAGATCAAAGGTTCACCTAGCCTATTGTCCCAGCCACCAGAGATCTGATGAAATGGGATGGGGTGAGTCAGTGCTGAGTGAGCTGGAACATTTGAGAAATGCATTGCAGCTAGTGTGTAGGACTGAGTGATTATTGGGTACTGAAAGTTCTCAGTGTGCTGCAGATTTACGTACTGAGAGAATGTTTTTTTCCCTGGAGTTGCAGTGAGCCCTTCACCAGCGATCGAAACTCTGACCAACAAGCCTCTGTAGTTCCACTTCGAATATCTTGCCATTCTACCTGTAAAGCAAGCCTGACAGCTGCCAGGATTTCTATTTGGATGATTCTGTTGTGTGTTTTTTAATTTTTATCTGGAACTGAAAACAGCCAGGAAGAGAGGCATTATTTTCATACTGCAGCAAAAATAGCATCTCTAATTGCCTCCCCTCCACTCCTTCTTAGAGAAATATCCATTGATTTTGATAATATCTCCTAAGGTTTGCACACTTAGGGAGCTATTAAAAAGTTGCAAAAAGGCCTAGTCACCAGGTGGGTTTTTCTAAGCAGTTAAAAGGCTAATTCTCTCTACCTTTCCAGTGGAGGGGAGAGTTTCTGGGCACTCAGGCAATTAATGGCCCTGTGTGCAATCTGGACCCCAAGCTGAGAGGGAGATTTTTCATCTCATGTAGAATCGCAAAACTAGATAAAGCAAAACATCTCAGGATTTAAAGTGTGTCTGAGGCACCTTGGATATACTTGCTTATGAGCATCGAGCCAGCCTGCCTTGGAAATTCATGAAGGATTCTTCTGCCTCTGACGGGTTCTTGCACCGATTTATGAGAGTGAGGGGAGAAATATTAGACCGTATGTAATGTTGCTCTGGAGGGTCTCATTTCTTACAGAACTCGGGCATAGTGATCACCACTTGTGCTCTCAAGAGCCCAGATTCTCAGCCTGGGCTAAGTCCTTTAGGAGGAGGAGAAGAGAAGAACTCAGGAGAGATGAGAGAGCGGAACCAGAGTACAATGACTTCTGGTGATTCTGTGCTGGGGTAGCATTTGCTAGAGGGTCGTTCCAGCTGGCTTAAGTTAGAGCAGCCCTGTGGTTGCTCTAACATACGCTTCAGGCCGGTTTTGCCTTCAGTGAGCGCCATGATGAGGGGAAGTGGAAAGGTGCCATAGAGCCATATTTGCCCCCGTTCCTTCGCTAGTTGTGCTGAGCATGACTCGATGCTTATTGAGTTTCATAACCCCCTGTTAAGCTCCTCTGCTTCTGTTGTTGCACGTTTCTGTACAGAAGGCTAACTGGTCAATACCTAAGTATAGTAACTTTGTGCATCTCCTTTTCCATTTCTCTCACTAGCAGCCTTCTCCTTGATCCTTATCTGTACACAGTATATATCCTCTAATTAGGGTTAATTACTACTATGTGGATGAGTGCTGTATTGTAGCCCATCCTGCCAGGAGTCATTGTTTTATAGAAATATGAAGTATCTGTTTGCCTTCCCTCCAAGCATATCACAGTGCTGTGTAGACAGAAATCTATTTTTCCCAACACTCTATGGTGGTCGGTAAATGTTTCTCGTTCCTTTTTAAAGATGGAAGAACGATGGTGCGGGAAGTTTATATGACGCGTGCCCAAGGTGGCATAGGAAGTCTGTGGCAGACATGGGATAGTCCTGAGTTCTTCTGGGTGCCAGTTCTCTGCCTGACCAATGGGACTTTTCCCCTATCCCAACCTGCTGGCTGTATGTGTTCCCGAGTTCCCCCGGCTTGATGTATTTTCATGGCTAATGAGCTTTGATAAGCTTCCAAGAAGACCTGATTACCACTATTGATTTATGTTCATGAATTAATTATTAGCCTCCTCGACTTCTGTCTGCTTTAGAAATGGATTAATGCCATTTCTCAGCAGGGCGAGCAGTTCTGAGTATTTTCTTTTTTCCCCTTTTCACCCTTTTATGTCACAATTAAGCTGCACAATGCAGAAAATCTAGAGTAAAAAAAGACTCTGCATAGGCAACAGGACTGATTTACACAACATGGTGTGGTCCATGAGGGAGAAGGATGCAAAGTCGTGCATTTTTGGGCGCTTCAAAAATTCCAGAGCCAACGTTCATTTGTTTTCAAAACTGTCTTTCCTTGATGTAGTTTGATAAGTGGGTTGTCTCAGTAGGGAAGATCCTTTCATGTAATTCCTTTGCGTGGGAGCCATGTTCAGTGATTCTGCGTGGACTTTTTTCCGCACTCTAGAACAGGTAGAAAGGCCAGGTAGATGCGTTTATTCATTAATAGAGAAAAAATCGTTAAATTTCTACAACTATATTTGCTTAACCTACTTTAAACTAATGTTCAGTATATGTGCTTCTTGTGAAAGAGTTTTAGGGCCGGATCCTGCTGTCATTTACCTCATTAGAAGTTTTGCCATGGTCTTCAATGGGAATGGAAACAAGCTGTTATTGAGCAGTCCAGAGTAAATTCCCTGGTGAATAACTGTGCTGCAAAAAGGCCTATGTCAGGCAAGCACTGTTTGTGTTTAGGGCATGTTTAGAACGAGAACGCTAATACATTAAGCTAGCAATGGGACGGCTCCTGTGTTTGGGAACTGTCCAGTACAGCCTGAGGTCCAATCTTGCGTGCTTGTTTACTCATAACTGCCATTGAAATCAATGGGTAGCCTTGAGTAGGAAATGTAGGACTGGGCCCTGGAGATTCCTCAGCTGCTCATTATGACTGTAATGGGGGAAGGTTAGTGTGTTTGGGGATGTGGGCACGGAACAACTGAAGGAATATTTGGTAGTGTCAGGTGATGGCAAATAGGGGCCCAGAAGCATAGTGCAAGGAGCAAAGTGTCTGGCTTTTTTCAGGAGTAAAAATTCTCCTCAGATTATATCTGGACTCTAGATCTGGAAATAGCCCTTGTTAATAATACACATACCTAGCATTAATATCATGCACAGTCTCTGAAGATCTCAAAGCGTTATCAGATATTATCCCTGGAAGAATAAAAAAGAGCTCTTGCATTGAGTTTTTCATCAGCAGATTGAAACGTGCTCCTTGTTTTGCAGCAGGGGAAACTGAGGCACGGGGTCGTGACGTGACTTGCCCAAGCTCATCCAGGAGACCAGCGGCAGAGCCAGGAGTTAGAACCGAAGTCTCCCGAGTCCCAGTCTGGTGGTCTAGCCACTAGACAACACTTCCTCCCGGTTTGTGAGGCAGCTATTGTAACTATTCTCTCTCCATTTTCCAGCTGGAGAAAATGAAGCATTAAGAGTTAACTCCTCCCCCTCCCCCCCCCGTTTTCCCCCCAGGTTGTTGGAACTGGCCATAGTTAGTAAGGGCCAGAGGTCATAGGAAGGTAAAGAACTGGGGGAGACCTTTATAGCTTACTGGGCTAGGAGACCACAAGGATGGGGCGGGGTGGGGGGGGGTCTGCCAGCTGATTGCTGGTTGATGTGAGTTGCAGTCCAATGTAGATAATTAATACAATCAGGCTGCAGCTAGGACCTTTAACTTAAAATTAGGTTTTGTGAGTTGTATTGGCCTGGCTTGCAGTGATGCTCGTTGCAGTTTGAAGCCCCTCAGCTACACAGTGATAAGACGGCCAGCATGGATGTCTTTAATTCTATTTTTTTTAATTTTAAAAATGTTGTACACCTCAGAGGAGGGGGAAGGGGTTCAGAATGATGGACATTTGTTGTATTGTTAAGATGGGGAACTTTTAAAAAGCCCAGAAGCAGAGAGCAGTTTGTGCAGCACCTCAGGATCTTCTGCCTGGTTTCCGTCTTGTAATATGTGTGCAGAAACACACACTGTGAAAGTTCATGAAAATCAATTTGGCCTGTAAGTCAGATAACATCTGGTGTTTTCAGTAGCACTCCTTACTGCACTAGATCGTTTACAAAAGGAACTTGTTTTACCATGTAGAGAATTTTTCCTTTCACCCATTAAAAAAGTTTAAAAATAGTTTGCTTGTGTCTATGATTAAAGCCAAGAATCCACCTTGTAATCCCATTCAGATGCTGTGCATCATTATTTGGATTCTTTAAAATAAGGCAGAGGAGGGGTGTGTGTGTGATGAAATTCTTGTGCAAATCCTTTCTCCTGTGGCTGGTGCTTCTCAATGAGCAATATTTTCCTGTGTGTGTTCAGCTTAGTTTGACACACTAATATTAATTGAATTACTTGTGAAGGATCCTGTTTATTTTCTGTCTTGCTGTCAAAATACATCTCAACATCAAACCTGTTAAGTGATGTGGTTAGAAAAGTATTTTTCAGTGTCGCACAAGCCCATTATTTTGTTGTTTCTTATGTCATCTGCCACATTTAAATTAGACTGAAAATAGTTTTGATTTTTGGCTTTTAAATTTGACTATGGTAACATTACTCAAGCTGGATCAATTCTTCATGCTGTATCATAAAAAGTCAAGTTCATTTGATTTGTAACCCTTTGGCAGAAGAATCATCTTACCGGGTTTACTCCCCCCCCCTCCCTTTTTAAATAACTTGTTTAGCTGCTTAGTAGAACTGGACAGGGGCCAAGAGATCAGAGTGCAACCAAACCCCATTTTTTTTCCTGGGAATGTCTAGGATTCCATGTCAAGGGGTGGGTGGACTGTTAAAAAAATAGCACAGTGGTTATGTTTAGGCTTGGAAAGATTAGATTTTTTCTTTAAGTGTCCGTAAATGCTGATTTCACCATATATACACAAATGAAAAAAAAATGTCCATTGATGATCATCAAAATTTACAGATAGGCAAAGTAAGAAAAATGCTGCCTGAGATCGTATTAGTCAAAATTCAATGATTTAGACTTCTGAATGAGACGTATTACAAATCAGCTACTGAATGAATGGTAAAAACAGGTATGATTGGTTGATTTAAGGATCTTTATTTTTTTGTATTCTGACATGCAACATTGACAATTTGCGTATTAACAGTTATAAACTTTACCTTTTTGAATCTCAGCATCTACTGTTGTTAAATAATTGTCTGACCGTCCCTCCCATAATTATGTGCAACTGTGAAAATGTAAAAAGATAAAAATAAACATTAGTATTAAATATAAAAATTATAAATTAAAAACAATTGGATTCTGCCAGGCTTAGTTATATGGTATCAACAAACACGCAGGTGTCATGAATCACATGGGCCCATTTCTGCTTCCATGGAAATCAATGCCAAAACTTCCATTGACTTCAGTGGGAAATCAGGCACTTTAGCATAAGGCCTTGATTTAAAACAAACAAACAATAAAATGGATAAAGAATAAATAAAGAAATAAAGAAACAAACAAAGATTTACACTCCTAGAAACATGTTTAGGCACCTGTGTCAAGTGGCCTGGTACTCAAGATAGCACCCAGCTATTTAAGAAGCTTAAAGTTCAGCTCCAATTTTTGAAAATCTCTGTCTAAATTTCAAGTTATTCAGCATTGAGTTTGTGGTCATTTTCATATAATTCCCTGCCCTTCCTTCTGTTTCCTTATGTGAAGTCTTGTCTCCTCACCTATTCATGACTCGCTGCAGTGATATATCCTGAAATGTAGGTTTATTCTGTGTCCGCCCTTCAGCGTACATATGTCAAAAAAAGTATATATGTCAAAAGACTGGGGAAAAGGGAAAATAAATACTCCTAAAATAATTGCATTTACCTTTCCTCATTTAAATAAAACCCGCCCATTACAGGAAAGAGTTAACTATCCCAATACATAGTTTACTTGCTTTTGCCCCCAACAAAGATGATGATTGAACTGCGAGCTGTTAAAAAAAATCAACTTGGTGACATGGCTTCATTGTAGACCTGTTGCTGCAATGTTTTATAACAGAGACTCAACTAGAGACTGGGTTTTTTTTTTAAATTTACTTTTCATAGCTATCAAGTTGCTTTATTAAGTAGCTGCTTTGGCTGGCATGCTGGAAAGAGCGTAAGATTAAGTTATTTTAATTATAAACTGTGCCACGGTAAGAACATCATGGCTTTCCTGGTAAAAAACATAGATAGGGAGTTGTACTTATGATTTTGCTTGGTGGTTGTGTTTTCTTCCACAGAGAATGAATGTGCTTTTCTCAGAACATTCTTCTGTTTCTTTGATCTTCGATCAAGGACGAATTCACGACATGCCAGTGCCTGGCTTTCTAATTCATCGTTCGGCCAATTTCGGTAGAAGCTTGTGTGTTAACGAATTCAGTGAGTTCTCCTAGCACCGAGCCCCATTGATTTAAATAGGATTCCATGTGGGCATAGGAACATTCTAAAGTTTGGGGCCATAGCTTTTCCAGTTTTTAAGAACGAATACCCCAGTGCTTGCAGTGTTGTTGTAGTTTTGTTGGTCCCAGAATATTAAGAGACAAGGTGGGTGAGATAAGGACCAACTTCTCTTGGTGAAAGAGACATGCTTTCCAGCTCTGCAGAACTTTTCGTCAAGTCACCTTAATGTAGCATGCACTATAAACAATTAAGGATTGATTTTTCCTTTCAACTAGCTGGGGATGCACTAATGTCCATCTAAGAAAATCAGCTACTGCATAGATTATTAGAAATGCAATGCTACAGTCTGCACACCTCCCAAAATGTTCTGAGGCCTGGAACATCTGAATGACGACAGCAATCTCTATCGGTAGTAGGAGTTTGTATTTAATTCTGTGCTGCAATCCCTCTAATCTAGGATTATAGCCAGTTGTTTTCTTCATGCATTATGTAGAGTCTGATAACAGCAGTAGCTGGAGGGAGAAAAATGGCTGGGTACAGGAGCTGAAAGCACCGAATATCTGTTAATGTTGCTGTCAGAAATGTGAACCTGCACGTCAGTAAAATCCATGCAGGTCCAGTGGCTGACAGGATGCTATGTCTCTGATAGATGGAGACCTTGGGAATGCAACCAGTTGCAAATGAAATGGTAATTGCTTTCCTCTCTCTGAATGAAATCTTCTCTGAGGTGATTATACAGATTAAAGCTTCCCACTGAAATGTACCAGTATAAATATAGTCTGCACTTCTCACAGGGACTGCTGCAGAGCATGGACTGAGTGATCAGGGCTTTATAGGGAGCAGGGGTTTGCACTGGAATCAATTCTAATTTGTAACATACAGCTGCAGCGTTTTGTAGAACTGAAAGAAAGGCCTCTGTCAGGGAGCTATATCTGGCCTTATTAGGTATATTTGGCTGTTCCTCTGTCTAGGCTTGAATGGGGGATGGAGCATCACGTAATGAGGTCAGTGGACATGTGAGCTAGGATTGGAGCACTGGACCCTAAAGCGTGTGGAAATCCTCCGGTGGATAAGCTACATAAAGGCAAAGCGCTAAGGCTAGTCCAGTAAGGACAGAGTCTCATTCATGCTGCAGATTTTCAAAACAATTTTACAGCAGGGTTACCGTAACTTGTTGGAAGCCTGCTGGGATGGTAGATGTGGAGATGTTTTCTGGACCAGGGCTTTCGGGTGTGTGGGGTACAGAAGCATTGTAGTTGGCTCTCCCGGGTGGTTCCCACAGTATGCCGTATAATGCCAAGCAGGTAAGTTCTTGCTGAATGGCCACATGTGATCCACTCATGCCCCTTGATGGGCAGGGCAGGGACAATCCTCCTCGGGTGCTGGGACAGCACATAGCAGGTGCTACAGTAAATGCTCATGCAGGTTGGTGTGGGGGCTCACTTTTACCCAAGATTTCAAGCACTGCTAAATGTGTTGGAACTGGTGCCTGAGGATGGGGCGATACGCTAACCCTCTTACGAAAGGGTTTCATTTAACAGGCTTGTGCAGTTTAAACAGGGTTAAGTTAAAGAGGTTCCCAAAATAAAGGTGGTGTGTGCCACTGTGGCTGTGGTGCTCCCTGCCATCCCAGTGTGACTGAAGGCCAGCCCTGGATATGCAGGAGACGCACAATCATTTTCTTTGCTTATCGCAGCATGCTTTAACTCCCTGACATGCTAGTGCCTTGATTCGGTTATATCCTGTTAACTGTGAGCACCGCGTGGGCATGGCAATCACAGGACGCCAATTAAAAACCCCTGACGTGGGGGAGTCAGAAATACGAGTCATAGAGCGGTTATATTTCGAACTAAATCCTTCCCAGAGGAAAGACGGGAAGTGTGGTGAAAAAAGAAGGCAGTAAAAGAGAACTTTGTAAATAGGCCGGTGCAGCCTGGAAAACTGATGTGGCCAGAGCAGAATCGTGACTCTTTCTCCTCTCTGTCTTGTGCTGCCCTCTGATGGGTGCATTGAGAGCAGGCCTTGCACTCCCCCGAGCACAGAGGCTTCCTTTGTGGTAGCTGAGCAAGGAAGCTCTTTGTGTGCCTGTCCCTTGGATGTGTGCAATCCTGTCACAACCGGGCCCTTAATATATCGGCGCTATTGAAAAAGTGTGAGCTCGTTGAGTCGGGCGTCCTCTTTTCGCTCTGGGTTTGCGCAGCACCTAGCACAACAGGGTCCTGGTCCATATGTAAGTGTCACAGGGCAGCTGCCTTTTATGGGGAGTGAGGGCCTGTGATTGCCTTGTGAAGGCCCCACCTGGGAGTAATGGGCTGCCCCAGGGGGCTGGTGAGCAAACAAGCACCAGGAGCTAATAAAGGTTACCCACACTCAGTGAGAGGGGAACTCCAAAGGGAGACTGGAAGCTTCTGTCCAGAGGGGCTCACAGTGGAGGCCTGAGCCAAGGGGTTGAGCAAGGAGTCTGGATGGGGACACACTAGAATGGGGAGCCTGTAAGAAGAGGTGCTTCAAGTGAGGGGAGCCTCCTAGACCACGGGCTGCACTTAGCAGGCATCCACCAGGGCCTGGTCTCAGCCAGGGATCCCCCCAGACGCCGTCTGGAAACTTGGCTTGCCGAGTATCATCCACTCTCCCTGGAGAATTGTTGCCGTGGACGGCCTTCCCCAGACCCATGACTCCAAAGTCAGAGCTAACTTTAGGAGGGTCAAGGGCCTACTGTCAGGGCAGAGACTGGAACCGAGAGGACATCTGGGGAATAGCCTGGATAGAAGCCAGCATGGGAACTGAGGTCAGGGACTGGGAATGACACAGTCATGACCTTGGCATGAAAGGTCTGTGCATGTTCCATGTTGGTTTTTCCGTTAATAAAGGAACCCTCCACAAGGGGGTGCTCTTTGGTATCTCGTCTGTCCCGACTGGTCCGTACCTTGGGTGAGGGAAAATAAGAATAAAATTGTGTAAGGCAAGGACCCCCTCCGTGCTTGCCTGGCTGTGAATTAGATAAAAAGGGTTTTCCTTGGCAGCTCATCATGCAGCAGTCCTTAGAACTGCAGGTGTTTGAGTAGAGCGGACTATTGGAAAGGCACAAGCACTTCTTTTTAATAATGCTCTGGACTATGAAAATGATCCTAATAATGCTGAATGTCAGCTGGTACCAAATAACGATAAAACACCCGTCTCCCCTCCCCCGCCCCCCAAAATCCATTTGTATTGGCTCATGGTTAATTAACTAAATTAGAGGAAGACTTCTGCCATTCCTAGCCTTTAATGGCTGGTGTTTCAGACACTTGGTTTTGATTTAGTAGATGAAAGATGACCTTAGCCCTGTGACGGATACAATTTTAGTAAATCTGTTTTTCCCTTAACATTTAAATGTTAAGGCCAAAGTTCCAGGTTAAAATGATCTGAGTGGCTGTCAACTGAGCATTATTGAAAAATGATTGTGGAAAAACGTGCAAAAGGAGCAATGGGCTGGATCTGGAGAGCCAGTTATTTTGATAGGCATTGCAAGCGCTGAGCATCTCCCAGGGCTTTGCTTAGGTTGTGTGTTCAACACTATAAACCAACAGAACAAGTTTAAACATCTTCTTATTAAACAACTTTAGCTAGTGTGTCTGGGACTTCATCTGCTTTCACTGGATGGACATTCTGTAGTTGGCTCTTTGTCTAGTGGGATTAAAAATTCACCCAGTATTTGTTTCTGAGCTGAATTGTAACTGTTTGGAAACTAGTTTGCATCTCCAAAATTATACCCTCAATCCTTGCAAGCCAAAACTCAGAAATAGTAACAACGGCATTTCCATATGGGAACACAAATTGATTTCTCAATGAGGTTCAAAATATAGCATAATGCTTGTTGAAATTCTAGCAGTTTAACTAGTATGCATTAGAGGACAAGGGAATTCTTTTCTCTAATAATGCTGAAACAGACCACTTAGTGCAGTAGCCTATGCTGGAGGAAGGTGAACATTGTCATTCTACACCTGAAAATTTGTGCTGTGCTATACTGTGGGATTGGGGGATGGAGATTTCTTCCTGACCCCAGCCAGTGATCAACTGATTGCTGGAACCATGTGAATTAATAGCAATTACTATCGTTATTTTAGGTTGTCCTGTGTTTAGGACTATGTGTGTAATCATAATTTGAATCTCCATGTCATTTTGCTTCAGTACGCCACAATGATGAATTGTGTAAAGCAGTGTTTCCTTTTCTCCACGGCTCCTTAATTTTGTGTGCCCTCCAGATCTCTTATTTTGTGATAAGGGACTGCCAAAGCAAACAGGCCTTTTCTCTAACATTCCAGTTCTTGTAATAATCTTTTAATTGTTAAAGGGCCTCTGAGTGCACATTAAAATAAACTAACCCTGGAAAATGTCAACGGTCCATGAATAAAGCACCCAAACTATCATGAAGCATCTTTATGAACACCTACAACGACTAATAATAAACCCCCAAAGGAAAGTAAACAGCTCGCTCCCATGTCTCCTCCAGTTCTGTGCTGCAAACAAAATAATCAAAGAGCCAACCCTAATGTTTCAGAGAAGAGGCCTTAGACAAATTTTAAAAGATTTGGTCTAACTCTTTAAAAATCTTTGACTAATTCCTAGCGGGTGGAAACCGAGATATCACTATCCTCCACTCCTTCCTTCACAACACATTGCTTTACCTGTCTGTTCTCTTTTTTTTTTTTTCCCCTTATTCTCCCATTATATTTGGCACTGGGGGGGAATTCAATAATATATATTTTTAAAAAGAGAGATAGGCCCTTTATTCATTATTCACATACAGGGCGTTTTGCTTGAGTAAAGGCTGCAGGGTTTGTCCATAGTCTGTCGGCTCTTCCCTTTCTGAAGACTCCTACAGTGCCTTTGTATATAATGCAGTTGCAAAAATAATTTAACAGTACTAAATATGTTTTAAGTCACAGGCATAAAAGCAAATCCTTTCTGTTCTGCACTGAAATTTTGGATCATGAGCAGAGAATGACTTAAGTTCAAGTTTCAGTGTTTTAAAGCAAGACTTCAAATAAAAAAGCAACGATAGTCAAGCTGCTGCTGCTTGAAAAATAAATACATGCAGGTTCTTTAAGTTTTTTTTCCTTCTGAACACCCAAGAGTAAACAACATGAAAGTATTTTCAGTTTAAAATAGAGATGGCCCCAAAACAACCCCTGAGCCAAAACCCTTCAACTTTGAATCTAGATCCTGTTTTGCAAATGAATCTTCTTTTATTAATAGACTCAATCAAAATCCCTTATTAGGAACATCTGAAGTGTCTGAGGAGCAGATCTGGACTTTGCATACGACCTCCCCCTCTGGTTCAACTATTAAATGAAATGATGTCATTTTTACATGTGACTCTTACCAAGAAGTTCAGATGCATTCAGCTGGGACACAGGGAGTCTTTTCTCAGTGCCTCTTTGGTGCTGTATCCTTGTGCTGCATGGCAAGTCATCTACTAACAATTGAGAAAGCACTTTTATTCGAAGCCTCCATTTTTCAATGGTGTGTACCTCCTCCATGAAACACTTTTGGGGCTGAAATGTCCACCTGCCACCCTCCAGTACTTGATTATGTCCAATCTCTGACCGTAGCTATGGCCAGCTGATGCAGAAATAGATGCAAGGACCCCTGTCACTGCTTCCACCCAGGATGCCTGCAGGGAACACTTCCTCTTCAGTGCCCATGGTTAGGGGTTGGGTCATGCCCAGAAGCAGCGTGCTTTATATCCCTGCCAGTGCTCCTGTTGATTTGTTAATCTTTCCTGTTCCAACTCTGGATAGCCTTGTTAGCCCTGTGAGGGTCCAATCTTCTCTGGATGCTGTTCAGCTCTATGCCTCCATGTCATCCCTTGGTAATTGCCAATACATGCTGTAGGAAGCGCTTTGAACAGCACAAATACCGTGACTAGCTAACGGCAGTACTTTAGCTATCAAAGGTGATTGGCAAGGCTTTTATTTTTTATACTGCCACCGCTGTCAGTGCGTATAATTCCCATTAATGCTAATGGAAATGACACTCGAGCGTCAGCTGCAGAACAGACCACACGGGGTGCCCAGTGCTCTCTGACAGTGGGATCCTGCAGGATTAATGTGAATGGGAATGTAGAGGTAATTCCGGCCGCTCCACACATTCTACCCCTTGGAGTTTTGCTTTAACTGTGTACTGAATGTACCAGCTTAGTGAGGGGGAAATGGGCCTTCAGATCTGCTCCCGTGTGACCTTTCTTCAGATGTTTTCTGCCTGTCTCATCTTGCAGCTTGCCAGGGGCCTGTCCCACACCGTAAACCTCTTTTTTTTGTATTTCCAGGTGGGTGTTCCCCTTCCGGCTTCTTCAGCTTCTTTAGCTACTGTGGGGTCTCAATGAGTTGCGCTTTGTTTTGCCCACAGCCACTCAAATCCAATTGGCTAGTGCAGCGTCTTCATCATTAACTGTAAGGCTCAACGCGGTGAGAAGGCATTTTAAAGAGTGTCACGCTACAAAAGCTTAAAACCCACAAATTAGAGTGACATTTCTAAACCCACCCCCCCCACAGAGCAGTAAAAAATGAAATCATGACAGTTAGAATAAAAGGGTTCAGTTAGGCCATAAAGAAAATTAATTGCATACAATTCTTTTCTTCTTTTTTGCTGCTGACCAGGCAAATACGGCAACTGCCCACATAACAGAGATGTTATCATTCGTATAACAAATACTCTCACTTTTGAGGTAAAAGGCTTCTGGGCCAAGATTAGAAAGAGCCATTTATTTCTCAAATGACAATTGAAGTTACGCTCAGGAACGTCTGCCGCCTGGCTTCCAGCGTTTGTTTCTCCCCAAGGGGTTTGGGAGAGGAATTCAGAGTTGGGCTTTTCCACTTGCACTGACTGACTATCTCCTCTGCCTTTCCTAGGGTGTGGTCTGGCTTTCCTTTGAAGTCGGACAGCTTTCTGTCCCCCAGGCCTCTGACAAATCTGCCTTCAGTGCTCGGTGAGGTTTTTCAGGGCTGACATGAAGTCACCCATCGAGTTGCCCTTCCTTTGCTGACGTGAATAGAACCTTCCCCACTGAGAAATCGCACTGCAGTGGGGCGTGAAAGTGCCCATCATCTGGGCAGCTCTGAGCTTTCCGAAGCATGAAGTGACCTCAGCCTCTAGCCTCATGTAGTAGATAAGGAGGGACTTACTTGCTTCTCCTTTTACTGTCCATCCAAACTTCGATGTTGGTGGAGCTTCTGGAATCTGCGTGTCCAGCACAGCCACTCTTCACATTGCTGGAAGCTGAATCCAGGTGGAGGCATTACTGGAAAAAGGCTCTGTGTGTGTGCACGTCCGTCCATTGATCCTGTAATAGGAAGGCAGTACTTCCATTGCACAAAGGAGCTGCCTGCCTGTTTTAAAACCGCTGTTGTCCTGACCAGCTTGGCTTTTCTTTTGGCCTAGCATTTGCTTGACACATACAGCCTCCAGCCCTCTTTGGGAACATCTACACTGCAGTTAAAGACCCATGGCTGGCCTGTGCCCGCTGACTCGGGCTTGCGGGGCTCAGGCCAAGGGGCTGTTGAATTGTGATGTAGATGTTGGGGCACAGGCAGGACCCTGCGAGACGGGAAGATCCCAAAGCTAGGGCTGCAACCCAAGCATGCATCACAATTAAAGAGCTGCAAGCTGCAGTCAGCTAGCATGGGGCTTCTGTGCTTTTGGGGAGATGTTTCCTCCCTCCACCCCCCAGTTCTGTCTCAGGTGTTGCAAGCATCACCGAGCGATTATCTCTCTCACAGGACAACCCTGTCTCTCGGGTTGTGTCCATCACCAGGACTCCTGCTGTCTTTTGATATTTATCTTGCCAGTCGCCCTGGGGTCTTTGGAGAAGATGTTTGTTTGGTTGCTTTTGCTGCATTCTCACTGACACCATGTTTGAAGACAGAAAACCAGGACACAGTGTGAGGGTAAAGGAGTGAATGCTTTATTTGATTTCCGATCAGTACAGGTCTTTTTATATTGGGTTACAAAAGGCCCTCTGGTAGCCTATTAAATGTAGCGGCTCTCAGCCGCTCTCACGCTCCCCGCATTGTGGCGTTCTCTTTTCCCACCTACTGGTGTCTCACTCCGCCCTGAAGCAGCTGTTCTTGAGGCACGAGGATTGTATCCAAGATGGAGAGAATGCACTTGTCTTCAAGGCCATTGTCAATCAACACTGCCTCGCAAAGAAGGCCGTGCGCCACTTCTGTAACGTGCCAGCTCACCACAACTGTTCACAGAAGTACAAGTATGCACCCACGTTTAGTGTGGGGACTTATTGGAACAGTTGCCATTCAGACATTTTAGTGACACCTTCAGGTAAACACAGACGTCTGTTAAATCACTTCACTTCCAACTTCTCAGTCCTGCAGCCCTTACTCAGGCAAAAGCGAAGGCCTGGAACGTTGCTTGTAAATGGCATACTTTTAAAGGTTATCACTAACACTTTTACAGATGGGCGGAGGTTTTTATGACATTTGGATGCAGCCAAATCAATGCACTGTAGACTGAAATGAATTGGAGTTGATGGGACTATACATGTACGTTAAGTCAAGCAAGAGAATCAGTCTTTTTAGGATTGGGACTCTAGTCAGGGAGAAACCCCATCAAGGCTCAGCAAATCCAGTATCAAGGCATAGCTTCTCTGTCAAAGTTGCAGGGAGAGGGAGAGCAAGAGGCTGTAAAAGCCATGACCCAAGGCGCCGCGTTTACTTTTAAGGATGTCCTCTCTCCCCCTTTTATATTTTTGGCTTTCATAATTTCAGTGGTTACTTCATTTGGATTTGGGGACTGGAGAGGAGCTGCAGTTATAGGAAAGCTGTAGGCACAGCTGCTTTTTTAAAAGGAATAATTTGGTTTTGCGTCACCTCTTATTAATGCCTAGGTCTGCAAACGCAGCCATAAAATTATATGCTCCGAATTCACCATAAACGGTCTGGTTCTTTCTTTGTGCTTCCGATATCACAGTCACAACTCCATTACATCTGGTATAATAGACTGAGATTTTTTTTCCCTTCAGTTAGCACTGTACTTTTGTTTACTTGGTGCACATCCTATTTCCATATGCTGATTTAATATTCTTTCAGGCAACACTAGAGAAAATATGAAACATTCTCCCCCTTAAGCCTGAGGAAAAAAAATACAACTCCTCTTTTTGTGAGACTGCTTTCAAATGTACTGCAAAGTCTGACTTCTTTCTTGAGTGCCTGTACAGTTATGAAATATTTACTACATGTACCAAAGTATACTCTAATACATACTGCATGATTACTCCTTAGTTTAAATGAAAAATTCTTCTCCAACTAGTGTGACGTGTATTAGCAAAGGGACTTATATAGGACTATTTGCAAAAGATAGCGCAACCACTTGGGGTGTTCATAAATGCAAAATTTTAGACAGTGCACAGCTCTGGCAGTGATCATACTTTGTGAACTCTGCTCTTGCAGGGATTAGAAGCGCCACAAGACACAAATATGTGTGTAACATTTTGTCCAGAAAGGTGGGCCTGCATGCTAGTGTTTATGTAGCTGACTTGTATTTTACCAAGACACCTCTCCATTTATCATCATGTCATTTGACCTCTGGATGTGTATTAAAAACACATTGGCAGATCCGGGAATGCTTACTCGCACTGAACTGTACCTTGCATATTACCTGGTCCCATTGAAACCAATGAGATCATTTTGCATTAAGGAACTACTCAGTGCATTAGAAACAGCCAATTTCCAGTTTTTGTTCACCTGGGAATTAGCCAGTTTTTTAAGGGCTAAACAAATTGTCCATAGACTCCACACCAGAGAGTTAAGGCAGATAGCCTATCACCTTTAAAAACTGATTTTTAAAAAGAAATTGCCGATAGCTGCATGCCTAATAGGGATGCACAGCCGATCTCCAGTTATCTCATTTGCAGGCCTCGCCATAGTAAGTGGACATAGATTAGATACACATTTTGCACATGCGGTTGTGAATTGGATTTTCTTTGAGAACATTAAGTGCACATTGAGTTACAAAACCACTAAAACCAGTCCTGACTACAGTCTTACCATTGGCCCCATCAGTGTTTTGAGTTTTAAGATTGAGGGATTACGCTGGGATGCATTATAATTAAAGCCGGTTGAAAATTTTCCATTGACATGTTTTGTTTTTTCTTTCTTTTTTAAAAAGAAAATGGCTGTTTGACAAAATGGAAATTTGCACCAAAAAAACCTTGCCTTTTTCATTTAAACTTTTCAGGATTTTTTTCACAAACTGGAACCAAAAGTTTTAAACCAAACAAAATGTGTTGTTTTTTTTTGGTGGCTGAAAAATGAATTGGTTTGGTTTGGGTTTTGGTGCTTTTAGTTTTTCAATGAAAACATAATATTAAAATTTATTTTAATTTCATCTTAATTTTTGGTGGGGCTAAAGATCTGTTCCTAATCAGCTCTAATTATAAATGAATATAAACTATTATAAGAATGTGTTCTGTAGTGTTCACAAATGCTGTACGAGAGCAGAAAGTTTGCCTGCTTAAACTTGCTAGCAGTGTTTTGCTACTTCACGAAGAAAATGAATTGTTAGCAAACTCTCTCCCAATTGCAAGTAGGACACCATGGGAGGGTCTGATTTACTCATTTTGGCAGGAAATGTTGTGGGGGAGGAAGAGGTTTTTTCGCCTTCCTCCGCAGCGTGGGGCATGGGTCGCTTGCTGATGGATTCCCTGCAGCTTGAGGTCTTCAAATCTCACTTTTGAGGATTTCAATAACTCAGTCATGGGTTCGGGGTTGTTATAAATGTGTATGGGTAGGGTTTTGTGGCCTGCCTTGTGCGGGAGGTCAGACTAGATGATCATATTGGTCCCTTCTGACCTATGAGTCTATGATCCTCTCTACTTTTTGTTTTATTTAAATCTAGAAATCAGCTCTGTTCTGTCTTAACTACTTGACTCAACCTTTTTCAAAGTGCCATCCGAGAAAGGTTACTTATGTTTTACCACCTTGGAGTGATGCGCTTTGCTCTTTGTCCATGGTTTTGAAGCAGACTGTTTCTTTTTCATTTGACTCCCACAGAATTTTCACAGAACCAAGGGGAGGTTTCAGACTGTACAATTCGTACATAAGCATGTTCTCTGGGTGGAAAAATTAGTGTGCTTCAAAACGGGCCCAGTCAGGAAGGGAAATGTGGGCCAGCATTGGATGAAGGGTTTTTCCCCCTCCCAAGTCCCAGTTCCTATTTACTTTACACATGGCAATAATCTGTTCTTGTGGCCAGTGATTTCACTGCCCTTCCAATGCAGGGCATATGCGTTAGGGACAATATAAACGGGAACCTACCTGATTCAGGATGGCATGTAAGCTGCATCTCTAATCTCCAGTCGTTCATGCATTGCTGCTGCTCACTTGGAACTATTAAAACAAAAAAAAAGTGACATGGAGAGCAGATTCAGAGCTTAAATAAATAAACAAACAAGGGAAGGAAAATACTATCTATTAATGGTTAATCCTACATCTAAGGTATCTTAACCCTTTGTTACAAGGTCAGATAAGAAGGTGCTTTTCAAGGTCCAAGTTGTTGGTTTTTAATTTTGCAGGTTGCAGTGACCTTAATGGCTCCATCTGTCTGATAGTGTCTAAGTCTGGAGTGATGCACTTGCTACACTGCACGTTAACTGGGGAAAAGATTAATTTATATAAAACGTAAGCTCTACTCTGGAAAAAAAAACATAAGAAACTGGAGCTGAATAATTTAACTGCTCGAATAGCGGGAGATTTCCAAGCATTGATGTAAAATGATGTGGCTAGTCTGGCTGTGGTAGCTAGTGGCACTGATAGTTGCCTTAGTGATGTAGTTAAGGATCTGTCAGAATTTCTGTTGCAAATGGTTTTCGGGGTTTGGAACTCAATTTGAGTGCCTATCTAGCCTGCAGATTGGCATTTAAAGTCTCTGCCAGGTGGCACATTTTTATTCTGCCCTTCATAACTGGATTGTCAGTTCCAGCAGTGTGGTTTTTTAAAAAAAAGATCAACAGAATACTATGGAAGCTTTATCAGCGTAAGCTGAGGTTGTATCAGTTTAAAAGGCTGGTTTTGGCTGGCAAATATGAGACAGTGGTGACTGCTTAATCTCAACTAACAGGAAAATCTATGTTAAAAAATAAAAATGGCTCAAATTGGGTGAATTCAAAAGTTCTGTCTTATCTTTATATATGGCCCCATCGCCAGAGTATCTGAGTGTCTGAAGTATTGAGCCTCACCACACCCCTATGAGGTAGAGAAGTGTGACTATCCCCACTTTAACTGAGGCACGAAGAGACGAAATGCAAGCCTGTGGCTGGGAAGAGAATTTCATCCAGGTCTCCTGAGGTAAAGCCAGGTGAAATTTTTTGGCTAAAAATATTGTTCTTGCCAAAAAATGCAAATTTGACTCAACCAAAACATTGAGCAAATTCATGTTGATTTCAGCAAATGGTTTTGGTCGACAGGAAAAAATGAAAAAAATGTCAGAAGCGTTGACCTGAGCCATCTTGACATTTGCAGAACGGAACATTTTGAGTTTTTCAGGCTGCGTTTGCAAAGGGACTTAGGATCCAGCCACAAAAACGGAGGCAGCATTGGCGTCGCTGCCCCCTTATGCTCAATAGCCCAGTGGTTAGAGCACTCACCGCGTGTGTGGGAGCCCAGGTTGAAATCTCTACTATGAAGCAGGGACTCAAACGCACATCACAGATCAGGGCCCTAGCCACTGGACTGTGATATGTCATCTCTCCTGTGGAAGCTCTTCCACTTTGTATAGCTAATTATATATAAATAATTATATATCCATTGGAGCGGAGACTGAAAGCTAGCTGGCCTCTCTACCAGGGAGTGTCCTAACTACCAAGTCAGTCATTCACTCTGTCTCTGGCCTGATGATTGCTTCTACTTCTCCATCATTTTGGGTAACCTAGCCCTTTGTTTCCTTTGCTTTTGTTAAAAATGCCTGAAACAAAATATTTTATTTCCGCTTGAACAAAACATTTGGTTTGAATCCAACTGAATTTTTTTTTTTTTTTTTGGTTTCCCAAAAATTCGATTTTTGGTTTGATCTAAACAGATTTTTTTCTTTGATATATTTTCAGAACTGCCTGTGAACTGAAAAATCAGTGCCTGAGATTCTGGCTAGTACCTTACCCACTGGATCATTTTCTTTTCCTATGTCGGTGCTTCCAATGCATAGCAACTACTTTTATAATACTACTAATGGGCATTCATCTTCAAAGGGTTGTTCAATAATCCACACAGCATCCCTGAGAATGGTAGGGAAGTACTGTTACGTTTTAATTGTTTGTCAGAAGGTTGCGGAGGAAGCAGAGGGGTATATTCCTGGGGTAACCTAACGGGACTGTTTTGCTGCTTTGATTTATTGGTTGGATTAGTGAAATCCATTATTTTTATATGATTGTTTCTTTGCTGCTGGGTGCTCAGTCGGCATTTGCGGTTGTCAGCCTTAACTAATTCTTAGGGCTTCCAGGACTTTTTGCACAAGCTTTCTTCATTGTTAATTTAATCTAAATATACAATATTCCTATTTTTGCAAATGATTTACCAGAGCGATTAAGTGACTTCTCCACAAATCACTGATGGAAAAAGGACTTAGGATTCCCTGGTGTCCAGGCCAGTGCACCATCCATTACATCACACTGACCTTTTTTCCTCCCAGTGGATCCATAAAATGTAATGGTTATTGGAGGTTCTTCCCAGAATGTGTTCAGTGGGAAGGAAGTATAAGTTGTAGTGGATTCACAGTACGGTTTGCTGTTGACTTTTTCCAAGGGAATAGCACAGTGTGAATAAGAGATGACCAGTTACTTTCTTCAGCTCCACGCAGTAGCCTTTCAACACACAATGTGCCATGCTCTTCAGGCATGAAAGCATGTAACATAATATCTTGGAAGCCATGCTATGTCAGTGCTCATAAACTTCATGAGACTGTTTTTTGTTTTTCATCCAAAGAAAAACAGATGTTATATGCCTGTCCTAACTTGCAGACAAATAAGGAAAGTTCAAGTTGAGATGGAAACTCTTTCCTTGACCCGTTATCTTGTCCTAAGTATTTTGGAAGGTCTCAAAACTGGGCAATTTTATGTGCCACACAAGCTGTGTTATTGAGGTACACGTATAGGCTAAGCAGCAAGCCACTCACGGTGCATTCAGCAGATAGCTGCTTACCTGTTCAGCTGCAAACTTAACATTCTCCCTATCAAAATATTTTACATGGGGCTGATATATTGCTGGGGTTTGCACAGGAATTCTAGTTAATAGCAGGCATCTTCTCTTGGTCCCTTTTCCAGGCCATCTCTTCTTTTTTGTTTTTTATTTCTGACCCCAAGTTCTGACCCTTTTCTTCCTGTTCCCACTCCTTCGACCTCTTTGTCTCACTATCACCTCCCCTTTTGTCTTTGCTCCCAGCCCCTTCATGGCCCTTCTCCATTTTGCATGACTTTGTGCATGTGAAACCCCAGGTGTAACATTGCATCCCTGTGATCTTGGAATTTATTTCCTTGGTTTTGTTTTGTTTTAGTTATTTAAAGGAAAAAGGAAAGGCGTGAACACGCAAGAGAGAGACTGCAGTGTTAAATAAATGTCTGTGTTAATGTGTTGCAGAGAATGCAGCCTCTGCTGTTGTTTTGACTGAACTCATGAAGTGTGGAGACAAATGGAGAAAAAATGGATGCAATTTGTTGATCTTCAAAATATGTTTGCTGTAGACAAGGGTCCAAACTCAGACCCCTACACTTTCTGGACTGTTAAAATATGGAGCTGGACCCTGATTTGACATCTTGTGCCTATCTCAAATTTGTTACTTAAGAGAATCCATTCCCAAGTTCATGGAACTGTGGTCCAGCTAACTAGTTTAATTAGCCACTCCAACTGCACATAAGAGGGCAGAGGCCATTTTGTTATGAGAAGTAAAGCTGTTGCCTCGGTGGGTTCCTACTGAAAGTGATTGTTAAACAGTTCAATAACTCTCGTTTCCTGTGAGTCAGAAGAAAAAGACATTAGAGGGTTCATTGCCAGTTGATTCATATGCTATCCAAATTGGTGCACCCATGCCTAGTTAAAACCACAAAGCAACTAGAATGAAAGAGAGATTTGAAACATCTTCAAAACAGTGAGATCTATTTCTAAAATGGCTGCTTTCTTTATCGTAATCGTTCTGTTGTTAAAAACAAATATGACAAAACAACAATGCACACTTCATATTTATCAGCAGGAGCATACTTAGACCTCAATCCTGCTTCCACACATTGTCCCAATGGGTTCGCCCATGCAAAAGCTGATTGCAGGCTCAAGGTCCAATGTAAAGGGAATATATGCTCTCATTGACATCAATTCCCAATAAGGACGGAGCTTTTAATCCACATTTCAACAAAAGGCAAATATTAGTATTACGTATTTATTAAGCAAGAAAATCCCTGTTTAAAAATTTCCTGTTAAAGTGCAATTCTGCTTTGAAAAGTGATTGTGTAACAGTAGCGTCCTGGGGTCCAATTTTGATTATGTGACTCTAGATCAGATGTGCTTAATTTCTAATACAAGCTGAGTTCTTCTCATACATCACCACTGGTAATAGAGGCACTGCACTGAAGGTAAGCTTTGGGGTCTACTCCTGCCTCCATCTAAATCAGTAACAAGGCTCCCATTGATTTGGGTGAAATGGATCATATCCCAGTTCTGTTAATGATGCATGCGCCAGAATAAAATCCAACTCCCTTGTTTAACTGTGTTAACTCTACAGTACTAAGAGAAAGCAATAAAACCTTTGAGTCACTAAAGATATGACTGAATATACATGAGGAGTGAAATTTAAGTCTGTGGCAAAACTCCCATTGACTTCAGTGGGGCCAGAATTTTACCAAAGGAGTTACGTTGAGTAACATTTCAGAGGAAAGCCTTACTTGAAAATATCCATACCTGTTCCAGAAATGTAATTATCATGATGAAAAACGAAACAAAAACAAATACCCTTAGAAATACACCTGCCAAAGAGAAGAATTGAAAGAATAGACACCTGGACTCGATCCAGCCATCCCATGTGACTGAAATGGGGCTGCCTGTAATCATTTAGGAGTATGATATGTTCCATCACTCTGCTTGATTGTTATTGAGGAGTTTACTGTGTGGGTCTAATGAGTTAATTCAGAGGGAAGCTGACTGCACATATGCAAGGAGGGAAACAATGGTGTGGCACAGCTGCTCCGCAGGCACCTTAGACAATGAAGAAAACCAATCTTTTTGAAGTCTATCCCCAGCCCCCAGGGGAGTTGCCTGAACTGGTTTAACGAGGAGCAAAATCTGCAGGAGAAAACAAAGGACTTGGCTCTACTTATAAAGGGGTACACTCCCTGAAAGAGGGAAGGGACAGGTGTTTAGCTAAGGGCTGAACTAAGATTGGGGCATCCAGGACAGAATAGGTTGACCTAGCTTTCTAGGTAAGATGGTTATATATGGTAAGACTCTTTATTGTGTTACAATCATTTTTTCTCTTACGTTTTGCTTTGTTTCTATTGTTAAGATGAAACAGTACTTTGTCTGTTCGGTCACTATGTTCAGTCTGTTTGGTCATGGGTACAGCACACAAAGGGAAGATTCGCAGGTGCCTGCGCGTAGTTGGGCCTGCTGAGAAACCGTGAGTGGCACATGGGGCAGTAGCCCAGGGACCCGGCTAAGGGTGGAGAATGGTGGGATTCCACCCCACGAGAGGTGAAGGCAAGAGGCCCTGCACATGAGGGATGCACTCAGTGAGACCAGGGAGGGGCCAAAGGAGCAGCTAGTCCTGTAACCATGACAACCGAGTATCACGTCTTCTAGATTTTAAACGTGTGTCAGTTTTATTTTAAAATGCAGTCTGTAACGTTTCCCCACCTTGAAATAAGTTGTTACATTCTGCATCCAATATAGTGGATTGCTCTGCGTGCCTGTTGTGAAGGTTTATATACATCCAGGTCACCCAAAATGTACATTTCCACCATATGAAATGTCAGGGCTAGATTCACCTGGATGCCTTGTCTGCTTTGTGCTGCTCCAGTGACGCACATTAGTCAGACTGTACGGATGGATCTGACCCTAAATGGTTTGCGTTTGATAGTGCAGCTGAGGTCCATTTCCTAAAATTGGTTGTTTTCCTGAAGGACAACAGATTCCAAAGCCGAAAGGGACCTCTCTGATGAGCTCGTCTGACCTCCTGTAGAACACAGGCCATAGAACTTCCCCACAATAATTCCTAGAGCTGATCTTCTAGAAGAACATCCGATCTTGATTTTAAAATTGTCAGTGACAGAGAATCTACCACAGCCCTTGGTAAATTGTTCCAATGGTTAATTACTTTAGCTGTTAAAAATACATGGTTTATTACCAATCTGAATTTGTCTAGCTTCCACTTCCAACCAGTGGATCATGTTATACTTTTCTCTACTAGACCGAAGAGCTTGTTATTAAATATTTGTTCCTCATGTGGCTGCATATAGACTGCAATCAAGGCACTGCTTTATCTTCTCTTCGTTACGCTAAATAGATTGAGCTTCTTGAGTCTGTTAATATAAAGCATGTTTTCTAATCCTTTAATCATTCTCAGGGCTCTTCTCTGAACCTTCTCCAGTTCATCCATATCCTTCTTGAATTGTGGACACCAAAACTGGACAGAGTGTTTCAGCAGCAGTCTCACCAATATTTCCTCCTACTTGAAATTCCCCTTTTTATGCATCTCAGAATTGCAGTAGCTCTTTGGGCCACATGGTTAACAGTGGGAGTTCATGTTTAGCTACTATCCACAACAATCCCCAGATCCTTTTCAGAGTCACTACTTCTCCAGATAATTTCCCATTGCATGGGTAGGGCCTACATTCTGTGTTCCCAGATGTAGACATTTACATTTAGCCATACTAAAACACACGTTCCCTTTTGCCCAGTTTACCGAGTAATCCAGATCACTCTGAATTGGTGACCTGTCCTCTTCATTATTTACCACTCCCCCAATTTGTGTCATCTGCAAGCTTTATCAGCAATAACTTTCTTTTCTTCCATGTCATTGATAAAAATTGGTGCAAGAACCGATCCCTGTGGGAAGGACTTAAATTCAGCTGGAGTTATCCAGAGCAGAGCTCCAGTGACTATTTTCAAACCTTGTGACTCCAGTCTATGCTGTTGCCTGGTGTAAACCAGAGGTTCTCAGCCAGGGTCCACAACCCTCTGCAAGGCCACAAGCTGTTTTAAGGGGGTCTGTAGAGCCCTGTGGCTGAAGTCCAAGCCCCAAGGCACCCCAGCGCCCCCCTTCAAAGGGGCTAAAGCCCCAAGACCCTTGTCTTGCAGCTGAAGCTGGGTTTCCCACTCCACAGGGCAGAAACACCTAGCCCCCTAAGCCCACCACAGAGCAGAGCAGAAGCTCCGAGCTCCCACTCTCACCTCGCTTGGCCCTGGAGTTTTTATAGCATGTTGAGACTTACAGTTAGCCAATTTTTAATCCATTTAATGTGCACCATGTTAACGTTACATCATTCTAGCTTTTTAATCAACATGTTTGATATCAAGTCAAGCACCTTGCAGAAGTCTAAGTATATTATGTCAACACTTTTACCAACCAAACTTTTATTTATACTTTTATCAACCAAACTTGTATTCTCATCCAAAAAAGATATCAGGTTAGTTTGACAGGATCTGTTTACCATAAAACCATGTCGAATTGCATAAATTACATTACCCTCCTTTCATTTTTTTATTGAGTCCTGTATCAGTTGCTCCATTATCTTGTCTGGGATCAATGTCAGACTGACAGGCTTATAATTACTTGAGTCAGCCCATTTACCCTTTTTAAAAACTAGCATAATATTAGCTTTTTTCCAGTCTTCTGGAACTTCCCCAGTGCTCCAAGATTTATTGAAAATCAGCATTAACAGTCTAGCGAACTCTTCAGACACCCGTTTTAAAGCCTTTTGGATGCAAATTATGTGGACCTCCTGATTTTAAAAATGTCTGACTTGTAGTGTCTTCCCTTTAACATCTTCCAGAGATATGAGTGGGATGGAAAGAATGTTGCTACCGTCTGAATCTGCATCAATTGTTTTTCCTCCCCAAATACAGAACAGAAATATTTGAGAGATCACGAGCTGGGTTTTATTACATAGAAAATAACTCACCGTTTGAGTAGTTAAACAAGATGACACCATGCTCTTTCACTTTGACTCTTCCAGCTGTACTGCCGGTTGGTGTGGTTATTTATAAGAATGACTAGGCTTTGCAGATCAAGTGGCATCTGTGTTCCTGGAGCCTGATCCAATGCTTATTGAGGAGAGTTGGAAGACTTCCATTGACTTCAGTGAGCTTTGGAGCAGGCCCTTGGTGGGCTCCATAGAGAGATGTGCTGACAGCTCTGAAGGTGCTCCTTGATTGATTTTTTGTGGTTGGACTGATGCCAATAACCTAAGATGCCGCATTCTTCTGAACATCAATTTCCTTTGGCTCATCTAGAGTTAGGAGCTATTCTCAGTCTTAGAATACGGTTGTGAGCCTGTTCCTTGATGTAATGTGTATGGATCTTTTATGATTAAAAAAGAGAAATTCTAATGTGTGCATGGTTTTACTGTTCAAATTTACACAGCTCCTAATGAGAGCTCAGCCAAAAATGTATATTTGCTGATACTGAAATATTTAGCAAATTAGTAAAAACGAGTGTCCTGTAGCACCTTAAAGACTAACAAATTTCTGTGGCCATAAGCTTTCATGGGCTGCAACCCACTTCGTCAGATGCTATAGGACTCTCATTGTTTTTGCTGTATGCAAACTAACACGGCTACCCGTCTGTAGCAAATTAGTGTAAATTTTCACCAAATTGTTTGTTTTGGGAGCAAAAATAATCTGAAAAAATAAAAACATTTTTAAAATGAAATGATTTTTTCAGTTTCAAATGACTTTTTGTTTCAAAAGTTCCTTTTAATTGTATTTTATAACTGGAAAAACATTTTAGAATAGCCAAAATAAAAACAGCCATGTTTCACTTTTATCAAACAAAATATTTTATTTGACCTGAAAGTGTGTGTGGGTTTTATGGGTTTTTTTTGTTTGGTTGGTTTTTATCTTTTCGTTTAAAGTTAATTTCAAGAGAAATGTGACATGCACTGCTGTCAAACCAAGCTGTCCAGCGCATGTCACATTTCTTTCAAAACTATCTTTACCTAGTGCTTTATTTTGCCTTCCTGTAAGATCAATGGTAGACTTTTATTAATCAGTTAAAGCTAGAGAGCCTCTCTTTGGAGAGCTGGTTAATATACTCGTTCTCTGATGGATTTATCCGTAATTCATTTTAGTAATCATTTACTTAGGTTCTAGCTTTTTATTTTAATTTTTCAAAAAAGGAAGACTGGGGGAAGTTCATTTGTTGGTGGTGTTCTGTGTGCCAGCAGACCCAATGGAACAAGCAGTGCAGTCATTTAAAAAGTAAAGGTTATCTTTGAAAGAAGCAGGACTAGATTTAGTGAGAAATAAAAGCCTTTACAGAGGCACTGATACCAGTGTTTTCAGACTTGGTGAGCTGACTTCAGTGGGCCCTCGGCACCTCTGGAAATCAGGCCACTGGCTTAGGGTGCTAACAGAAGCTTGAAAGTTTTAGCGTGAGCTGCTGCAACTCCTGGGGGAGTCATTTGGACTTGAGGGCCTCTGGCAGCCTGCAGAACTGGCCTTACACTCTGAGACACACAGCAAAATTGGTAGGGAGGTTTGTAAAACAGCCATATCCACTGGCGAGACTTAGAGCTATTTTTCTGTTACCGCTAAATCCTTCCTTGGTGTTAGGTGGCTGTCAGAGCATCTCGGAAGTTGTTCATTGAGCACCAAGGTGCACAGCAGAGTCAGGAAGTGCAAAATCCACCATCCAGTTTCTGGAGCTGGTAATGTTCATTTGAACTGAATGGTGAGTTCATGGACAGAAAAGAAGGGTCTTCAGAGGGAGAGTGTAAGGCAGCCACCAAGGGATGGATGCACACCTTTGTGAAACTATAGTCTAGATGTGGGGCATGAACTGATACAGCCTCTGCCAAGAGAGAACTAGAGAGTGTTCTCAGGTGCTCATCCGTCCTCTGCTTATGGACTGCTTTGGGAGGCCCCCAGTGGCAGGTGTGGCATGGACAACCTCCAAGCAAGAAAATGGACAGCTAGAGAAAACTTCCCTGTGTCTTGTAAACACCTGGGGCCAAAGACCACATTTTCCTCTTACGTTTTTGTGGGACTGAGCACACTAATGGCATTCAAGAAGCAGTAATAGCAATAAGTATGTTTGTAGCCTGTATCCAATGAAAAAAACCCTGCGCAGCCAGAATTCTGATGAGCATAAAAGAAATGTGCCTGGATTTTGAAACTACACTTGTTGATGTAAAGGTAAAAAGATAGCTGTTAAGAGGCTATGTTTTTCTGTATGCCGATATATGCTATGTTCACAGGGTGGTTCTTGTCTAGTCACTGGAGGGATAAGATATGGAGGATTATGAATATTGTACTCTTGGTGGACTATTGAATATAGTCCTTTAGCTCAAGCAGTAGAGAATTGTGCTTCTAGCGCAAGGGGTCTCAGGTTCAGTCCCTACTGGTGAACTAACCGAAGATATCATTGCCATATTTTTCTATCATTCATATTGAATAATATTTTAGAATCTTAGAAGGAAGAAAATAAACCTCATATGCGTGATGCAAGAAGACTCCAATCCAGTGTTAGGCACTGCCTTGTCGTTCAAGAGCACAGCCATTAATGGAATGGCAAACCATGACCAATTGCTGCTCGTGAAAAATATTGCTTGGGCTTTGAGCATTTTTAGGAGTCTTCCTTGCTCAGAAACACAGCAAACAAAAATCCTCCAGAGCTCCCTGATAATATCAGAGATGGTAAAGGGTGCTGGGCAAAGATTAAAAAGCTGATGCTAGGCTAGACTGGTGGCCCAGTTTGTAGTGCTTTGTGCCTCTGTGCAGACAGATGGGACCTGTCTCACCCTTTGCAGGCTGAGGATGGCTCAAGCTGTGAGCTTCCTGCCCCTCCGGTCTTGTTGCCAAAGGGGCTTTTTGGGGTCAGTTTTTGTCATGCTGTCGGAGGCCAGCATGCGAGCTGCTAGATCAGTGAAGGGCTGTGGGCTCGTTAAAGACCCAGTGGCTGCTTGTGGGGCTCATACCTAAAACCAGCCTGTGGGAGAAGATGAATTTCTGCTGGCTAGGGTGGAGGGTTCTTAATAAAATTCCTTGAAGGCCCTCTATCCTTAGCATTGCCGGCGGAAACAGTCAACAGTGAGAGAGCTGATCAGGAGTAGGAGACAGGCTCCTGCTAATAAACTGGCATAGACCTTGATCCCACATTCGTGTGCTTGGATTTTCCTCTCTGCACGAGAGCAACACTTGGTGGAGCTAGCAAACGAACTAGCCTGCCTATGAGAACAAGGAGGCCAGCGGGCGTGTGTGTGGAATGATGCCTGCCAGCTGATCAAGAAGAAATGCTGATAGGCTCCCCGAGGAGTTCATCCCTGTCGTCTTAGGGTGCGGAGGCTGATGCAAAGTGTGATGAAGGGGGGACTGGCCTTCACTGTCTAATGCTGTGGTCACAGAGAGCCAGTTCGGATCCCAGCTCTTATTGGCTTGCTGCTTTTGGAGGAACAAATGTAATATAGGTTTGTTCCCTAAATCGAGTCTGCCCAGTGGAAGCATTCGTGATGTAGGACCACAGGACTATCCAGCCCTGCCACTGTGGCATCCCAAAGAGAATAGTTCACTGGGCCTCCTGACAACCCCTGAAATCCCAGGCTAATTGCCAGCCAGGATTCAGCCACAGCCCAATGAGGTTACTACTAGCTGTGAGCTAACTGAGCGTAGCTGGGCCCATTTAGGCACAGCACCTTTAGAGAAGGATGTTAGCTTCTGAAGGGAGTGAGTGCGTCTGTGAGCACATGCTGAACAGACTTGAGGATGGGGTATTCTGGGGAGACCTTGAAGGAATCCTGCATGACCTGTATTTTTTGTTTTTAAGTTTAGTTTCCTTTTTTTCCAAGCAGTAAAGACTTGTGGCAGCTTGGTGTCCATGTGGATTAACTCAGCACCCTTCCACTAAAGCCCTACCGTAAGTGGGAGATACGTTCAAACCGAGTCTCTTATTGCTCTGTCTCCTGAGAGAGAGAAATACTGAATCTGGTTAAACCGCTGCTAGCTCCGGAGATCCAGGGCACTTCTGAGCAGGGAACTGTGACTTACTGTAGGTTTTACGCAAGCTCCTGTGTTGTTTCTGGAGCATCAAAGATGTGAGGAATGGGTAATGAGAATAGATAGAGCCGGGAGCTCGGAAAAATAACATTTTTTTGGAGAGACCAGGTGGGTGAGGTAATATCTTTTATTGGACTAATTTCTGTTAGTGAGAGAGACAAGCTTCTGAGCTACACAGAGCTCTTCTTCAGGTCTGGGAAAGGCCCTCGGAGTGTCACAGCTAAAGACAAGGTGGAACAGATTGTAAAGCATAAGGAGTTCCACATTCAAAGAGACCATGTACGCTCCTGCAGTCATAAGACAAAAGAAGAGGAGTTAGCATCTTACAGATTATAATAAACCATAAACCGTGTCTTTTATTAAAACCATGATTTTTAGTGTCCAGGGAAGCTATGATTTTAGGTTCCTAGGGCTCTTTTGAAGGCATTGTGCGGGCTTCCTTTGAGGACAAGGACTGAGAGGGCAGTTACAGAGCGATCTCTTTGTGAAAAGTGCTCACCCACAGGTGATACAGTGCTCTTGTCCCTGTGACCTGGTCTACACTCGCGGCGAAATTCGGCGGCAGTCAGTGAAGGATACGTAAGCTGCGTAGAGTAGCTTGCGTATTCCCGTTGACTTCCTAAATTCTAATTAGCACGGAGTCCCCACTACGCTGCGTGGATGGGAAATGCCCTCCCATCGACTCAGCGTTAATCTTTTTGCAGGGTGGATTTATTGAGTTGACTTCTGGATCGATTGAGCAGGTCTCCACTGCTGCTCAATTGATCCCAAAACATCAATCTGGCGGCACCAACGGTACCGCCATGAGTGAAGACATACCCTTATTTTTTCATGCGAGTTTATCTGAGGGTGCAGTGCTTGTCTGGTTTCACTCACATAGTCGTTGCTAGAGCATTTAGTGCACCGAATGAGCTACACCATGGGTTGTGATAGGCGTGTGCAGCTTCTTAGTGCTGGTCCCCATGTATAGTCGACTAGGGCCAGCATGCAGCTAACAAAAACAGAGCAGCTTTTGAGTGGCCATCAGGGGGCAGGCAGCCCCTTTGAAATGTCAAGTGGCTCCTGTGAGCTATTGAGTTCAGCGGCAGCCATAGGCTGTGAATGAGCCCAACCCTACACTTGCACTGGGCAACGCCCATTGACATCGGTCGAGGATACTGTGGGGTACGACCTGGGTGAGAGAGAGGAGTCGTGCTCGACAGGTACTATGACCCCTCAGCACCACCCAGTGTCTCGGATGGCAAAGCCCAAAGGAAGGAAGTGCAGCTGTGTTCATACACACCGTTTGTGTAAGGATAGTACAGATCAGCAGGATTTTGGCCATTTACAATGACCTTGAAAAGGCAAGCTGACAGCACTGCGTGTTGGACTTGGGTGAAATGAGGGCTAATTTGGCACCAGTTTGAAACAGCAGCACTTCTTCTGCTGGGGGATTACCGCGTATGGAAGGATTAATAAACCGCTGTGCCAGCCGGCTGTGAATGCCTGGGGTTATAGGGGGAGTGCGTGTGTTAGAGAGACCATGATATCACCGTAGAGGAAAAACTCGGGCCCTATGGAAATGCCAGCCTTCAGCTAGAGAGGGAGAGGAACAGTACTGACATGGTGGGAGTGAGGGGAAGGGCAAGAGTGAGGCGGGGGAATGCTGAGTCTGTCATTTATGGATCCTAGCCCTGCGTGACTTGCCCAAGGACACACAAGCCACCTGTGGCAGAGCAGGGAATCGAACCTGTGTTGCACACTAGCAGCTTAACCACTGGGCCATCCTTCTTCTCCGAAGTGAAAGGTCAGAGTGGTTTTCAGACTAAATCAGAGCTAATTAATTCATGCCACTGGGTGTTTTTGCAAACTGTACCAAAAACAGCCCAGCAGGGAAGGTCTTGTGTCTTCCCCCAGCATTTTGCTAAAGGAACAAGTCAATTAGCGAATGATTTCCAGATGTAGATATACTTCTGTGTAAAGAAAACCAAAACAATGATTCTCTGAGGCTGGAGAAAAATTTTATCAGACATTTAGGACTTGAGCAATGCAGAAAGGGAGAAGATCCCCTCTGGCAGATGGGTTGTGCAAGGCCCTCTTTGTAATGGAAACGTGAGGTGTCCATTGTGTGAGAGGCCTCTGCAGTGTGTGTGTGTGTGTATTTTAACTCCACCTGCCTCTCTCGCTTCGTGTGAAGTGGCAGGGAGGGTTGTGCTCACCTCAAGCGAGTGCGATGGCCGTATTATCCCAGAACTAATGTAGATAAATGGCCACAAATTGCCTTCTGTTTGGTGTGCAGACGGATGTATTCACACTTGATTCGACTGCAGACAGACCATTTCCGAAATTTAGGATTAATTTTTTCACTTGGATTGCAGATTCTTGCTAATTATTAGTCAATTAACCAAGGCGTAAGGATTTCGTGCCATACCCCTGCTTGGTTGAAAGTTTGTGTATGGATTTTGCGTATGCCATGCCAAAGATTTGGCAACGGTCACCCTCCTTTGGATTAGTGCATTACTGAAGCAGTGGTAGGTAGAGTGTAAACTTTAAACATGCAGCCTCACGTCTAGCCCATCCACAAGCAAATGGATTAGATGAAATCTTGACTTCAAAGGAGTTTCATAGGTAGTAGGGCACAATTCCTCCCAGCATGTTCAGATCACCCTTACTATGTATAGATTCATAGATTCCAATGCCAGAAAGGCAACTGGGATCATGTATTCTAATTTCCTGTATCATTCCCCCAAATCATTCCTCTATGAGCACGTCTTTTAAAATCAAGATTGTATGTTCTTGTAAAAATTTCCGGTGACGGAGAATCCACCAGAACCCTTGATAAATTGTTCCAATGGTTAATTGCCGTCGGTGTTAATATACGCCTTATTTCCACTCTGAATTTGTCAAGCTTCAGCTTCCACCGTTGGATCTTGTTATACTTCTTGTCCCCTAGATTGAAGAGTCTACCTTCAAATATCTGTTCCCGTGCAGGTGCTTACAGAATGTGATCAAGTCCCAGCTTAACGTCCTCTTTGTTAGGCTACATAGCAAGGATGGTTTAGGATGATTGGCTGAGAATATGTAATAGAGAATGTAAGAAATAGAAAGAGACAAAAGAAGCAAATCGCCTTCCCTGAGATGGAAGGAAGTACTTTTTTTGGCTAGTGCAGCATGGAGAGAGACAGTGAAAGCATCTTGATGCCTCATGGGAGTAGTACATCAAAAAGAGCCCATAAATCAGGTTGTATGGGGATGTGGGCATATCACGCTATCTCATGAAAGAGGAATTTCTCAAACCCCATATAGGCTTATTTTGATCGATGACAATGAACCGTGTGCAATCAGCTAATAAGAGAAATGGACATGCCAACTTGGTATCCCTGGAAAGACATATAGTAGCTTTCAGAAACAGAAGTTCTTCAGCACAATGAACCTTCCTTGATAAGAGGCGTAAAATAGATCTGAAATGAGGATATTAAGAAGATCAAATTAGGTTGTTAGGCAGTCAGAAAAGATGCCCTGAGACTTGCCAAGAACAATTAAAATTGGAATGTGCTGAGAAGTTGCTAGTGAGGAGTGAAGTGTCAGAATGCAGGGATGTGGTGTCAGGAGAACGGTGTTATTGCCGGTCTATTTTAAGATATGGCGCATTGATTAATATTATTCACTTATTGTTGGCTTTGTGCTGACAATATGTTTGGCATCGTGGGCAATGGAACCTCAGAAGAGCTTAAAATATCAAAGATAGATGTACAAGGCCTGATTCTCATTTACAATATGGCCTCTATTCTGCCAGAGTGCTGAATGATGCTGTAGTGTAAAAGAAAATTTGGGTCCTCAGAAGAGAGAACAGATGGCAAATGCCAAAGGAAAACTGGCTTAGTCTGTTCTATTCTGTTTGAATTTGTATAGCGTGCCAGTCACTTGGGTATCTGGGCACCGCCCCGTGATACATTGGTGAAATTTATTTAGTTCATAATCAGCATTAACTAACTTCTTGTGGACTTTGCAGAAGCCTTTAGGAGATAGTTGAATGATAATGTAATAGCAGGAAGCTCTGGTTTGAATGGGCCTCCCTCCCTGGAAGTCAATGGGTGTACACTACAGCTGAATTTGGCTGAGGCTGGGGAGGTAAAACTCTTAGAGGATGCTTTGCGGGGCACTTCCACAAGATGGCTGCTGAGTTAAATCATCCACAGTCAATGATCCTGGAGCATGTGTGCAATGGTTTGAATGTTAACACACAAGTCTCCATGCAAGAAACTATCCTTTAAAGAAAATAGCTGCCACGTATTTGGGGCCTTACACTGAAGGTGGTATTAAAAAATGATGGTGGAAGTATAGTTTTAGCAGAGTGGCCTGTCTGTGTTTTCCTGGTTCATTCTGATTAATCCGTTTAAGAAGATGTGTGTCCATCGGTAAAGTGATGTATAGACAGGCGCGTGTGCACTTAGCAAATGGCTGTACAGATTACTAGAAGTGTTCAGTGAGAAATCAGCAGTGCATGCACAAGCTGCATGGTTTGTACTTGAGAGTTTTAATTCACTTGCAGTAAGTAAGCGGGTAGTGGGCTGAGGAAATCAGGCATCGATTTCACCTTTGATTAGCTATGATTATGCTGGTTACCTTATTCCCCTATAAGTAATTAGGTCGTTGGCTACATCTAACTTCTCTGGCATCCGGAATGAGCATGCTTTCTGCATCCTTGTGGTTCATGGTCATTAGTGCAGTTTGTGAAGATTAAACAAGGCACTGATTCTCCTTGTCATGGATGGTTACCACTTTGTATAGAACAGGTGATCTGCCTTGGACGATCACCCTTCTCTGCGCCCTGGGGAATAGAAGCAGAAGCTGGAAATACATTGCAGGTTAGTTCTGAGATGTGTAAATAGGGCCGTAGGCTTCGTTCTCCACCAGCTTTGAAGACTTCATGATACTTGGAAGCAATGGTGCTGAGGCGTGAAGGCGACATGCTGATAGTGCTGTTAACAGGACTTCTTAAATATTCGATCCCCAAAGGCAGGTGGTATTAGGAGAATGCAGTAGCATACAGCGGCTCATGTAAATCGTAACCTGATCTGCTGTGCACCCCATCGCATGCTGGGAATGAAGTCCTGCTCCCTGTTGTCACTGCACTGATCTGGTTGCTGGGGGCACAGTGCAAGTGCCATTGGGGGCTCTTTGCGGCTGCAGCTCATGACAGCCACTAGGCATGGCCCCATGCGCCAAGCAGTTGGAAATCTCAATCCCCCTGCCAGCCCGCAGATTGATTGGGAGGGTCCAGTGGATGCAAGGGGGGCATGTGAATGGAATGTGGATGTGTTGACTAGATACCGGCCCAGGCACACTCCCCATCATTCTAATGAGGCGTTAGCTGCACTCCCCCCGTTGGCCTTATTCCCCAAACGTGGTGGCGGTGCGGCAGTGATCCCTGTAATGCTGCATTAGGTCCCTCTGCCCTCCCTGCCGCTTGGATGCACGTCACTCTGCGGACCCGTGTGCTTGTACGTCAGCACTGGGGGCGGTTGGGTGAGCCTCGCTGGCCTCGTTTCAAACCGACTCAAATGCCCAAAGAACAGGCCTCCCACCTGCCTGAGGCGCATGCTCTGTGTGGCTGTGTCCAAAGGCTGGTGATAGCCACGTGGCCTCCTAACCCAACCAGGAGGCAACCTTCCTCCTCACCTCAGGCTGACACGAAATACCAGGCTGGGTTGGATCCAGGGTCCACCTGGTCCATTATCTGGACAGTGGCCCCAGATGGAGCAGTAAGATGGTTCTTTCGGCCTGGCTCTCTCAGTTTGCACTAAGGAGGGGGAGAACATTGCATTACCCACTTGCTCAGCCACTCCTCTGGCCCCTGTAAAAAAGCAGGGGATGATAGTGACAATTGCTTTGCCTTTTATTAGGAAGGAGGTACTGAGAACCCTGTACCCCTGACCCTTCATTAAGTTGGATATTTTCTTGAGGGCCTGTGGTCTGCTCCCTCTCCTCCATTGTCTCATGCCGGGCTCCTTCCACACTGCGAACTGTATGCCTGAGATCGTCCTTCAGCCGCCAGGGCAGCAAGGCCTCTCGGGGTGACCATCTCCATGGGAAGGAGAGGGTGCTTTGTGTCTCTTCCTAGTGGGGCCTTCCTCACATTGGTGGGAGCCGAGCATGGTGTCAGTGGTCTCTGAGGACATGGTCTTCCAACTCTTGGCTGCGAGGAGTCCCTCTGATATGAGCTCTTGCCATGGCAGAAAGATGAGAAGCAGGAAGTGGTGGGTCCCTCGAGGCTTTTGGAGAGGGGGCTGTGAGAACAGGCGTTAGAGTAAAATCACTAGATCACTTTGTACTCAGTGTTTCCTCCTAGCAATAGCCTCCTTTCCTGTGGAGTATACAGCCCTCTCATTGTCTTCGGTGTTCATTGTCCCTCGCCTTCCACTCAGAACACGTCACAGGCAGGTTTCTGGCTGTGAAAGCTGTGATGGTGATAAGGGCTGCGTGTTAAGTGGCCTTAACTTGTTCCTAAATTTGCTGGCGCTGTGAAGTAATAAAATACTTAGAGAGTAACGAAACTGAAAACAATGAGTGTTAGTTAAATCTTCATTCTTATGGTGCAACTGAGAGACATCTGTAAACAAAGGGAGAAGACTGGCTTTTGTCATCCTTCATCTTCCCTCATTCATGCGCTGTAAACTGATCTCTTCAAGGTGAGGGGAAAAGAACAGCTTGATCTGGGAATTATTTGCAACCATTCCATTCAGCCACTCCTCACGAGTCGTGGACAGTGTTCTTCTGACACTCGTGTTCTTTACGTTTACCAAATATCTGAAGGCAATAGCATAGTCAGAATTTGGTAAGTAGTCCATGCAGTTCTAGGAAGTAAGCACTTCTGTTGGGTAAATTACTGGCTCCACAAAACCCATCTGGCTGTACCACATAATTTTGTGTTCTGGATTAGTAAGGGATGGATTAAACCTACCATCAAGTCTACTTCTCACACTCTGCCAGTGAATGGAATCTAGTCTGTGCAAAGACCAGTAGCAAAGTGACAATGTGTGTCTTTGTTCAACAACTTTAGTGAGGGGAGGGACTTTTGCAAATGTTGCTGTCTGAAGAATTGTAAGATGGGTATTGAAATTCGATTATATGCATTTCTGCTGTACACATCCGAATTCCATAGCTTAAACTTTAACAGAACAGAGTCTTAATTCTATTTGGAGGAAGGAGTTAGTGTTAGGGTGCCTGCATGGAGCTGGCGATTCCCTGCTTAGACTTGGCCAAGGTCACAACCCGTCTGTCTGCCTCAATGCCAGCTGTGTAAAGGGGGGTGACAGCACTGACTGACTTAGCGGGGTTGTAACCCAAAGCAGTGACATGACCCCTCCCTGGGTTGCACCCCGGAACGTGATGGGGGCTGTGAGGATCTATATGTTAAAGATTGTGAGGTGCTCAGATACTACAGTAGCAGGGGCCATATTAGTACCTTAGATAGATCTGGGGGGGCAGAGAGGGGGAAGGATAGTTCCATAGGAGATGCACCTTCTCCTCTGTGAGCAGCATCAGTTTCACTGACCACTGCCTGACTTTGTGGCTGATCTGTGTGTATAGATATAGGTATGGGCAGGACTTGTTGTATCTCCATTGATAGCAAATACGGCCAATGTTTAATCCCTGGTTCCATTCACCAGGAACGTGTTTTTTCTCTCCATTCTGACTCTCCAGTCCAGGATGCCCTTCTCTGTTAACTTCTCTGTTGGACATAATCTGAACCAGCGTAACATTAGCAGCTCTCTGCTGGAGATCGTTTACTCCACACACTCAGTGCATCCATCAGCCAACAGGCTAGTCAGTAAGGGCCTCACATCCAGAGGTGCTGAGCATCTGAAGTTGTGGGTCTGCAACACCTGTCAAAATCAAACTGTCGGGGCCAGGTCATCTGCAGCTGTGGCCAGATTTGAAGGTTGCCCAGCACCTCTCAGTTCCCGTTGTGACCCCCAGGGCGCTGTGCTGACTTGAGGCTCTGGTCCTGTGTGTCACTGGGAAACGGTACTAGCCAGCGTCAGCGCCTCTGCCTGAATTTCTCTCTCGCTGCAATTCCGTTACAAGCACCAAAACCAGTAATGACCTCTTGTAACTCGCGGTCGTGTTCTACCTGATTATTGTTGCTGCATTATGTTCTGAAGAGATCGCAGCATATCCTGGGTAAGTGAAGACAAAGAGCATTTCAGAATCTGACTTTTCCGTCGCGCCATGCCACGTGTTGTCGGTTGTAACGTGCCATGTTTGAATAGCAGTGTGCTTTCGGTGTCATTGTGGGGAAAGGCCATTGAATACTGCCACTTCCTCTGGTACGTTGTGTGCAATAATCTCATTCTGATTACCCTCATACGTAGAGAGCTGAAACTGTATTTAAAATAGAGACGATAAAAGCTGAAAGCTTGGATCTAGGACTGAGCGTCCCCATCCGTGTTACTGATTCTTTTTAATAGAGATCAGTAATTTTGTACGGAATCATCATTGAATGACTTGCCGTAGTGATAAATGAACACTACTCATTCTGCAGCAAGGCCTGTTTACAGTGAGCTCCGGTATAGTGAGACTCCATTCGTAGTGAGGCGTCATGGGAAAACGAGTCCTGGATTGGTTAAATGCATTGCAATGTGCAAATATGTCATTCTGTTTGCAGGAAAGCTATTTTGTGAAAAATTACTTCGCTTCATGATGCTTGTGCTATGGAAGAGTACCTGCCATTCGTTGATTTATGACCCACGACGCTTCAGCATGTGACCTCAAATCAGTGCCATGGCCCTGTGTACCTGGTTTTGCATTTGGCTCTCTGAGCCAACTAAAAGATGCATAAAATCACATGTACTCAGAGAGCTGATGAGTCATCCTGTGGCCGACTCTGCATTTTTCACTAGGGTCTGCTTAAGTGAAACTCATGAAATGTCATTCTTGATATGCGTGATGCAGACAGAGCCATACGCATAGCAAGTGCTAAGGGCTGGGTCGCCCACCCCTCATTTCTGGGGTCGTTAAGCAATTGTGTAGGACTAAATCTGTGGATACGGATTAACTTGTTGTAGGGAAGGTGGTAGGAAGGCCTTTGATGGAAGAGCAGGTGACATGCTCTTAAACCTATAATCAATTCAATTTTTTGTGCATATGCATGTGTGGTTTCAAGGTCCAAACTGGGAATTTTTGTAATTAAAATAAACACCAGCTATAAAATACTCCGTTACATAAATGCACCATAATATTAATGAGAAGTGTCATTCGAATATGAAAAAGTAGGAATAAACGTAGGCAAATACAGCAATCTACAATGTCTCTGAAGTGCATCAGTGACTGTCCCTGCTTTCCCTGTTGCCATCCAGTGATGTGAATGATCTACTGGATGGATGTATTTGTAGTAGTGGTGAACGCTCCAAAAAGGAGTAATGAGGGGTGGAAAAGTGACAGAAGACTAATAAATATGGTAATGAGAAAACTCAACTTGTCACTAGGGTACTACTAAATATGGCCATCTCTTTACTCTTCTTCTTTCAATTTTGGCACACTTTTATAGGGCTACATTTGCATCCCACTAAGCCTACTGAAGTTACACCCAGTTCAGTGGGGTTGTATGGGTGCAACAGAGCAAAACTGAACCAATGTCCTGCCAAGACAGCATAGCACACTGATGTAAAGTATTGATTGAATCAGGCTCGTTTCAGTGGAGCAGTTACTGTCTTGTTTCATGCAGTTTGTAAGCATTCTATGGAAAACAACTAAGTGAAAAATGCTCTCTTTATTGGCCCCTTCGGAGTTCTTAGTGGGTCTGTTCAGCAAGATAGAAGCTATTTTTGTGTGTATACCCTGGTTTGCTAAGTAACTAACCATAATGCCTCTAATAAATATACCAAAATAACATATTTGAACCCTGATTTCACAAAGCATTTACACATGCTCATTTTGAGCACGAGTAGCCACATGGAAACCAGTGGCACTACACATGTGCTTAAAGTTAAGTCCTGCTTAAGTGTTAAGATTAATATGGACCTTAGTGTTCAAGTTGGGGATCTCTGAAGAGGCACGTTATAGGTCCATTTAGATAGCATGGCTGTTGAAATAAACCAAAGCCAGCAGATAAGTTTAGCAGATTCTTTCGTCATCTCAAACTTAATGTGGTCCTGCTGCTCAGGCATGTTAGACAACCTGATTAGGATTAGGGAACTGTCCTCAACAGGAAGGCTGCTCACATGCATACGTGCTTTGCCAAAACAGGGCTTACGTCCCATGTGTTGTTTGGTTAGAGCGGAAGATCTGGCATTGACCTTGGAATGCTGGTTAGAAGATTTCTTTCCCGTCACCAGTCTATGAATTTTTGGCATTAGTTCATGCTGATGTCGTATCTGGTTTGTGGAGGACTTTCCCACATATGATCCATACAATTTTCAGAAGGTAGAAAATCACACAACCCTGCCCCATGCATGGCGTTAAAGGGTTGTTGACAGAGGGAGGTCAACAGCTGTTCAAATTGCAGTTAATTAGCTCTTTGCTAATAGAAAAAGCTGGGATAGCAGGGCAGAGATTTCCTTCAGTTACAATAATTATTTTGCTTTCCAGAAGGACTTCCTGCAGCAAAAGCATTCTGCCATCTACAGGATCCAAGTCTAGGCACTGAGGTCAGTGTCGAGAGCCATGAGCTAGGAATAATGTTGAGGAAGAATGTACGAAAGGTTGATCTTGAAGATATGGTACAGGGTTGGTGATTGGGGGAGTGTGGGTTCAATTCCTGGCTCTGCCACACGTTCCCCATGTGACCGTGGGCAAGTTGTTTCAGGCTGTTTTGGTTCAGATTTGACCTGGTCTAACTAGTGCAGACTCCTGTGTGGACACACTCTCATTTCGATTTGTGTCGTTTATTTCAGTCCATCTTCAACTTGTTCCTAACTTGTTCAATTTAAGCTAAAATGAAGTAAGCCTGGTTTAAACAAAAAATGAATGTTCACACAGTCTTGTGCACCATCTTAAATCCAGTTTAAAGTCCCACCTTTATTTAAACTGGTGCAACTCTGCATGTAGACAAGGGCTCAATTTCCCCGTGCCTCAGTTCTCCATCTATAAAATGGACATACTAACCCTTCCCCTCCCTCGTTCTCCACCTGTTTAGATTGCGAGTTCTTCAATGTCTCTTAGCGTGTGCTGTTTTAATACAAATAGTAAATATGGGTTGTCCTTGCCAAAACTCATGCTAATACTAAGTGCTATGGAACTGTATCTGGCAACCAACATAGGGAACTCATGGTTGGGAGAACTGGAAAGGTGCTCATACAAAATCAAAAACCCAAGGTGTGTTAAGCCCAGTGGTTCCTTTACTTGTGTGGGTTGCGATCCAATACCTTCTCCTGTTGGTTTAGGGTTATGAAATTCCTTCACTAGTCATCTGCTTCCTTGCTGCTGCAAAAGCTAAATAGAATATGAAAGCAATTTAATTTTCAGTTAGATATTGACTTTCTTTCTTGGTGATATTCTTAGCTGTAGAAAGAGAAAAAAGATCAATAAACTAGTGCAATTTTGCAGCCTGGGGAAAAATATAAGAACATTAAGGTACTATTAGGCAACGTTGCACATGTGACGGGATTGGAAAAAAAAGGGCCTTCGCTTCACCGGTGTGTTTAAAAAAAAAAACAACCAACCCTCTAATTCCAATGATGCCTTTACATTGCCCCCTGGAGTAATTAACGATGCATGAGATGAATGCTGTTAGTCTCCAAAAATGTCAAGCAACATCACTCACTTTGAAGGCAGTTCAACCAATCTCCCGGGTAAGTGAGGAGCAGAGATTGTTTTTCTTTGTTAGATGGGATTGTAGTAATTGAACAAGCCAGGGCGTTTGAAAATTGCCGTGAGAGGTAATACGCTACAAATTGAAAATAATAATTTAGTCGGAGTATTTTTTATTATTATTTAAGAAATGCAAAGCCAAACCAAAACCTGGCACTGAGCAGCACCACAATGCAATACGAAAACCGAAGGTGCAACGTGTCAGCTGCTGAGTTGAAGTGTAATTTCTAATCTCAGAATCTCTCTGCTCCAGGTACATTTTCCTCTGGGGGTGTCAGGATGTATCTTTATTTGCGGAATTTAATTTTTTATACATTGCTTTTCTTGGTTCCTAACGTCTGTCTCTTGGCATGATTTCATTATTCCTCACCGATGGGAGTAGCAGCTTCCAGTTTAGTATCATCTGCAGTTTTAAACTGTGTGCTGTTTGTTAATTACCTGGAGGAGGGGTAAAGAGTGGGATCCTTGAAGGCACCTAAATCCTGTTTTCAGACACCACTGTATTCCCCAAAGCTCCTGCTTGACTGCCCCCACACCCTGTAGACGCCCAACCTCCCTTGGCACCTCAGGTTTGTGTTTGGGGTGGGGGGAGGTGTATTTCGTCTGGGCATCTGTCTTCTGCAGCATGTGCAGCACTGCCTCGTGAAAGGTGTTGGGGCCCCTCTCTCCCACCTGAGCCCAGGAGCCATTACGAGCCAGGGAAGACGGGTGTTTGGCTGGTAAGCAAGATCAGAGGCTGCCTGCCAGATTGGGTCCCACAGGTGAGTTCACACAAAACAGCTGGGAGGCTTGTGGGAGAGGAGCCTTAACCTTTAGCCTAGCAAACTCACCTGGGACATGGGAGACCGCTCCCCCTCCCCCTGGTTCAAGTCCCCCCTCTTCCTGAGGAAAATGGGTTTGAAGAAGGATGTGACACATCTCAGATGAGTGCTCCAACCACTGGGTTCTGGGAAGTTCAGTCTGGGTCTCCTGTGATCTCTGCTATTGACACTGTTCCCCTTTAATTAAACTGTTGACTGATTCCATATTAATTGAGCAGAAGAAGGAGTTAGAGTGACTCCACATCCTGGCTGAGTACCCTGTCCACGAGGCTGACGGTTACAAGGGCATTCCTTCTGCCCCACCACCCGCCCCCTCGCCCCCATTTGGCTTCAGGCCCCCACGCATGACTTAAATAGCCAAATGCCTTTCTCCCCCCAGGTTGTGAATCACAAGCAGAGACAGGCACCTCCCTGCAGCCTCGTCTTAGGCACCTGTCTCTAGGGGAGGGCGTCTCCCATTGGCACGCTCAGGTGGCCCAGTGTTCTGGCTCTGTGGATCCCATTTTGATTTCGTTGGGGTTGGGCCTGCTTTGAGCAGGGGGTTGGACTAGATGTGACCTCCTGAGGTCCTGCTCAACCCTCATCGTCTATGATTCTTAGGCAGCTCTCGCTCTCTCCCTATCCCTGGTTTGCAGAGCTGACTCGGCCCTGTGGATCGCAGTGGTGTTCCTGTAATTTTTCTAGGCACCTGGCAATCAGGTGCCATGATGCTCAGCGCTGCAAGGCCCAAGTTCCTTCATAGATCCCACCAACGTGCTTCATAGAAGCAAACCGATCATTGTTTTCCCTGGCACCTGGCTGGTCGCCTCCCACTTGCTCAGTACACGATCTTCGTTTACGACCCTTCAGCCAGTTTTCAGTCCACCTCTCAGAACTTTCATCCAAGTCAAACTGAGCGAATGTGTCAAGAATTGGTGTTACTCTTTCAGGCCTGATGATGTAATGGCTGCCTGCCGGTGAGAGAACTTGTTGCCAGTTTGAGCACTAAGAGCTTGCATTTTTTGTTTTGTTTTTTACATGATAATTAATAAATGTACCCAAGTTCGATTTGAGTTTCTGTGAGACCAGTGAACTCTGAATTGTCACCAGTCACCTAACCAGGGACTCTATTTGTACATCCATTTCAGCAGAACGCTCCACTATGCCCATTTTCACTCCCTTTCATGCCATTAGCAGTGCAGGTAGGTTCTTGCATGGTGCATCATAATGCAGGGCGCCTGCTGATGCACTCAAATTTCAGGAGTTAGAATCCTGAATAGATATGGAGAGAGATTTTTGCTGTTTTCAGGTCGGGTGCTCCAACCCCAAGGAATGAGAGAATTCATTTGAGCCTTACATTTTATTGTTGTGTTTATGTTAGAGATAAAGGCAGGAAGTGGCCACGTTTATACTAGTCTGTGTTGGGAGCAGGGTGGGACCAGCTGCTTATAACCTCCTTCCCTTCCTGTCTGTCAAGGGGAAATGCAGATTTGTTTTTCATTTTCTTAAACGCACAGTGACCACCCTTCCTTTATTTTATTGTAAAGCAACTTTCCATAGCACTAGGATAAACCAAATTAGAGCATCACACTGCATTTCCTTCATCCAACTTGTCCACCAGGACATTTCAAAACGAATTGTCAGTATTCATAATATTCATTAGCTTACATCTCACAAGGTGCAAAGAGAGTTGTCATATAGACCCAGTGATACATATGTCCACGTTTTCTAAGTCTTCCCTCACTTACATTTTATCAGTAGCTCTCTTTAGTGGTCCTTCATTACCTCCTAATTGTCTGTATCTCTCTGCTTTATTATTATTTTGAAGAGAGATTTTAAAATGCAGTTGGTTAGCGTGACCATTTTAGAACCATCATTACTTTGATTTCCCTCTCTCATGTTTAATGGGTCTGTTTTCTAAGTCGTAGTTCCTTCTCCCATTGATAGTTATACAAACGTTTCTGATTCTTCTCAATGCTTTTGGCTGGCAGTATCTCAATCTGCTTTTTATGTCCTTATCTTTTCTCTTCAAGACTTAATTAGCCACGTATATTTTGTATAGTTCCCTCTCCCTTATCTAGATTCTTTCTTATCCTAAAATTCTGGAGAAGTCACCCAGAGATCTCAAGCTGCCAACCTTCTGCTTCATAATGTTTCTGTTGCTCTTGTAATCATCAGTGGACTAATCAGGGTGCACGTGACAGCTTAAGGAATCATCTCTCTAGATTTCAGCTATTCCCTCCCTGGCTTACATTTATACATTAAGAACACAAGAATGGCCACCTTGGGTCAGACCAATGGTCCATCTAGCCCAGTGTCCTGTCTTCTGACAGTGCCCAGTGCCCGATGCTTCAGAGGGAACGAACTGAACGGGGCAGTTATTGAGTGATCCGTTTCCTGTCATCCAGTCCTAGCTTCTGGCAGTCAGAGGTTTAGGAACAACCAAAACATGGGGTTGTGTCCCTGACCATCTTGCCTAATAGCCTTTGATGGACCTATCCTCCATGAATTTATCTAATTATTTTTTGAACCCAGTTATGTTTCAGCATTATTTATATTTATCATTATTTCCAGCTAATCTCTCTTATTTCCCATGCTCCTTGCATTTGTGAAAAAACACTGAATTGTCAGATACTGTTTCATTGTTGCAGCATTCAGGTTTTGATGATATTCAGAAAGTAAAGGCAATGCTTGATTGCTTGTACGTGACATTAATTAAACAATAGGTGGCAGGTGCTAGGGCTTGTCTACATACAGTTTTTGCACCCATTTAACTAACTCCGTCTAGACATGAATATAGTTAAATCAGTGCAAACCCATTAGTGTGGAGTCATACCAGTAGAAAGGTATTTATAATGATATACCTTGTTTCAGTGTACCAGCTGGGATTTGGCTAACATTAGGGGATGTAACAATTTTTAACTATCAGTTTCTAAACTGATATAGTTAAATCAGTACAAAAACTGCATGCCATTGCCTTAAGACCAAAATAAGCATCCTTTGGATGCCTCCGGGCCAGAATCAGAGGAAACATGCTGTAAACTGTGGTGTTAAAGTTATATCAGCTGCAAATGAATCAGAAAATGGTCTGGCAATTAAAATGGCTTGATCTGTGCTGATCAGAGGATGTACTAAATGAATGTAAGTTAAATGCTTTTTCTTTCACCATGTATCAGTAGAGTGGGCATCCTTGTCTAAATAAAGAGCATAGGCTTGACTATAAACTAACCTGGGTTTAAAGATGCAAAGTTGCTTCTACAATAGGTGATAAGTGGTCTTGCAAATTAGGCCCTAAGCGGGCCAAATTGTGTATAATGGTTTATATCGCAACTGAACCTGGCCAAATCCTGGTTCGTGTGTGTTTTTTCCAGAGGTGCAATGTGCAAATTCACTTACCTGTTACACCTCCCACAATGCTTTTGGACAATAAAGAAAAACAGCTGCAGACCTTGACACCTGCACACGTCTGGACTTCATGTGTATCCTCATCATGAGAATAGGATGGAGTGTCTGTCATTTTGTGACAATACTGAAGCCGAAGTTGAAAGGACAGTGCAGGCACTAAGACTTTCACACCAGACTTCCAAACATATTTAGATGACCAGCTCCCAGTGACTTCAATGGAAGTTAAGAGCCTGAAGTAGCTTTTGAGGATCTGGGCCTAATAAGTACCATTCTGGCTTAATATTGCCCTAGTCTAGTCTGGTTTAATATTGCCCTAGTCTAGTCTGGCTTAATATTGCCCTAGTCTAGTCTCCTTCTGCGGTCATGTGGCATCTTTTTCCCAGGTGTTCTTGTAAAGAGTTCTTTCCCTTAAACATATTCAGTACTTAACTATTTGGTGCATAAACTATCGTCAGCCAACAATTTTTTTTAAACAACAAGAGCAAAGAAAACTAGAAAAAAGTGAGTTGACAAATACCTTGTGTTCTGTGGATTCATATTACACTCAGATAAGTTGTTCTGTTCAGAAAAGTTCCAGTTTGGAAGAGGTAGCAATTTTTGTGCATTTTGTGTTGGAAAAAAAAATGTGGATGTAGCAAGTTGTCGCTCAGAATTATTTCAAATGGTCTCAGGAGTGGCCAACGGCATGAATAAACTTACCCGGATGAAGGTGTTTGTAGCTTATTCGACCTCTCTTACTGCAATGGGGAAAAGACCACATTGTAGAGGTGGCTCATTGTTGCTCTGGCAGGGAGCAAGGGTGCCCAGCTGTTACAAGAGAGAATATTATAGAAGTTATTTATTTGATTATTTTAATGCCATAATTTCCATTTTGCTAACTCGTCCCTTTTCCTTTGAAATGTCTTTGCAGATAAGCAAACAGCAGCTCCAGGTAGTCAAGGATCGATTCCAGGCCTTTCTCAATGGGGAAACGCAGATTGTGGCTGATGAAGCTTTTATTAATGCAGTCCAGAGTTATTACGAGGTAAGGCGTGATAGTGGGGCAATTGCCAGGCATGAAATACACAAAAATGCATCCAGATCACAATGGTTTCTGATGAACAAGTGTTGCATGGCCTCTTATGCAATAATAGTCTCATTCAGATCTCTTTGGATGTGCTCTGAAAGCCAACAAATGAATTCAGTGTGGTTTTCAACCAAATCAATCTGAAAATATGGTTCAACAGTTAAATCTGTGCTAAGTTTCTGCAGTGCATTCATTTTAGTGCTATTCTAAATGTGTTCTCCTGCATGAAAGATATCTAAATACTTCATATTCTTATGCTTGGGTTAAATTCTGACCTAATGGATACCTCTACTTTGCTATTGAGGTCAGTTGGGCCAAATGCTCTCCTCCATCCAGACCAGTGGTGTGAGTGGAGAAATATCAGGGATGAATGTGGCCCACTAAGGTGACATGGAGTACAAATGAGAGAGAATTTGGCTCTTTGAGGGTACTGTCACTAATCTATGGGGTGACTTAACAATAGCAAAGACCTTTAAAGCTTTACATATTGCTATAGTGGGTGTCATTAAAATCTTTGCACTTTCCCTTAGCAAGTAATTGGTGCCATCTCTGTACTAGAAACAAAACAACACAAATGCTTCAGTAAAATTAGTCAAAAGGTAAAATTATAAATCTTTTATTGACAGCTACTATACTTAAACCTGGTAAGTTGGCACTGTATATCCTAGGGGCTAGCACAGATTTGGTTAGTATGAAAGTTACTTTTTAATTACACTAATAGCCATTGTACTGCATTTACTTATTAACAAATATAGTGAATGACAATTAGTACTTAATAGGGCATTTACCACATTGTCTGCAATTCAGGAAACATTTTGTTTGGGGCATTTTAAGGCTGTAAAATCACATCTCTCCTTCCATTCCCCTCTAATATTTGTCTAGACTTGCTATTTATACATCGAAGGGACATTCACCAAGTTGGCTAGCACCATCTAATTTTTTTTCTGTTAACAAATTTATATTTCGTACTTTGTCAGCACATTCCCCAGACTACCAGCAGATATGCACTTTGTGAACTTAGTGAACAATAATTCTTTCTTTGCATTTTTTTCAACCAGTCCAGTGCTCCAGTTCTCATGAGTGACTCTACAATAAGTACAACTGGTTGGCAACTTTTTGACAGAAAATGCAATTTCCGCAAAATCAAAATTTTCTTTTGGAAAACTGACTTTACTGAAATATTTCATTTGGGTTAGGTTCAACCTGGATTGGAATATTTAATTTTTTAACTGACCCAAAATGTTTAATTTCAAATCAGTTCAACAATTATTATTTATCAGCTGTATTACCATGGCTCCAAGGAGGTTATTCATGGATCAAGACTCCATTGTGCTAGGCACTGTACAAACACAGAAAAAGACCATCCCTGCTCCAAAGAGCTTACAGTCTGAGCACCAGGAAACAGTGAGTCCATATTGGTAACCCTGGTAGGCCGTGCTTTCAGTGTACCACCAGCCTAACAAAACATTAAACTGCATTCCCCTATCAGCACATTGCCTTATGGGAGTTGTTCTTCCAGCCCCCATTCTGTCCTGTGAGTTCGGCTGCCTGGAAGACTGGTTGACGGGAAATGTAACGTGCTGATTTCTCTCTGACCAAGATGCATGGTGCATCATGGGAGCTACATGAGTCTGGGTGCATTTTGGGAAATGCAGTTTGGGAGCCTGATACCCTGGCCTGACTGTCTCCCGTAAATACACACAAACCCATGTGATTCCTTTGGTGCACCACAGGGCAATCAACATATTGCCTTATGGGAAATCTTGTCCTCCAAGAGGCACATCCTATAGGAGAAATTAGAGCTAGAAATCTTTGGTTTTTTTAGCTCAGGGTACTTCTATGCTCCAGCTACAGTGCTGCAGCTGAGCCTCTGTAGTGTAGACACCTCCTACATCGATGGAGGAGAGTTTTTGCAGCGATTTAGTTAATCCACCTCTCCAAGATGTGGTAGCTAGGTCAATGGAAGAACTTTTCTGTTGACCAAGCTTGTCTACAATGGAGGTTAGGTCAACCTAACTACATCATAGAGGGCATAAAAGTTTTCACAGACTTAGCAATGCAGCTAGGCTGATCTATTTTTCAGGTATAAACCAGGTGTCAGAATGTAGTAAGAAACAGAGCCATGGAACTGGTGTCAATTTGGCAACCGGAAGGTGTGCTGTATGGGTCTGATTCTCATCTGACTCTGGTTTTACATCAAGCAAATCCATCATCTTTTGCAACTCCCCTCAAGCCTGATTCTCCTCTTGCCTAAACTAGTATACTTTACATGCTTAGGGGCCATGAGGTGTGGGCTTAACAGGGATACTTACTAAATCGGTCTTATCATATAGCCCACAAAATGTGCACTTATTTGTTTCCCCTGCCATACCCTCCTTCCTGCTTAACTTCGAGCAAAAGTTACGCTCATTTTACACACGAATGGCCCTCTACTGAAGATCAACCACAAAATTCCCATAGGATTCAATGGCACCCTCAAGGAATATCAAAACAATGCAGGTTACACTGCTTTATTGGTTACATCTATCTTCTGATCAACGCACTTTACACTTGAAGTATAACTTGCATCCTCCTTCCTTTTTTCCTTTTGAGAAACCATCCCCACCTTTCCAGGAAAATATGTAAGATTCTATAATGGTGATTGCAGTGGTTTTTTTCCTCTCCCAAGTGTTTGAAATTGCCTTGATGGGTACAATATTCCACAGATATTTCCCAAGGCATTTAGTCTGATCTTACATGGGTTTAATAGTTCAGTTGTTTGTGTTGCACTGTGGCCTCAAAATGGTCTAGTGGCACAATTATTGATTAGGGATCCAGTTAACATAAATGTGGTTGATCCAAAGTATTTTCTGTGCAGTGAGCTTTCTCATTGGTTACTCTGTTGCATTTCAGAACACTTTTAGACAGTCTTCAAGAAACCCAAAACTGCTCAATGGGTTTGACATCTGTTATTTTGAGCCGATTACAAAAATGACTTGGATTTCATCTGATAGATACAATTTAGACTCTTTCTGTTGCCTTAAATGAAGATTTGAAAATTGCCTTAAAACTGAGCAACCGTGTAGCATATTGTAACTTTGATAAGGGTTCTCTTCAGCAGCTGTATATTGGATAATAGGCTTATTTTTCCAGTTTTCAAATGATAGAAAACAGTTGGAAGGCAATAAAAGAATTAATGTGAAACCAGGGAAGAGTTCACCCAATAATACGCAAACATTTAATTCATACATATCATCACTTGCACCATTCCAAGGCAATAAATCATAATTAAAAAGCATACTTCTCTAATTACATTCCCTTTTAAAGAAATGTAATATTTTGGCAACTAACATTTAGTCATTAATGGTTTTCATTGTACTAATTAGTTTGTAGGACTAATCACCATTAAATCCGTAGTTGTTTACATGGTGTCATATAGCACAGTGGATGTCTTTGTAACCTCACTTTGTACATTTCAGTCTAGTAATAAACCAGCTTCACATATTTACATCCACATACAGAATTGATGTGCACATTTGTGTAAATACATAGCAATGCAAAGCTGGGAGTGTTTGTATTGTCAAAACTCCATACCTGTGTTTAAAGCTGAGGGCTGTTGATTCAAGGATATAGGGAGATCAAGTATGTCAGGATAAACCACAAGGAGAGAGACCATCTGTGACCCTAGAAGAGTCTAAAAGGCAAAATCAGCATCCTGCGTTTTTTCTGGAAATGAATTGTAAGCAAGTGCAGAGACCACAATGTGTACAGTGAATGTCGTGCTGTCCGTGAGAAATACCCATGTGCGACTGAGACAGCCACATTCTGCTCTTGCTGGACTCTGGATTTTTCAGGTGCATTTGGGATTATTGGCGATAAATTCATGTTTTCATCCTGAATGGTCTCTGGGTACTGTTACAGGAGTTATCTGCCTGTATATATGTTAATAGTCAGAATATATGGTGCTAAAGAACAGGCAGCTAGCTGTCTGTTCATAGCCTTTGGAGGACCAGTGAAACTTCTTGTGCACTACAAATGGCCTCCTTTGTGCAGCTCTCTGTCAGAAAGGGAAAGAAGGGGGATCGATTTATCTGAGCAATGTAATTTATTATTGTCAGCCATCCTGCCAATCGTTTTTCTCTTTCTAAGCTATTCCACCATAAAAGGTTTATATTTAGAATAGTTTATAAGTTGTGGGAGTTGAGAAAAATTCAGTAGTAAACTTTGAAGAGGATTTAAACTGTCACGCCATATAGAAAATGGCAGCATCTGCTGCTTTGCGGGGAAACATAATTCATCCCTGATTTAGCGTCACTGAATTGGCCTACTGGTCCCAGCCCTGTCTCTTTTCTCTAGACAGGTAGGAAGCAGAGAGTAATTTTCATCCCTTATCCGAAAAGTATTGCCAGAGGATTGCCACTTTATCACTGCTTCATTGAACACATGCTCTTGCAGAGAATGTTTGCAAGATGGCAGCAGGATTTAAGACTAGCTCAGCTGATTTACTTAGATGTGAGAGGGAAAAAATGCCTATTTAAACACAGCTGGAAGGAAAACCAAGGGGGAAAATGCTGCCGTGTTTGCAGTTTCTCGCCACTACTTTGATGCCATTTTGTTCTGCAGAATACAATAGATTCTGCTTATTAGCTGCCCCTTGGTTGCCAGCAAAAAAAGTTGCCATTACCCCACAGTTGCTAATAAGCAGAAGGCAGATTTGTGAGGCTGCAGCCAGGGGAAGAAGCCCTGGGATGTGCCTTTCCTGTCCGTAGCCTGCAGACCTGCCAGAAGGCAATCTGGATCTTGGGCTTTTTCGAGAGAGCAGGGAGCCCGTGGAGCTGCGTGGTACCTCTCCCTGCAATCTCTGGGGTCAGGGCACATCAGCTTATAATAACTTCCAGCAAACGATTGCTCAAAGCTCAAAGAACTGAAAACCATTCGTCCTCAGCTGCTAGGTGCCCACATAGTTCCACTGGTGCACCCGTACTGCTAAAGTGATCACGAAGAACCTATAATGGACATCCACTGCGTTTCATATCAACTACTGCTGTGCTCATGTATTGCAGGCTTTAATCTTCTGTACAAAAATCCCTTGTTTATGGAAGTCATTCATTATCTGTTGTTCTTACAAAGGAAGGATGTTGCTCTCTGGCCATCCCAACGAACAGGACGGATGAGAAAATGTTCATAGGAAAGACGTTTTCCCCAGCCCCAAAAAACCAAAATCGTCACTGATACCTCCGTTGAGGAGGGCTAACGCAATGATACCCAGACTTCTTGGGTTATTATCGAATATCAGTTTGCCAGGCAAGCACCTTAGTTCTTCAAAATGTCACCTCCCACTCCTGTTCAACGGTAAGTGCTCTGCGCTTCCGGAAAGCTTTAGGCAACAGTTGCTTGGGAATTCTCCATTGAAACGATGGTTCGATGGAAAATGCAGTTTTCGCTAAGTGGAAAACTTTAAACTTTTTCCAACCATGGTTTGATTTTTGGGGGGAGGCGGGGGATGGAAACAAAATATTTTGTTCTAGCTCAGTTTGACACTGAACTGCATCTGTCTAGGTTGCCATAGTGCCTTATGGGAGCTATAGTTCAGGCACTTCATTGCCCTTATTCTTTTCTCTGAACCAGATGCCGTGGCCAGACTACATCTTCCATGAGACAATGCAGTCTCCCCTCTGATTGAGCCGTGGAGTGCATCACGGGAGTCACAAGGCTGCTATTGGGTTTGGCCCATGAGCCCAGCCCATAGGGGAAAAGGGGGGCACCAGGCACCCAAACTACAACTTGCATGAGACTCTGTGACACCCAAGAAAGATTCAGTTGAATGTCAAACTCACTCGAAGCAAAATGTTTCAACATCTCCAACCTGCAGCTTTTCAGAACTTTGTTATGAAAATAATGTCAATATTTCCATTTTTGTTTTCATCCCAAATCAGGGTGAAGACAAAGGCTGAAACAGCAAACTTGCCTGGGATATGAAATTCCCGTTTTTTTACTCAGCTTTACTCTTGGTTCCTGCAAGTAGGATCAAGTAGGAAGCATTGACTGGGAGGCAGGGAACTGTAATTCAGGGATATCCAAGGCATAGGTCAGGCCTTTAAATGCAGGATGTGTTTATCAAACAACTAATTAAGCAACAGAGAACTCACTGATAGCGAAGAATTTATGAAAGCTACATTCAAAACTTATGAACCATGTAAACAAGACTTCCAATCGAATGATACATGTCACTTTCAATTCACTGTCAGATCTGCTTGATATGTTTTGTTAACAGGGCTTTGGAGGGACAGCAGAAAATCGGATTCAAATCTTTGAATGTAGTTTCCACCCCTAATAGAGCTTGTTAAACCATTGACCGGAATACAATAGAATTTGACAGACGTGTGCAAAATGCATTTTTAATATTCAGGCTGTGTTGGAACTGGATCCTAAAATAAACTGGATGGCTGGGATATTCTTTGCTTGAAAGCTGACAGGCATCTTCTTACTATGCAACACAAGCTAGTTTTGAATGGTATCTCAGGAAGACATCTAGATCCATATCTTCAAGATGTTTAGCCACAATCCTGTGAGGATCTGAGTCATAGTACCTCGAGGGCCTGGATTCCTAGCAATTCAGCTTGAATCCAAACTGTCACTGGTGCCAAGATCCAGTAGGAAGTTTGGTGTATATGGTGTGCAATGGCACACCTGAGTTCTGTGTTACTTCACATGCCAAACCATGCTCACAGCCTTGCTCTAAAAATCGGAAAATGTAATTAAAAATGTAATGGCTGTTTATGCTGAAGGGTAGTCTGGAGATTTTGAGCAAATAAAGGAACACTTTAACTTCCGTGGAAGAGCATGAGAAACTGCCCCACGGCTGTGTCTGCTTTTCCCATCTGTATGACACTCTCCGGTGGCTCTGCATTACCTGGTATGCTTCTGACTCAAAGTGAACTCAAAAGCAATGCCATAGGTACCTTGAAACAGGCCGCTTTTCTGCACACCCCGAGTGCACGTTTCTGTTCCTGTGTGTGTGTCCTTTAGGTGGAGATCTGTGTTTGGCGTTTACACCAGAGACAATAACAGCTAGTTCTTATCCTCACTACATCTCAAAGCACTTCACAACCAGGTTAAAATCATAGTCCCTGCTTTTACCATGGGGGAAACTGAGGCATGGGGCAGTGACTTGCCTGAGGTCATCCAGCAGCCTAGTGGCAGAGCTTGGAATAGAACCCATGGCTCTTGAGTCTGAGTCCACTGGGCCCTGCTGCCTTCCTCATTACATTTGTTTCCTGCTCATGTAAACAGAAAGAGCTGTGCCTGGCTCTGAGCAGTGAGTTGGAAAGTATAGATACCTCTCCCCTCCTCCCCCCCCAAAAATAAACATAAAAACCCACTAAGCACTACCCCCCCTGCTGGATTCAGAGAAGATTAATCATAGAATCGTAGAAGACTGGGGTTGGAAGGGACCTCAAGAAGTCATCTAGCCAACCCCTTGCTCAAAGCAGGACCTGAGGCTAACTAAATCAATGGGCTGGTGCTTTTATATCTGATGTGCGCGCCCGCCCCAGCCTCCCCCAAGGCATGGCCAGGCACCAAGGTGTTGGGAGGAAAGCTCTTTGCTCCCTCCACCTTGGGCCTTCAGCCCCGGGACAGTGGCCGTGCCCCTCGTCAGCACACCTCAGGATGCAAGCCACCTAAAAGGAGCCACGGAAGAAGTGTAGGGGCCTGGTCCCAGCCTGCACAAACCAGCTGAGCTAGGCAGCCGCAGAGGGAGTTACAGCAGAACGTCAGAGATACGAACACCGGAATTAGGAGCTGACTGGTCAGCCCAACACCCGGTGAAACCGGGAGTAAGCCATCAGGCTGCAGTGGAGGGCTGAAAAAAATGAAAGGAAATACTTTGTCTGCATTGCACGGTCGGCATGTCTGGGGTCTGCGCTGTTCCTGTAAGCCAAGGGTGCTGTTTTACCCTCTCCCACTGGGGGGGGGAAGCTGTTTTCACCACCCCCACTCCAGAGCCAGGAAAGAGAGCTCCCCTGGTGCTGTGCTGCAAGGACCTGAAGGTTGCAGCCAAAGCCTGACCTGGAGCTCAAGTGGGAGTTAGCTGCACTTTGGAGGAGTTTTAAAGGGCCACAGCCTGTGCACTGATACGGCACAAGCTTTGCCTGTGGCTGCACCCCTGGATCGTGCAAGGGGCAAGGGAGGGAGCGGTGCAGGCAGCTGGCACCAACCCCTGCCACATGCTGCCTCTAGAGTGCTGCAAGCAGTGCGGGGAACCGTCCTAGGCTGTTTTGTTCAGAGTTAGGAACAGCCTCCGTTCCCGAGGTGTTCGTATCTTTGAGGTTCTACTGTATAGGTTGGGGCTGCTTAAGGGGTGAGGCAGCAGGCTGGCTCTTTGCGCAGTGTGGAGCTCCAGGACGTGGGGTTGCACTTTGGGTTAGCTCCACACTCCCCTCTGGGCTACCTCCTCTTACCAAGGGGCACCAAGTGTAGCTTGCTCTCCTTTTTTGCATGTTACCATGCAAGTAGCGTCAGCTGAGAGCCTAAAACGGGCATGTCCTTCAAGGAGGCCTGTGATCCCCTTAGCCTGTAAACGTCCGATTGCCAGGCCATTAACACCTCTTCCACAGTAGCCTGTGCCAAGCATGGGCCTTCTGCCCTAGTGTCCCGGGCTGGCCCCAAGTGTCTAACATGGCTCTTTCTACCTACTGAACTCCTCCACTGTGTTTGCTGTGCGTGTCTGATGACTGTCTGGGAACTGCAGCGACACATGGCTCAGTTCGAGTGCAATCCCCACATGCATAATGTGGGTTCTGGCTCCTATGGGAAGCAGGCATGTCTGTCCGTTGGACATTTAGAGTACTTGGACATAGCAATCAGGAGCTGTGATGGCAGCTTGTGTAGATAGACTCAAGCTAGTTTGCATCTATCTAGTCCCACCCATGACCCTGCTACATGCTTGATACATGGTCCCATGGGTCTCTTTCTAGCCCCATCCAGGACCCTGGTATATGGTCCCATAGGACTATCTAGCTGCACCTACGACCCTGGTGCATACACGGCCCATGCTGCTGTGGCTTCACTGCTGTTGGTTCTCAAGCTAGATCAAAGTTTGCGTGGGCGTGTCTGTGCTTGGTGCAGTCCCACCTCCCCCCTGCAGTGTAGACAGACCCTTCATAGGAAGGGAGGGAGGCACAGCCAAGTAACAAGGCTGCAGGAGCAGTGAGCTGTTGCCCTCTCTACTTCTTGATTAAGGAGCATGGTGGGGGCCTAGTTTATGACTAGCACAAACAAGGTGGTTTTTAATAGAGCGAGGCTGGTGGTGGATAAATCAGACCAGCTGAATAATCTGCTTTTCTTTTTGGAGAGCTTTTATCTAGCAGCTATTCAGTATTGCTGCCTGTTTCTCACAACCCTTCTTGTGAATGTCCCTTCAGTTTACATTTATGCATTAGAAATCCACATAGATCATACAGCAGTTGGATAGCCTGAAGATTCACAGGATTTGCTTTGGGCACAGGGGAAACTTTTTTTTTAAGTCAGTCCAGAAACTTTATCACTGACAGTCCCCGCACAGGACATAATGGGTGTTACAGGTTTGAAAGATTCCTCTCAGCATTCACATTCTGTGCTAACTTGCAGCGTAATCTGTTCTCTGCATTTTGTCCCTGCAACAAAATTCTGGCACCAGAGAATGAAAGAGGAAGAGATTAAATATCGGGGTGTTTGGTATCATTGCTCTTCCTTGGTCTGGTTGCGCGCGTGGATGTTTGTCTCATCTCTCATTCTAGTTGTGCATGTCGGATCAATAATTTTATGAAGAAAAGGATTATTTTCCACTGTCCCAGACTGATTTACATTAAGCTACAGCACTGCTATCAGATGAAAAGTCCTGTGAACTGGACAGATTGCACCGGGGGGGTTGCAAAACATCTGCCATGCTGTAAAAATACAGCAAACCCCACTGGGGCAAGCAGACATCCACAACCTGCACTGCAGAGAGCCACCACCTGGCAGCAGACGGGCTTCCCGCGGCCTTGCCCCACACCGCTCAGCCTGATTTAGAGGAGCGACTTTGTAGAGTAGAGATTGGGTTTTCTGATCATAGGCTGAGGAAGTCTCACACCCTTTCTCCTGTGCCTGGGATTTTTAGTTCCAAATGTTTTCAGTGGAAAAAAATGCTGCAAGTTATTATGCGTCAGTTAGGAAGTGAGTTTCCCTTGCGAGGATTCTGGAGTGGAATGAAGGATTCATCCAAACACATCCTTGTTGTTCAAAGGACCAAATCCTAATCACCTACCTGATGCTGTCGCTCCCCACAGGGTTCAATGGTGTTACTCATGTGCAGCTGCCAAGATGGACTTGCTTCAAGAGCATCACCATTCTGTATCCCCTCAATAAAAGCTCTTCTCCATGAGCGAGTGGGAGCCATGTAGGCCTGGCTGTTCCCTGGACCCTGATGTAATTCTGAACTTGTCATTCTGACCAGGAACCGATGATGCCATTTAGACATCCAGCTACCTGATTTCACCTCCACTTACTCTCACCCATTATCATTTTCTATTTTTAGTCATAAAATTGAAAAATGCTTGATGTGTAAGAGTGAGACTTTAAATGGCTGTTTTACAGGGAAATTGGTTTAATAGATGTTTTGTAGAACTGTTTGCACAGAGATGTAATTTAATGCATAAAACAGCTGAGAACCTTCATTCCATTTCTGCTACTTCCCTGTTATCTGCTCAGTGGCTGACAGAGAGACGGATAGTTACGGCCGTGATCCATGCAAGGCCTGCGGGTGGCTAATGGACGTGGCCATAGCAATAGCTGACTTGCAGTGTGAAAGAGGTGTTTAGTTTTCTTTGAATAAACACCGACACACGTACCCCATTAGAACTTTGCAATGATCATTCTCAACCTGCCATAATCATAGTAGACAACCTAGAACCCACGGAGCTGACCGGTTATTTTCCAAAGAAAGATGCGCAGTCTTCATGACAAACCAATTTCCCATGGCCTTTCTCCCTTTCTGTGTCAGTGTCTACTCCTAACGCTTCAGATCTCCCCGACTCCCTTCTCTGCCTCACGTGCTGCGTTCGTTGTTTTCTGCTGTCCAGCACCTTCCCAGTGTCAAATATGGATTAACCCCTGCCCTGGACCAGCCGATCATAAATGCGTGCTGGCCAAAGCAGATCTCTCAAAATGCTGCTTTTCTAAGTGGCATTTAGATCCCCTTGCTCTAAGGGTTGCCTAAAACCTAGCACTATGCTAATTGGAATAAACAGTAATTGTAACCTCAGGTCACCAGCTGGGGGAAGATCACAGTCTGAGTCCTTCACTATCCCTGCCCTTAGGTGACTCAACGCAAGAGAAACACCCTTGTTGGTCACAGATGGGCTCTGTAAGTAAAAAGTAAAAGCCCATGTCCAGGGGTGAACTTTCAGTGCGGAGCGGGTGCCATTTCAGGAGCAACGGAGGATGAATTGCAAAGTCGTGTTTCAACCTGCTGCTGCCATTAATTGGGGAAGAAAAAGCTGGAGTAGGGTTTGTGGGCAGGCCCTGGATATGGGTCACTCTGGAATCAGAGGCAGGCAGGTGGGTAAGGAAGCAGCAGGCTTTCTGACTCTCTTTCCCCAGTGCTTGCACCCCCGCCACAAGCACTGGGCTCCATATGCAATAAAGCCCATCCCCTTCCCTGACAGATGCATCGGGGCACATAAACACATCAAGCGACTGGGCACGATACTTGAAACGCTGTTGAGGGGGATAAAAATCTGCCGTATCCTCCGGTCGTCCCTGAAGTCTTTAATTATTGAGAGCTCACAGATCCGCCTTTCTGCCTGTGCAGCTTCCTCCCAGTGTTCTGTGCTCCTGTCATTCTCCGCTTCATTAATAAACCAGCAGTTGGGACTCTCTAGGCACCATAGCATTCCCCGCAGTGGGGTGGGGAGGAATCCCTCTTTCCCCATGTCCCTGACACTGCTGCTCACACCGTATTTCCTGTCCTCCATGGGCCTGTGATGTCTTTGACCCTTTCTTGTAGCAGGGAGAATATCCTCACCTAATACCTGGTCTGCCTCCCCTCCCCAACAACATATGTTGTGCTGGGTTTTGCAATAATTTCTTTATAACATGAGACTCCTGAGGCCAAATCAAAATGCATCCTTGGTGTAACAGCCTCTGGTTCAATGGAATTACAACAAGAATGAATTGGCCCTTTTCTGACTATGGCTGTAGTATATGCTGCTTTTTTATTGTAATTATTTTATGAACCGTCTCAGAGTTAGCCATTGGGTGACAGATCATAAACTGTGCCCCTGCCTTTTGCTTTCTTCCCCTGCTTTGTCCAGAAGATTTGACCAGGATATTGCAATGTTGCTTATGGTCTATGTAGGAGGGTTAGAAACGCAGCATAGAAAAGCTTGTGGAGTCTCGTTTGACAATGCATTATTTCTTTTAGAAGGCATTCTTTGGTCACAACTACCTTTGCATAAATAATTCAGCTCCTACATGCAGAATCCTGTCTCTCTTGCTATCTCAGCAGGACAGTCTGCTGAGGTTTGCTTCTGTTTGGTAGCCTAGTGTAGACATCTGCCACTTTCTTCAGCTGGGTGTATGGAATCAAAGTCTGTTTTAAACCATTTATTATACACCTATGGTTACAGACCTCTACCCAGCTTGAGTTGCAGCTTTGACTCTCTCTTTACTGGGAATACACCTAGTCACTGTCTCGCGCAGATGACAGAACAACGTACCGCAAGTAAACATCTCATTACAATCTGCAGCCATTTGTAAACCTGAACCAATGAAGACCTGGAAAGAGTTTTTAACAGAACTTTGTCATGCAGGATATGGGGCTACAGCCAATTTCAGGGACCGATTAACTCAGACGAACGCTATGGAGATTTCAGAGCTGTCCGTTCCAGCCTCTTCGGCTGATTAGTGAAATCTCAAAGCTTCCAGAAACTTTCCATTCAGCCATGGCTCTCCAGGGTGAATACAATCACCCTGCACACCTTCGACAATAGAGATGGATTATTTTCCTCCCAGGGAGGAGTATATGTGAGCAATTATCTCTCCTGGGTAGATTCTTCATCCGTTAATCTTTCCTGTCTCTATGGGGAAGGGGTCAGTGCTGACAGGGGGCCCCGGAGCATGAAATGGCATGAAAATTTTAATGTGGTGGATGTCACAGCGCCAAACATTTCTTGTCTTCATTGTCTGCCTTCTGCGTGTCCATACAGATGGACAGAACCAAGCCCACCGTGAACCATGAGAGAGGTGAAAGAGTTACAGCTAGGCTGCTAGGCATTGCCTCCTGCTATGGATTCAACCAACTGGCCAACTCTGAAGTACTATCCTGTCACTGGGGTCATTTATTTTAATTGAAAAGTTGTTGCCACTGGTCACTGGTCCCTGCTGTGCGCAATCTCTTGGGCCCGCTCTGTTCTGGGGAGGGGAGGTCTGGCCCCAGAGTGTCTGTCTGCTGAGATGGTGTTCATGGATGGAAGGTTGGTGTTCTCTTGTGGGGTGCAGCCCTCTTGCTGCGTTGTTGACTCTCAGCGGCATGCCAGCTGCTGTGGTGATGTCTCTGTTTGTGGTCAGATTATTACCGTGTGCTAATATGAAATTAAAATACTTAATGGTTAAAGGAGCCGAATAGCAGGGATTACATTACGTTTTAAGGCAGCTTCTTCCAGCAATGTAATCCCAGAGTAACCCACACAGAAGTCACTGGAGAGAGCAAAATTTGGCCCCTACTCTGCTTACGTGTGGCAGTGTCTCGCAGACAAACGCCACATGGACCAGACCCTCGGCTGGTGTAGATCAGCATTGCTTGTTTTACGCCAGTGGAGGGATCTGTCCCTGCACGGCTGGGAAGTAGATGTGATAAATTTCAGAGCTGTGCGAGAGAGAAATCTTATCCTGCGCGTTTCGACGGTATCACCTGCCCACTGATGTCTCCTTGCAGCATTCCACTAACATTCCCAGCTCCTGAGTGACTCTGAACCACGGCCCTCATCGTGAAGTGTCAGATGACTGGCAACTGGTTATACCAGTGTAAACAGTTCAACTCCACTGATTTCAATGAAATTAGTCCAGATTTACACAGACAGCAGAATTTGGCTGGATGACTGTAGGTTAGGGTGACCAGATGTTCCTATTTTATAGGGATGGTCCCAATATTCGGGGCTTTGTCTTATATAGGTGCCTGTTACCCCCCCCCACACACACACACACACTCATCCCCCATTTTTCACACTTGTTTTCTGGTCACACTACCGTAGGTACACGATAACTCTTTTGTTAGAACAATAGCTAGAATTAAAAGACACTCCTGCTTCCTGAACGGTATTTATGTATCTGGCGCAATGTGACCATGACATTGGGTGAAGTCCTGATTACATCAAAATGTTTCTGCTTCCTGGTCGCAACGCAGAAACCTCACCTGACTTCATTACCTCTCCTAACGTTACCAAATGTGACCTTTCTGTCTAGCAGCACTTGACTGCTGCATGGGAAACTGGAAAGTATTGTATAAATAAGTTAGCTTCGGGGCCTGCAGTCTTCATATAGACAAACAGGGTTTAATGATACTTTATGGTAACTGGGGATGACAAAGATGGACTAATTTTTTTCCCCGGCTGCTCTCCTTGCAGGTGTTTCTGAAAAGCGACCGTGTGGCCCGGATGGTGCAGAGCGGGGGTTGCTCTGCAAACGACTCCCGGGAAGTCTTCAAGAAGCACATCGAGAAGAGGGTGCGCAGCCTTCCGGAGATCGACGGCCTCAGCAAGGAGACTGTTCTGAGCTCTTGGATGGCAAAATTCGATGCCATTTACCGTGGCGAAGAGGACCCACGTAAACAGCAGGCCAGGATGACTGCCAGCGCCGCCTCGGAGCTGATCCTCAGCAAGGAACAACTGTATGAAATGTTCCAGAACATCTTGGGAATCAAGAAATTTGAGCATCAACTTCTATACAATGCGTGTCAGGTAAGAGTCCCTCCCCATCTGGGGGATCGAGTCATTGATGGTACCTCACGGGCCGTTTTTCTCTCATTATGCTTCCCTGTATACTGCCAGCTGGTCACTATCATGGGGAAACGCTCTTCAGTGCATCCTGCAGAAAATTGTGTTAGTATTTGAGTCTCCGATGCACAAAGGGTGAACATTTGATGCAAACTGGCTTGGTGAGGTGGTGCTGGATTTTCTGTGACCTGTTGTGCGCTGTTTGTGAAGCTAATGAGGCTAAACAAGAGCCAATGCCTACCATCCTTGCCCATGCCTGACCCAGTGGAACCACTCTAGGAGTTAAGGGAGAAAAGATCTATTACCTAATCCTTGCTGCTTGTGGTACCACGGGCTGAGCAGGTAAAGGTCTCTGGGCTTCCACTTCATTCTGCCCCCTTTCTCTGTCCCTCTCCTTGTATGTATAGGGACAGTGGGTGGTAAAGAGGGGGTGGCAATGCATGTGGGATATGGAGGGAAGTGAAATAGGAAGAGGAGCAGCAAATGGAATTGTGAGGAGACCGTGGTCGTAGGCTTTAAACTCGTGCTCTGGCAGCTCTTTTTTTCTTCTGTGTGAGGCACTGTTCTAGGGATTTTGTTGGGGATGTTCTCTGGCCTGTGTTCTACAGGAGGTCTGACTGGATGACCACAATGGTCCCTTCTGGCCGTGGAATCTTTGAACTTTGTGAGGTTCACAGACTGTTGTTTGAAGCTTTGCTATGGCCCATCCAACTTTGGATCGCATCTCCTTTGCCTAAGCCAGCCTGGTTTAGATGCTTTGTCTTCACTGCTAAAGAAGGTGAGTTTTTATTGCAGGATCACTCATGCAGGGCCGTAAAATCCTAGTGGAGACAAGGCACCTGTAATTTTACTGACAGGTAACTAGGCTGAGGTCATCCATGGGCAAGACACAGTGCTGTCCTCATGTAGCTACCTCATGATAAACACTACAGGTGCCTTTTCTGCACTGGGATTTTACAGTAGGACAACGAATGCATGTTAGTTACCTCGTAACTCCCCTGTCTTTTTGGCAATGAGGACTTCACCTCAAGTGAACTGAACTCAGACTCCTCAATAGTGACGAGCAGGACATTCTTTACAGAGTAAAGAGATCCTCCAAGCCATTTCCAAGGAGATCTCAGCCTTCCTGCTGTATGGACAATGAAATGATTTTGTCACTTTCTCCCCATTTCAGTAATTTGTGCCCAGTAAAGGCGAATTTTGCACCGTTCTCTCTTCTCTGAGTGCAGATGTTCACATAATCATGGAGACAGTCCTGCTATCATGTCACAATGAAAAAGGATCTAACTGGCATTACAGTTCTGGTTAATAAAGTGACTTCTTGGCAGAGATTGTAAATAAGAGAGACTTAAGCACCAAATGGGCAGAGCAACCTCAAAGCATATCCTGGGTCATGGTATACTCTGCAGTTCCACGGCCAGAGGGCCATAAATATGTAACACAATAAGACTTGGCAGATTTATTTTGTGTGCAGAAATGCTTCTACCTCAAACTGCATGACGCTCCTGTAGTAATCTATGGGAAATGTTGGTGTCTACCTCAGAAGTTTAAAAAACAGCAAAAATGGCATGTGCTCCTCTAATCCTCTTGAGGTTGTCTCAGGGAGCAGGAAATGCTCCAGAAAATGATTATTTTCACCATGACTGGACCCGCAGCAATGGGCCCTGGATTCTTTATACATTTTCATGTGTCCCATCACTTCCTAAACTGGGGGGGGGATACAGTAGTTATTCTATGCATTGTTAAGATGCATTCGTTAAGGAAAATGGTTTCTTCTCAGATTTCATCTTCATCAGTAGTGGAGATGCAAACTGAAGCGTCCACTCCAGTGTTGTTTCCTTGCAGCAGTGTTCTCGGGCACATCTGAACAATGGTTTTCCCTCGTCCTGCCGTGTTGACCTGTCAGCCATGGAAAGGCTCCGTGCCAAGGGAACTTTTACTTTGCAGGTGACTTCCAGACAGCTTGCCCAAGTAGGAAGTTGAGCGTTTGTTTTTATTGACCTGTCTTTCCATTCATTCTAGCCTACTTTCTCTCCTGGATAATCCCTGGCTGTATGTTAGGAGTACCAGTTAATGCACTCACTCTGGACTGGTGGAGCAGATAGCTACTTGCAAGGCAGCATTGCTGCCCGGTCGCCACTTGCTAGAAGCTGCAAAAGAAGTGTACTCGGCAGCATTTCTTAGCGTCTGAGAGTGACGTCTGAGCACAGGTCCTTGCTCCAGCTGGACTGACGAGCGAAATTGCCAGGCTCACACCCAAATCTGGGTTTCGCATGTAGACCGCTTTGCTCATACGCTTCAGCTGCACAGCTAAACCACCTGAAATCATTGTGGCCAACCCCACGCATTCAAAAATCCTCCCTCCTCCAGCCCCAAAGATCATGAGGCTGGCTTAAAAATCGGCAGTGGGAGATGATCAGAGAGTGGGCCAGTGATCAGGTCAAAAAAAAAAAAAAAGCAGGTGCGGGGCATGTTTTACCTGTGAGCATGAGAAACAGCAAATGGAGTCACTGCTGTCCTAGCCATGGGGTAAAGCGGCTTGCCAGTTTCTGTGGAGGGTCAGAGATCAGCGCTTCATTGCAACCAACCGCCAGTCTGTTGTGACGCGCGTGGACACTGCGGACCATCTGGAAGGCCAGTCCTAACCCAGATTTACACTGGGAGTGAGGCTGCTTTAGTGGAGACCCTGAAGTTAGTCACCCTTACTCTGGCTTACGCAACATAGCATCAGCCAGCGAGCCTCCGTTTGCATTAGCCACCCCATTCCTGCCAGCATCTCATCCTCCAGCCCACCCTTCCTAAGGGCCTTCGATCACACACACCAAAGTGTAAATGACCCTTCCATCTCACGTACCGGCCCTGGGTGGCTGTTGGTGTATATTTAATCATTGCCGTGCTACTCTAGGTCAGCGAAAGCCGGTGGCGCGTGACATCTTTATGACTGGGGGGAGGAGTATAGAGCCAGGGCCCATGCCAGTTGCAAATGGCTAGCGGAGCCCCTTTCCTGTGTACAATATTTCCTGCAGTCAACTTGTTAGTTTTACTGCAAAAGTGAAAGAGTTTAATGCTGGGTTTGTTTCATCCCTCCTTTGTGATCCTTACTGAAGCAGCAAGGCTGCGGTTAGGCTTTTAAGAGAGGTGTGGGGGCTTTTTCATTGAAAATGTGAACGCTACTGCCAGTGCTGCATTGCTGTTTCTAATATCTGTACGGTAACCATCACAACTATACAAGGGGAAAGCGCCTTCTATGAACTGCCACTTGAAAACCTCCGAGCTTGAAGCGTTGGCCCTAGTGAGAAAGAGTTGCGCTCTTTCATAAGTGTCTCCGTAGAGTTCAGAATGCGCAGATTGAAATACTAATGCCTTCGAATCTGGACTGGGATGTTTTTTGTTGTAATTTGCCATGTGTGAAGGTTGGATTACAGCTGTTCTCATGAGATCCTGAGGTGGGGCTTTTTCCCCTTCTCCCCATTCATCTCCTGCATTTCTATAGCTGCTGTTCAGGAGACAGCACAGAGTCAGCCGAAAGAGGAGTGCTCTGAGGGGACCTCCCCTCTTCTGTGAGCTCCCAGCACTTCAAAATCCCCTCCCTCTTTGCTTTGAGGACCTCGTGGTGTTTCCTGCACCAAGAGCCTTTGTGACGTCATTTATATCCAACTAGCAGCACATAAAGCAGAGCAAGGTCTTAGCTGCAGCAGATTGTTCTCTGTTCTTACCGACATGCCCAGCTCTGGGTTGCGGTGTACGGAGTAACCCTCTGCACTCCCCAGCCACACCCAGCCCCCTTAGAAAGCAGCAGCAGCTCCACATGGCCCTATATTATGGAAACTTCCTTGCCAGCGGGATGTTCTTTCAGAGCATGCCGGCAGCCATGATCGTGAATGAGGCACTAACATTACCACTGAGCAATACAAGGGGCTCTCCCTGCCGCCCTTTTGTTACGCACACTTCAGACCTAGTACATTACTTCTACATCTTTCTCCCCCTCTTGGACTGTGAGATGCTAGATCTGCAAATCAGTCAGCCCCCATGTAACGGTGCAGAGCACAGTGGCTCTCACATTGGTGCCTAGGCCTGGAGCACTTTAGGTGCACTGTTCCTTGGATACTAACATGGCTGGTGGGGAATATTGGTGCAAGCTTCAAATGAGCATTTAAAATGTTTATTGCTTGCATTGTACATAGCAGAAACCCAGGGATGTGTCCTATGAGTAAAATATTTTCGTATTATATTCACTGTTGATATATGAATGTGTATTAAATACAAATTCTTAAAAATGTGTTTGCCTGCCACATCTGACCGGCATTTTTCTGGTTGTGCTTGAAATAATAACATTCATCTAAGAGCACTAAAGGCTCACGTTGTGCAGGTGTGCATAATTAAATCACGCACACGCCTATAGTGGATAACGAATATGAACAGCTCCTGCTCCTAAATGCCACAGAAGAATTTGACCGTCTCTGAAAAGGCAGGCAGAAAGATTTGATAGCTACAGAATGCTACCTTGTAGCTTCTCTTACATGTGTGGTTTAAGTAAATCACAATCTACTCTGAAACTAGTTTGACTTGAATTTATCTGATGCATATGTACCAGTATTAGAAAACTATGTATTTCCTTGATTGGCTCTCTTTATTTCATTATTCTTCTCAGAGCTCCCAGTGTTGCGTCTTGTTCATAAACAAAACATGTTTTTATTGTTTCATGCGGGCTGGACAAAGCACAATGACCAATATGGTTGCAAGCAAAGTCATTTATTCCAGGGCAAAAGCCATCTTATATAATACTTCATGCACTGCTCACATCCTCTTCTTGCAGTTACTGATTGGTTAAAAGTTACAAGCATACACAAAACATGAACACAACTTAATTCTCATAGGTCACTTAGTATTTCACTTAACAAGCAAAATTATTATACTATTTTTCTCCTGCCCACAATAACATAATCAGAAAAGGAGTTACCCATCGTCCTTGGCCAGCAGCCACTTCTTACTAAGCAATTTTATCTATTTCACACGTCCTTGGGGCCTAGCACTGTAACATCACATCCTAGACACCAAGGCAGCATAGGGATGATAAATCCCCACATCCCAGTACACTGCCATTAATGCAGTTGGAGAGACAAGGTGGGTCTAATATCTTCTATCAGACCAACTTCTATTGGTGGGTGAGAGAGAGAGAAGTTTTTGAGCTTACACAGAGCTCTTCTTCCACCTCACCCATCGTGTCTTTAATATCCTGGGAACGACCAGGCTACAGCACTGCAGACAACTAATGAAGTTAATGATTCAATCACTCATGCTTAGAAAAGCTAACAAGATCTGTTTGTGATATTGTTCCAGTTATTTTTGTGGTTGATATCGTGGCGTCACAATGCACTGTATTCTGCAGACTTAGATACTACTCAGTAAGATCCTGAACTTTCTTTAGTATCCATCTTGACAAAAGCTGAATGCATTATAGAGTTCAAGCCTTTAGAATTAGGTATTAACATTACCAAATTGGTGCCAATGTGTCCAACGCTCTCAGAACAGAGTACTAGTGCATTTAGCATCAGGAAATCCGTGCTCTCTGTGCCAGGAGCCTAATTACAAAAACCGATATTCCCCCAGATGTACCCATGCAAGAGCCAAGAACATAATTTTCATGTTGACAAATCTGCCGTTTTACTGCTCTCCTTTCTTACCTTGCTAAAGGTATGTCATAATAATTATAATGTTTTGCACTTTGCTCGCACCGTTCATCTGAACGTCTTGACATGCTGTAGAAGGGTGGTTAAGTATTGCCGGCCTATGTTAATGATGAAGAAGCTGAGTCGTGGTGGTTAAATGATTTGCCAAGGGTCAGCAATGCCAATCCAGGGATAGTGCCCAAATCTCCTGGTTTCTAGTCTAATGTTAGTGCTAGATCATGCTGCCTTCCCTGACCCTATTTCAGGTGGGTAAAGAAATCCATTTCAGGTTTTCTTTTGTTGTATGCAAAGTGGTAGCTACTATTGCTAAACTGAGGAATGCACTATGTGAATTCTTGCTTCTGTCTGCGGTATTGGTCCGTGTTTTGCTTAAGCAAAATGACATGGTTTTCATCGAAAAAGTTCCGTTTTTGAGCACTTAGAGGTATAGTCTCCCTTTGATTCATGCACAGAGCTTCCAGTGCTATGAATGGTAGTATGGGATATAAGGGGAGTGGGCGTGGCCCTTTCCTCAGAAGGAGCAAGGGCGTAGGAGAAGGAAGTCTCTGCACAGAAAATCAGGCACAGCCAAGCTTTGGGAGAAAATGTAGCTGCAGGTTGGCAATTTAGTTGCTGTTTAACAAGAGAGGCAAATCCCAGGTAGGGTGTAAGGCTGGGCCAAATAGAGTGGGTGGAATCCTGGCCCCAGTGAAGTCAATGTCAACTCGCCCACTGACTTCAATAGCATCAGGATTTTACCTAGTAAGTGTAGATTCTCTGCAGAGCAAGGTAGGAACTCCAGCAGTGTTTACACAGGCTTCTAAGAGTGCATTTTCACTGTAGATTACGCTGCTGCCTTACTGTGACCCGCTGTTAATTATGTCATGGACGGCATATTTCTGAATTCACTTCTAGAGGATATATTTATGTAGAGGAAGGATTATTTCTAAAGGGATTTTTAAAATTTTTAATACTATATCTCTAAGCAGTATTCTACAAGTATTCATAATGTTATGATGTTATGATGGGATAGTTTAATTTGAGCAATTGATTTTGGATTATCGGCAGATAAGTCTGCTCAATGGTCTGTGGGAATGCTGGATGGGATGGGAACTGAGTTACTGCAGAGAAATCTTTTTTGGGTGCTGGCTGGTGAGTCTTGCCCACATGCTCGGGGTTTAGCTGATTGCCATATTTGGGGTCGGGAAGGAATTTTCCTCCGGGGCGGATTGGCAGGGGCCACGGAGGTTTTTCGCCTTCCTCTGCAGCATGGGGCATGAGTCGCTTGCTGGTGGATTCCCTGCAGCTTGAGGTCTTCAAATCTCACTTTTGAGAATTTCAATAACTCAGTCATGGGTTCGGGGTTGTTATAAATGTGTATGGGTAGGGTTTTGTGGCCTGCCTTGTGCGGGAGGTCAGACTAGATGATCATATTGGTCCCTTCTGACCTATGAGTCTATGAGTCTATAATGTAATGGAAGTGATCCTGTGGAATCCGCACAAATAACAAACAAACGTGATTGAAGTCGTTGGGAAGGTTTTGACGAAACAAAGATGAGATGAAGTTACAGTGAGATGTTGATGGATTTGTCTAACAACTTTCTGAAATTTTTAAATAGTGCACACAGTCTAATAGTTTTGCATATTTACATATGTTCCTGCAGAGATGACTTATTCCTTTGTGACAGTGTAAGAATAAAACATCTGGGCTCCTAATGAAGAATTCATTCATTGTGTTTTGTGTATATGCAAGACAGATGTTTAGATCTATATTGAGAGGCAGGGATGGTCTTGTGTGTCAGGCCCTGAACTCAGAGCCAAGAGACTTGGGTTTAATTCTTAGTTCTGCCTTAAAATACCTCTGTAACCTTGGGGAAGTTTTTTAGGACCAGATTTTCAAGAGTGTTTAACCCCACTATGATGCTCCAATTGGAGGCTGAGTTGTTTTGAAAATGTGATCCTGGCAGTCGGACTTTTTTGCAGAGGCACTGACAACACGCAATTCCCACAGGCTTCCATGATAGCTGTGTCCTTGGCGTGCCTGAAAATCAGGTTGTGTTAATCTGTGCCTCAGTTTCCCCATCTGTGAAATGGGAATATATTTACCTACCTCACTTGCATATTGAAAGTCCAAGAAACCAACAAATGTGAAGCACACTGAGAAGAGATAGGTAATTGCAAAGAACTACTATTAGATTAATCCTTTTATTCTGCATCTGGACTCCCATTACCTGTAATCACCTGCATTCTTCCATTTTCCTACTAGAGAGAGAGCGATAGTTTGGCATGGTTCTTATCACCTGTTACTGACCATGGCTGACATTGGTTTCAGGCATTCATCTTCTAAATGTATGTGCTTCCAGACTTAAAAGCTAATCCAATATTTTTCTTTTCAGGCCCCCAGAGTGGCATATACATTTTTCTAAAATATCAGTGCTATAATTCCAATAGATATGAAGCTTAAAACAAAGGGTCCCAAGTACCCCTTGCTCACTGAGTAATACATATTAAAACATGCCTTAGGGTAGCATTCTTTCACATTCTGTCCTGCCAACCTTAGTGTTAGGTAAAATAGTTCTGTAGAATGTAAGTGTGTATGTACAGTATATACAACACAAACATAATGAGGTTCATCCCCATCTAGCGGCTAGTCCACGTAGCAAGATAAAAGCTTGCTACTGCTACTAGCTAATGGAGTTATTCCTTTAGCTCAGGTGCTGGGAGTCTGTGCTTTTTAGATCTGAAGACTTGAGCTCAAGTCTTGCTGAGTAGAGCTGGCCTAAAATCGGAATTTTCATCCCACGGCAAATTCAGGTATTTTTGTTTTCATCCTAAATCAGGATAAAAACCTGAAATATCAACAGAAAAAAAAAAAAAGCTGTTGAAGAGAGAGTCCCAAAAAAATTCAGTTCAGAAATGTCAAAACAAACACTTAAACATTCTCTCCCAATTCAAATATTTTATTTTGGATTGATTCAGCATCAATTTTTGTCCCCCTTAGCTACAGTATGACTCATGAGAGTTATAGTTAGGTTGTTATGTGCCCCCTTTCTCCTTTATGAGCCAAACTGATAGGCTGGACTACATTTCCCATGATGCACCACAGCAATTCAGTGAGGGAGGGACTGTGGTGCATCATGGGAGATGTATCCAAGTCAGGGAGCTGAGCTGATAAAGGAGAATAGGGACATGAACCCCTATGAGGCAATGCAGCATCTCAGGCAGACACAGATTAAAGTGAAACTGACCCAAACCAAAATGTTTTGATTCAGTTTGAAAGACTAAAATATTTCTATTTGGGTCTATTTACATGCAACTAAGGGCTGGTCTATACTCACCTCCAAGATTCGGCGGCAGTCGACGGGAGATAGGCAAGCGACGTAAAAAATGTGCGGAACTCACGTCGACTCCGCTGCTTCAGTTCTGCGCACCGTCCATACTGCGCTGTGCCACTTTTGGAGGTGGCTTCCGTAGGTCGATTTCTGCATCAACTGAGCGAGTCTTCACAGACCTCTCAGTTGATCCAGAGAAATCGATCTGACTGCGGCAAATTTTCTGCCATCAATATAAACCTAGCCTAAATGTGTACTTTACGTTTTCCCAATAGAAAATCAAAAACATTCAGCAAAATCAAAATTTTCTAGTGGAAAATTTCAATTTGGCAGCAACTACATTTTCCATTGGAAGAAACACTTTAGCTAGTTGAGAATTTTCAAAGTGCTTCTGACTCAGTAGCTGGCACATACTTCAGATCTATCCATCTTTGTGCATGTCTCTGTGCATCTTTTACTACAGAGATGCAGATATGCAATAACAGACACAATGTGCATTTGTTATTTTTCACTCACTTTGGTGGCCGCTCACCTGCATTTTTCAGATGACTTTTCGGCCTAACTATATATACCCAAGAGCTTTACTGCATTGAAGAAGAAAGAATTAACATTTTTTGAAGAACGCTTTAAAATTAACTCATCGAAAATACATTTTTTTAAGGAAAAGGAATTATTCTGTAGTTCGCACATTGCAAAATTTAACTCTGCAGTTACTGCTGTTTTAAACATCAGTAGGCTGTTTAACGACCCCGCTGAAATGAGGTTTGTCTCAGTCTAGTCTCCAGTGGAAAAGTATCCAACACACAAAAACCACACCAACCTTGGCACTAATAGAGACTCCCCCATTGGCCAGCTCTCCTCTGGGAGGCTCCGTTTTGAATTGACTATGAGCTGTGACAGAGAAGCATGAACTGCCATTATGATGCACCTGTTCTATGGATTGAGTCAGACTTTCAAATCAGAAGGGACCACCACATCGTCCTGCCTGACTTCCTGTATATCACAGGCAACTAAACATCACCCAGCACCTGGACACAAAGCCAACAACCAGGATTAGACCAAAGTATTACAGCCCTCAGGTGACTAAACTACTGTGTGTCCCAGGCGGAGAACAGCGTAAACAGAAGACTTCAGTCTGCGCAGCTGTCCCAGCTAGCACCTTCACAACCACAAGCTTGGTTCCCTCTCTTTGCCTCTGTCGCTGAAAGTAACACGAGTCCTTATTATTGCTGAATCTAATGTGTAAACGCCCCCCTCTCTCCATAATCCTTGGTCGATGTGCTTGTAAAATAATCGCTATTTCCAAGCCTGTAAAGCACCACGCTCCGTTTTCGGCAATTCAGTGTTTATTTCCATGGTAACAGAAATGGCAGCCAGAAGCCTGCTTCAGGGTTGTAATTACTCTTGTAGCTTTCCACGGCTAAGGCTCACATGCTTGTCAGTGCCAGAGTACCTTCTAAAGATGTTTTGGGTGGTAAACTGGAACAAGAGAAGTACTGAGTGAATTGAACAAAATCGGCTCTTTTATGATCACCTTTTTGTAAAAGTTATCTAGTAAAACAGCGGATTAGGATTCTTTAAGGGTTAGAGATTTATTATTTAAAAGAAATCCAGACTCACGTCGGAGAGGTGTCTGAAAGGTGATGAATGGGGAGTCCAGGTTTACAGACTTTATTTTACCACTCTTTATTTTACCACTCTTTATTTTTACCATTTGTAGCTGCCCCGTTTTGAGAAAAGGAGGCCCTAGGTTTATATGTAAAAATGTGTATGGGGAAGTAGAGCAGTTACTAGGGTGGACCAATCAAAGGTCATTTGGGTGCCTTGGAGGTCAGCTGTGTGTGCAAAGTAGCCCTTAAAGTGTGATTCATTTCTGATAAGTGACTGTGTAAAATTAGCCCTGTGGGTTTCCATGTTTGTGTGTCAGTTCTTTCCCTACCGAACAGGTTCAGCTTACCAAGACTTTTTTTTAATAGTGGGAACCCCTCTTTTCCTTTATCAGTTATGCAGATGCAACCTGGCCTCTGAGAGTCAAGCCTGGGTTCTTTCTTGCCTTCATGTCCTTCGAGCACGATGACCGGACCTGGAGAAAGCTGGTCAAGTTTAAGGGGGGAACCTAGGCTGGTGAGGGAGGGACCAGGGGTTGGGATATAAACAGCAGAGCCTCAGTGTGTTTCGTAAAGCTTTGTTGATCGTAGGTCTCCACGTTACTTAGAGCTAATGAAACCGTTACTACCAGTAATGAAGTTCAGCAGGTCGAACTGGCCCCCGAGGCTGCTGGGGTGTGTAATTCCCAGTCTGGATAGTCGTAGACATGCTAGCTCTGCCCCAGCTGGCGCTCAGAAGTAGCAGCCTAGCCCAAGCCACGTCTTCCTGCCTAATCTGGGAATTGCCCTTCCCAGCTGCTATGGAGACCTACCCTTAGTGACACCAGTGCATCATCCCGCTTTGCTTTCAGCAGGTTTGAACCTGTAACTGACTGGAGTGTGGTGAACAGTCGTCCTGACGATGGACTCAGCTCACAGAGTCTTTGCTATACTGGCTGGTGAGAGCAGAGGGGTAAATTGCAGTAATTCCTTGCCTTTCTCAGCGCAGGTAACTGAGCACACATCTGGAGCAGAGCTGTAGGGTAAGAAGGTGCCATTTGTACGTAGCCGCTTTTCAAACCAGAACCACACTTCAGTGGTTTAAAGGCTCTCTCCTTCTGTTGGGTATGATACATAAAACATGTATGTACCCATGTAGCCATTGGCTGCTGGCTAATCTTTGATTTTCTGCACCATTATGAACAGAGAGAGTAATCTCAACTCCTCTAATTATATGTAAAGCAGATTAGCTCTTCCATTAAACAAAATAAATCTGACATAGCATTAAATGGCGCTCTCCGGTGAGGGTCGATCAGCAGCTCCTATGAAGAGTAGCCAAATGCTGCTGAGCAGATGGTCGTGGCTGAGACATGGTCCATTAAACTCATTTGAGAGGCTTTCATTTCGTCAGAGGGTTTTTTAACCCTTTCTTTACCAGCTGGGGGGTGTGTGTTGTGTGCAGTGAGAGGTTGGGTTCTGCTTCTGCGGTGGACTCCGTTTTCTGGGTTATGGATTTGTTCTGGAAACTGAACTGGGGCACGTGAAATAAATCTGAAACACCAAGGGGGAAATGAGGCTGGCATGCGCGTGCCAGTCGTAGGACTCCCTGAAAACTCTCCTCCGCCACAACACAGAGCTTTGATGAAGCGTGCTCCGTGGTAGCCGTTCACATCTGAGCTACCTTCCTTTTTTCTCCGGTTCCATTCAGGGTTCGCTACTGCACTGTCGCCACGGTACCGAACCCCGATGAGTAACCTATTGCTAGCCTATGAGGAGAACGTGACCAAGGGAGTTGCAGCTGCATGTTTCCCCCCACCTAATGAACAGACAGACAGAGAGCTCTGCAGTGCTTTTAGAGGAAACCGACTTCAAAAGGCTCCGAAGTATAATAAATACAGAGCAGCGCAGCCAACCGGTCGACGTTAGCACTGTGCAGCACTAGGGGACTGGGAATGCGCCAGGCACAGCGGCCTTGGTGCATTTCAGGCAGCACATTCGTATTACATTGAAAACCATTATGCTGCAGCTAGTGGGCTGCACGGCCAGCTTCAGCAGGAAAGCACCGGCAATGCTGATGGTGGCAGACACTTTAAGATCCAAATCCAGGATGGTTTTATTTTTTTGAACGTTCATTCGCCAGGCAATTGTTTGGTTTCATTTGTGCTGTAGTGGTATCGTCCAGCAGTGCGGGCGTTCTGCATGGGCTGATTAATATTCACAGTCCAGAGTTTAAATTGCCATTAGGATGGCTCTTCAATTTTTTTTTCTGTAAATTTGCCTCTCTATGCTATTCATCATCTGTGTTCAAGCTGAAAAGGGGACATAAAAACAAATCAAGAAATACATTGTAAAATATGAGCGCCAGCCTCTCTCTGAACCTCTCTATTTAGAGTCTTGTAGTGCCTTTTCCCCTAACTGAAGAGCCAGTCTATTGGTAGAATTTCCCTATTTCCTCACCAGATATATTTTTAATCAAATCAGAAGCACCATTTCAAATGGATATTTGTGAATACAATTATTTCATTTCAAGAAAAAGAAGCTGTGCTGTGAATTCCTGACACTAGGTAATAGCTTTCGGAGGAAAGTAGTAATGATCACTTTGCAAGCACCCAGCACATTGTAGGGGATTTGCCAACTGAACCTACCATATGCAGAGGATCAAAGAACTTTAGAAGGGGAAAAGTTTTCAAATTGAATTACGAGATGGGGGAGCTGCTTTGGAAGTGTTTGAGTGCCTCTGATCACCCCAATCAGCTTAATGGCATGTAGAGATGGGGAAATAGACTTCAAACCAGAAGACAGTTATGGCACCATGAAGACAGATAGTAAGACCACACCTGATGTTTCTGTGCAGGATGGATGCTGAAGTGGGGAAGAACTGGCCAGGGCTATAGAAATAATAAAGGTTCTCCAGGGGACATTAAGTGTGACAGGTTAGGAAAACTTAGCTTTAAATTCACTCCTAAAGAGGAGATTTGATGAGGTTTAAATTGAGGCCCAAAATAGAAAATGATAGGTATATGCCCCAAAATAGCTAGTGAGAAGGGTAACAATTAAAAATGGGAAAGTGTGGATGGAAAAGAGACCTGTCTCCTAAGCTTCTTTATGCAGAGGTTCATTGAAGTGCAGAATGGACTCATAGATTTGCAACGATTAATATGCTGAAATAGGTTTTAAAAGGAAAAACAATTTCCAAGTTCAAAACCCTAGACAGGCAGGCCGAGATTTAATGGAGTCACACACTGCTACTATGGTGACCTTTTTGGCTGTGTGAAAATTCTGGGGGTCGATGTCATTTATCTTTCATGACAAAGATGCAGGGAACACTGATGGATCAGTCACATTGCACCTCAGTACCGAGTCAGTGGGAGGGAGGAAAAGTAAGAGACCTTTCAAACGTTATAATGCATCTAGGCTTCATGGAGCAGAGGTGGCCCCTGTTGTAGCTCCACTGTGCAAGGATGAGGCAGGGTTTGGAGGGGCCAAAGGATTCAGCTTTATACTATTCAGTATAGGTTCTTCTTCTACCCCCATCGTCATAGTATTTGAGCATCTTCCCTTCATGCACTGAACTATCGGACCTACATTTCTCACATGTGGTTCATTATTTCTCTCATTCTCTGGGCTTCCTTATGTGCAGGGAACACCCCAGGGCAGTGCAGGTTGTTCCAGCCGTTAGGGAAAGGATCCTTCATCCCCAGCAGAGATGCACAGGCTTAAGGGTGGAGACACCTGCCCCAGTATATCTGTGTGTCATTACAACCTCCTCAAAAGTAAACTACCAGCCCAAGTTACACATCAGGGATGTCGTCACTCTATAAATCCAAACTGGACATTGTTCATCACTAGACACTAGGGGCCTAAATAATAAACAAAAACCAACGTCAAGTGTATTACGAAAGGTCTGCGGTAATTTAATAATAATCCACAGAGTCAAGCAAACAACCGACACTGACAGAAGGTAATGGGACAGATTCTATACTTAGAACAGAGACGTTCCCTCGCCTTCCATTGGTTTCAGTGGTAGTATTGTTGCTGAGGGTAGAATTTGGCCTGTGTGACAGGGTCAGGCCAGACAGCTATGCAAGGGTGCTGGAAGGCATGTATGTTAGCCCCAGGCTCAGCAAAGCCCTATTCCCTGGGTGATTCAGTTGGGGCTGATTAGGCAATTAGGCCACCTGGGGCTGCTTAACTAATTAGGCCACCTGGGGCTGTTTAGGCCATTAGGACACCTGGGGCCAATCAAGGAGCCCCGCCCCAAACACTTAAAAGCCTTCAGTTCAGGCAGGCAGGTGTGGAGTGAGGAGTCTGGAGTAAGGAGGTGTGGAGTTTGGAGAGCAGAGGTTGGAGTTTGCAGTTTGAAAACCTGCAGATTGGAGTTGGCAGTTTGGAGCTGGCAGTCTGCAGTTTGCAGCTTGCAATCTGCAGAAGCTTGGAGTTCCTACGGTTGCTGCCACAACACCGGAGGCAGAGGACCCAGCTGGGGAAGCAGGGAGCGGACCACGGACTGACCCAAAGGGAAGGTAGCAGGACTCAGGGGCAGACAAGGCCCCGTCTCCTCCCCACCCCTCCGGCTCACCTTCCCCCAGCTGCACCACCGGCCGGGCCGGAAGAGCGCAGGACCCACGGGGCGGAGTACATCTACCTTTTCCCCCCCTTACCCTGTTACACCTGAGAGTTGAATTTATTTCAAACAATGCCTCATTTCCTTGTGAGGATGAGTTCAAGCCCTATATCTGTCTGTAACGCAAGCTGCATGGTGAAAAAGCAAATGAATGCCACAAGGTGTGAACTATGTTTTCTGTTAGCAGTATTTTAGCAAAGCAGATTCTCACTCCTCTCTCTTTGCGTTCTCCCTGACCAAAGATGACCAGAAGGAGGCCTAACAAAGGAACGACTTGCACCTCTTTGTCTCTGCAAGTGTGGAAAGATGCAGAATTATTCTTAGCAGCATTCTGTGCTCCCCCGTAAGTGATCCTGCCAATCAATCCTGGAAGCAGTCAGCAACAGAAGGTTTGTTACCCAGACCCATCTCATTTTTTGCAACTGAGCATTGACCAGAACAGAATCCACACGCAGGGGTTTTCTTGACAGTGCTATGGAAGGCTAGGATATTCAATAAGGCATAACTGGTGCATGTCTCTGCCCTGTGTTAGCTTCTTTTCTTTTTTTTTAACATGGAATGTGATGCAGCAGTTAAAGAATTAAATTATGTACTCAGGTTTTTTTAACTTAGTTTTGCATTCTATGTGAAAACGTGAACCTTTGGCAGAACTTAGCTTCTCTTCCTGTTTCATGCCAAAGTACTATAGTTTTTCTGGGTGAATTTTCAGTGATGGCCCATGAATTTTGCCTAAAAGCATCTCAGTCACATACGTAGCTCCCTATGGGAAATATGCTGAATATTCACCCCAGCTTGTCCAGGGTCCAAGGAAGATCTTGTGTCAGGGTTAGTCTACACTATAAAGACTTTGTCTGTATAGCTATATCAATATACCGGTAGCTATATTGGCAGACCTTCGTCGTGGAGACATGTCTTATACCGGTATAAGATCTTCAGTTGGAATAGATAACCCACGTCAGCAAATGATATAAGCTATCATGGTAAAATGACTCTTTCTTCACACCCCCGCCCAACATAATTATGCCGACAAAACTTTATAGTTGGCCTTAGAAGCAAGAGTGTTTCCTGTTGATCTTCACTCCCCTCAAGTTACATCTCAGACAACTTTCCATTATCTTTTTATGACAAAATAGAGAAATCATTCTTGTGACACATCCCATCCCACGTAGAGTATTTTAAAAGTTCCCGATCAAATATTTTACAAAACCTTCTCTAATCTTTGTTCCTGCGGCAAAGTGGTAAAAGATGGTTTCTGAGTGATAGGTGTTTATTTCTCACTGTTCATAGTGTGTTCATTCTTCCAGAAAGTAGAACTGTTGTATAGCTGTCAAATGATACAGAAGTATGGACAGTCTAGAAGAATGAAATGTACAGAGTGTGAGGAGGGGAAAGAGTTCAGTTTATAAATCTTCATCTCGTTGTTTTGAATGCAACACACAGCATCATGTCATTTTAATTCAGACTCAAGTTCAAAGATGTATGGCTCAGGCTGAGGACAGAGCAGAATAAATTTAAAATAAAATTAGGAGAACCCATCAATCTTGCATCTAAAACAACGCTAAAATAACAGCTGAGAGTAATTGTATGTGCTGGGAGGAATGGAAAATCACAGCAATTGTTTCTCCTAAAGGATCTCCCTATTGGGCTGCCTTTGCATCTCTCAAAAAATGACTGTAACTCAGGAAGCAACCAGCAAACTATATTTCATGTCATTTTAAATGCTCTGTCTCAGTATTCATAGAGCACAGAAGCTTATAGCTTTTACAGTGTTAAACTTTCATACTCAAAATATTCTGCATTGTTGGCTGGGCATGCATCTTAGTCTCTTAGTGAGAGATTGAAATTTGAGTTAAATGGGGGCTTTCATGTAAGCAAGTCAGTTGTAGTGAACTAAAGAATCCCTTACTATGACACTAAAGCTGTTAAAGATCATAGAGAATTGACCAGACTCTAACACACATGTTCAAATGTGGTGTCTGCAGGAGTGTGATGGTTGCCGGCAGGGTGAGAACTCCTTAGTACATTTTTCACATTATTTGCCATTGTCCCAATATTAGGACTGTCTGGCCAATGGTCCTAGACACAGTTTGCGATGATAAGTTGCTAGCTGAGAGAGAGCTGTGTTAGCTACATGATTTTTCATCCTTTTCCATGGGACTGCAAAGTCTTTTCATAAAATGACTGCAATTGACCTTGGCTGTGCAGTGAAGAAGGAAAACTCCTGCATCCCACTGCGTAAGGTCTGTTGGCACAACAATTGCTGGAAACAAGCCTCTTATTTGTAAGATTAATGACAAAAGTGAAAAGAAATGTCATGGGGTGCAGGAAAAGTGTGTTTCTGACCTCTAGTGCAGGTGAGAGGTGTATCTGTAAGGCTGATGGAGAGCTGCACAGACAGCTGGGGTTTTGATTTTGTCAAGTGTGTGTTGGCTCTGAGTTTATACTATGCAGAGTTTGAGGGTCACAGTTGAGGTAGGGCATGGAAGGATGATGGAAGTGGCAGCACACTGCACTACGCAGCAGCTGCTGATGGATGAACGGTGCAGAGGGAATGGAGCATATTATCCTATGGAGAGTCTTGAAATCAGTTCTTGTGCTGGAGACTTTTCTTGTAGGGGTAAGCCTTCCAGAATCACAGGGAGAGGGGAAAAGGAAACTGGCTCGGCATTTCCACAGAATATGTTCGGAAGCAGTGATGCAGTTTTGCTTTCCTCTCCTGAGCATGCATCAAGGTGAGTGACATCTGTAATAAAGAGGACCCTCTTAGGGGAAACTGACAAGGCCGCTGAAGTTAATGATGGTTAAAGGAAAACACACAGGTTTTCTGCATTCAGCTATGAGGCATGCACTTGCCCTGAATTACGATTGCAAACCATGTGTTCTGCGTCTATCGATTGCCTGACAATGGCTTACCCTTGTTTCTGTATTGGGAATAAGCAGGATCTTCTCCAGAGACCTGTGTACTTAAAGCCTTAGCCCTTTTACCCTCAGCAGGAGGATGAGCACCAGCTGAAGCTTTTCATCAGCGTGGGTTGGGAGGGGCTGAGAATTTCCCTGCTCGCGGGTTGAGTGCACAGCTTTGCTTGGCGCCTACTGAGTTGGAAATATAGCAAGCTAGTTTTTAGGCTTGTTAATTTCAGAGAAGATGTCAGAAAAGTCTTGTGGATAGTGATTATTGGTTTAAAATATAACACAGGAGGGAAGCATGTTCTCTCATTTGTTTCCTCCCTCTACTCCTTCATCCTGCTGGTATTGGAGCACGTCTGCTAGCAATTGAATGTCTCACGCAATTAAAGAGAGCACATGGATTGCAAGATGCAAATACCTTGCACACCTTTATTCAGTATCAGGTCCTGGTTTATGAAATATTTGTACTCCTGAGATGCAGTTTTATTAGAAATGCTTCAATGGCAGAATAATTTTACTGAATCAACTGATGTTAGCTACATATGGTGGAAATGTTACTATCCATGCATACCACTTTTCACATCATTCTAAATTTCCTGTATTTTTCTATCTTCCTGAAACCTGAAGCTCTCAAAATGGAAAGATGTGCAGTATAAAATTTGCAAATATCTCAAACATTCCTTACTGTAATATTTTTTCCATCACTGTTGATCATTGTCTCCTAATTGCTTAGTCTGATTTTTTTTTTCCTTCTTCTGTGCTTATTTTTTTAAATTTTATTTTTAACTTGGGCTAAGTGCCAGTTCCTCAAATAACAGCATCCCAGCTGTGCAACTGAGTTCTTGAAAATTTCTACTTTAAAAAAAATGTGACTTTGTCTGATTTGATTAAACCTTACCTTTCCCCCTTGGTTTTGGACTTCAACTCCCCCACATTGTGCATAATTATTCCCAGCCAAAAATCCAGATGGCTAAATAGCAATTTCATGCAAATTAGTTGGAAAAGCTGTGTCTGCCACTGTCTAAATTATTCAGAAATAGTCTTGTGGAGGGCAGCCAGTATCTGGTCAGAAGATGCACCCTGTTTTCAGTGGGGGAAAGCGGGCTAATTTGAAATATTATAGGAGGTGTAAAAACAAGTTATACAGCATCAAAGATATGTGTCAATAATTGATTTGATGGTAAACACAGGTAGTTATCAACAATAGGATTTTGGGGAAGGAACTATTTGCCATCCTCTAGAAAGACTGGAAACAAAATATCTTGCAGCATCCTTGCATTATTTTTAAAGAGGCAAGAGCCACTGCTTCAAGATTTACACAGTGGCTTCCTTTGGGTAGCCCCTCTCAGCAGGCCAGGTTGGAACAGAACCTGCAGATTCCATGTATTGTTGTAAAGCTTTGTTCCTCCCCTTGCTTTCTTATTGCCTACATTGTGACTCCTGGTCTTTATCATCATTAAACCCTAGGCTTGTAGGGTCAGTGCTTGGTCAATCTGTTCCTTCTTTATGTGTGATGACTGAAAAACAGCTGAGAATGTCCTGAAGTCAGTAGGAGAAGCTTTATTTCACTGGATAAAAATAGGAAAAAGAAGCTAAAATACATAAGATGAGATAATTGGGTTCATTAAACCTTTCCATCATAAGGCTAGTCACTACCGTATCCGTTGTACCTCTAAAAAAGGCCAGCTCAAAAGACGTTTCCATCCTAGAGTAAGCCATCTAGTGCATTTTAATCCAATGTGAGCCTACATTAAATCTGCAGCATTTTAAATAGTCATCTCAATAAAATGAATTCATCCTCAGAACTGACGCATATTACTGGACAAGATAGATATATTTACCCGGTACTATTGTTATTACTATTTTGTTATTACATAAATGTAAATAGAGGCCATTCAGGGGTCAGGGCTCCCTCATGCTAGGACCTACCCAAACACATCCTGCATCAAAGAATTTACAGTGTTGCAACCCAAACGAAACAGCACGGAGGGCAGTGGAGGATGAGGCAACAGTGAAGCAAACCTTTTTAGCTTAGTGAGTGTTGTGCTGCATTAGTGTGACGCGACAGGAGATTGCTCAAGAGTCATGTGGGCTTATCATAAGATATTGGATCCTAAACACAAATCAGAAGCTAACACCTATTCAAAGCTATTGATGATGATTAGGAATTTACTAACAAATCCCACTTGGTAGTAATATGTCCCATCCCATTCAGTAGGAGGAAGTCCATTCAAAGAAAGGAAATCAAAGTGGTAGCAGGGAAACCTGGTCAGCAGCAAAAGAGAAACACCCATTTGAATCCTGTAGAAGCTGACAAGATAGCAATAAATCCCTTCAATAGCATTAAGGCCTGCGCAATAGGAAATCAACAGGGAAAACCTCTATTTGATATGAATAAGACACAGACAAGCATCCCTCATGATGACATAATTAACCCAGGGGAGAAAAGCAGCAAATGAAGAGGCAGGGCTAAGTCCGGCACACCCTACAGAAAGAGAACTCAAAATAAAATACATCCACGACTCCTCACAATTCATTTTAAAAATCTGTTCTTCAACTCTTTCCAGAATATGGGGCTTTTGAGATTCTTGTCTCACCATCCATACCATTGAATAAAAAGCCATTCCCTTGGACTCAATTGCTGTTTCCTGTTGCTGTAGGCCAGAGATCTGTAATCTCTGCAGAACATTTTCACCAGCTGTATGATGTCTTGGCACAAAGGCCACCTGAGGAGCATCTTTGACACAGAATCATAGAAATTAAAGAGGAGAAGGACAAATCACTTAATTGGCCTACCTTTCCTCACCAGTGCTGGATTGCTCCCTACAGTATATTGCACCAGGTTTTATCTGTTGTGATTTTTGACAGATTTAATGGCACCCCCACCACATTCCTTAGTAGGTGTTTCCACAACCTCATATAAAATTATTAGCAATTTTTTCATCATCTGCCTGGATCTGATTTTTGGTTCAATTTCATGCCATTATTTTTAGGGTGTGTCTACACTGGAAGTGTAGGTGTGTTGGAGAATGGGTAGGCACACCATTCTTGCTTTAATTTCGCTGGCATGCGTAACTTAGTAATGAAGATGTGGCTGTATGGACTAGAAATTAGAGAATGTATCCAGGATCCTTGATACGTTTGTAATCTTTTTAGCCTGTGCTGCCTCATCTATACTCCTGTTGTTAGCTTTAATTTAGCTAGCATAGCTAACACAGGTATGCCTACACATGCCACGATCACACCTTCACTTGCATTATAGACATTCCCTAAATTATACGCATTTTGGCCACCTAAACAATCCCCCCTCTGTACTGTAAACTGGGTTCAACTTGAAACGGTCTCTGAACAACTGAGTATACACTACAGCAGAGGGAAGTTTTCAGGATGGTCTTGGGGGAGGATTAAGAGGTGGCTTTATGGTTTTTGAGAGCTTTTCCCACATGAAAAGAAGCGTGGTGAGAGAAAGCTTGAAGGTTCTTGTTGGGGAAGTGGACAAGCAGATGACCTAGGCTGTCATGGGGGACTGAAGATGGGAGTAGACTTTGCAATAACAGAACAGGATGGACGGAGAGGGTGGGGCTAACATGTGGAGGACATTGGAGGTTAGGGCAAAAAAGTTTGTGGTGAATGCAGTGGAGGAGGAGGAGCCAGGGGAGAAACTTTGAGTGGAGTGGCATAGTTAAAGTAACTCGTCAGAGAGAGAGTGTTAGCAGCAGCATGCAGCTTGAGGATGGTGAGGTAACAGGCATCGAGGCCGGAGAGCAGGAGACTGCAGTAGCTAGCGTGCCAGACGATCAGGACTTGGGTGAAAGTTTTGGATTTCAGACGTGCAGAAGAAAGTGCCCAGAATTAGACTGTGCTAGATATGCGGGCAGAGGACAGAGTCAAAAAAAAGAAGCTGAGATTATAGGACTGAGCACCAGAGGGCAAGGGTGCTTTCCGCCAAGACAGAGAAAGATGTGGTGACGAGAAAGATCAGGAGCTCCTTTTTGACCAAGTGTCAAATGCCCGCTAACCATTTATGCAGAAATGTCAAGACAGGCGGAGATTTTAGTTTGGCAGGAGGGAGACGATCCAAAATAGTGACTCTGGAAAAAGGTTTGGGGGGAATGGCAAATAACCTCCTGAGCGTGAGCGGGATGCTGTGGCTAAGAGGGCAAACATGATCCTGGCTTCATAAGCAGGGCAACATCAAGTAGGAAAAGAGAGGTGATGTTACCTCTATACATGGCAGTGATGAGACCATTACTGGATACCGTATCCAGGTCTCACATCCACACCTCAGAGTGAGAGGGAAAGAGTTGAGAGTGATTCGAGGTCTGGAAAACCTGCCATGTGTTGAGAGACTAAAGAAGCTCAAGCTATTTAGTTTATCCAAGAGATGGTTAAGAGGTGACTTGACCATGGTCTACAAGAGATTTCTGATAGTAAAATGGTTCTTTACTCTAGCAGCGAAAGGCGAAGGAGAAGAGGAAAGGGCCAATAATGGAGCTGTGAGGGATCCCCGATCAAAGAGAGAGAGGGGAGGAGGAGTCAACATACAAAACAAGACATGGATATACAGTAATAACATATTAATCTGTAAATGTTTCTGAAATAGACATCAGTTCATGCTATCACAAAGTGTTTTTGTGGAGGATCTTTTAATTAAAGCCACTATGTTCCCAGCCTAGCTAATAGACTGCTGCGTAATTCCATTCTTGTGTTGATTGCAGGGAGATCCTCAGAGATAAATCATTCCAAAGGGGACATCATGGGGCATTTCTTTTAGGTTTTGTTTGTGTTAATGGCACTACTCTTTTCACTTTAGAAAAGAGCAGCACGAAATGTTCCTGAACAGTAACAGATTGTTGTGTGAACACAAGTGCAAATACACAGGGAGCAAAGATCTCCTTTTAGACTGGAATGCTAACCAGCTGCATGTCCTCCATGGCCATCAGTTCTTATTTCCTGACTCTTATCTAAGCATAATGAACACTTAAAAGGATTCTCAGCTGTGCCCATTTTCCTCCCCCACTCTCCATTTCTCTTCTTCTTCTCAGCTCATTTGTCATACACCCCAGGAAACATCTCAGAGAGCCATGCTGTTTTCTCAGACCTCTCTGTTCATTCTACCTGTAATGGAAGGAGCATGTTTAGTGCAGAGATGAAAAATATGGTTTGGTGTAACAATGCTACAGTGGAGGGTTGGCCTTGTTTTTGTTTGTGCTTGCGTGTTTGTGTTTTCAAGTGGAATATGGAGGAGTGAATTTTACCTGTTCGTATTTGATTAAACTATATGTAGATGCAATGCACATGAGAAGGTGCTCGGTGCCACCTGGTAGCTGTGGCGTAAGCTGTGGTGGGGGTCTCAGTTCTGCAGACAATTGCAAACTTTGGAAAAACCACCAACAAAAGAGGCTGCTGTGAGCGAGGCTGAGCAAAGGCAGGCTCGCTCCGTCGGTGAAACTGCATGGAGAAGCTCTCACAGCCACTGTTCATGTGGGTACATGCTCTGTAGGATAATCAGGGGACCTCGACTTCCAGTGCTATCAGTGTGATGGGGATGAAGTGGAAGTGGCTATTGGAAAGGAAGATCCACTAGGCCCTATTGGAAGGCAGGGTCTGTCTGAAATAGTCCCGAGATTCTGGTGGCTCTGTGCCCCCGAGTGGGCTTAATCCACCCCCCAAAGGATCGTAGTTTTGTATGCTTCACACAATACAGGTGCATATGATCATCTTGGAGGAAAAATAGCCTCCAGCTGTGACTTTTCCCTGTCCTTGGGTGATGGAGCAAAACTTATGAAGCAGTTAGAGAAAAATCACTTCCGATTGCAACCAAATTAAAGGCATTTCAGGGGCAGATTCTGGTCTCAGTTATCCACATGGAGATGAGGAGTAAAGCCACTTAACTTAGTGGACATACTGTGAATTTACAGCAGTGTAGAGGACACCAGAATCCGCCTCCGATCGCAAACAGTATCATGCTGTCAGCGTGTCTATACAGTGCAGACATCTTTCAAGGTATAAATGTTAAATTTCTGAGGACCCTCTTGTAGTTGTTAAAAAGGTTCCCACAACCTTTTTGTCACAGTGTACCTGTGCTGTGCTGTTTGTAAATGGCTTTAAGAGCACTATACAAGTGCTGCGTACGGTGATATTGCTTTTTTTTAAAGAGGCATAAACATTCAACTCTACCTTGGCTCAATCCGCCAACCTGAGGCAATTCTTAATCATGGGTTTGATCTACCTCAGATACCTTAGCTACTGGCTACTGCTGTGAAAGTACTAGGCCATTGGGATTTCAAGAAAATGATGGTGGTGGTTCCTTTAATAAGCATTCTTTACAAAAGAAAAAAGTGCTATGAGTAGAAGTGATTTGAATACACAGCCGTGGAAAACAATTAGATAATTTGAAATGATTAATGTAACATTGCTCTTCATACAGCAGGCTATTAATGACAGTGAGATTGACTGACTACATTTTCTATTGCCATTACCTATTTTATCTCTTTAATTTGGCTTATGTTAACAGCAAACATATTTAACGCTGTTGCCTATATTGCAATCCTGAATTCTTACTTAATTAATTTGCAGCCGCAAATCCCCTAATGATTTGTAATTATTTTTGAATAAATATTTTGTAACGTTGCTTAATATTTTCCTTCTGACAAGAGACAAAGAAATCTCGGAAACCAGAATGGTGTTGCCATTATTTTCTTGGTCTGGTATGTGATGGAGAAGCCTGAATGTTCTCCTCGCTAAAGAACTTTTGCTGTATAGAGCTGATACAGCAGAGGTCAAGGTCAGCAGAGTGTCTTTGTCCAGCGGAGTCCTTTAAATAAAGCCATCTCTAAATAAGAATCATTACAAGGCTGTTTGGGTGGCCTAATGAAAAGAACAGTGAATGTTTACTGGCCACATTGTGCTAAAGTGGTGAAAATAAAATGTACATATTACAGTGCATATATCACTGTATCAAACACACTGAGCCTAGAGCCCGTTGTGCAAATTAAATTCAACGGCTGTCTGCCCATGGTGCACAAAACTAAGAATTTGGCACAGGTTCAATTAAAGTGTTGGCTGAAGTATACTGGATTATGCTTAAAGAACATTAACTCAAAAGCCCTGCAAGCCAAAAGAGGAGGAACAGGCAATACCCTTCCACTCCAGTCTCCTAGTAAGGGCCCAGCAGGTTCCCTCCCCCACCCCCCAGAGAAACACAAACTGCTCCCTCCCCCATTGTTTTTCCCCTCCCCCCAACCAAACTGCCCCTGCTCATATTTTCTCTTTGGACACTGGTAGTGGGGTGCAGCCATTTGTCATTCATCTAGGAAAATCAGCACCGGGTTCCATATGGGTCAATGACCTAATTGTGCAGTTTAAGTCCTCAAGAAATCATAGAAATGTAGGGGTGCAAGGGAGCATGACCGGTCATCTGTCTCAGTGCAGGGGACTGGGCTAGGACCAAGTAACCTAGACCATCCCTGATAGGTGTTTGTCTGATCTGTTCATAAAAACCAGCCCGGACAGAGATTCCACAACCTCCCTACGTAACTGGTTCTATTGCTTAACTACTCTTCGTTTTTCCTAATGTCCGACCTCAATCTCCCTTCCTGCAGTTTAAGCCGGTTGCTTCTTGCCCTGTGATGTCCCCTCGTGTTGTGTTTTCTCCATTGAAATCGTGTGTGAACTTACTGATTCAGGCATTTCCTGGCACTGTTTATTTCTGAAGCCTGGAAGGAGGCAAACAGAGCTTACCTCTTTTCCTGCCTTTGAGGCAGCAACATCATGGGCCATACACCTAGGCTGTGTTCTCTCTTCCCCTCATCCCCTGTTGGGAGATGGCACTGTTTGCATTGAACATGAAGGAGAAGCAGATCTGTGTGTCTTCGGGGCCCTGCTGGAAGTTCTGACTAGCTTGCCTCAGGGTGTCATGTCGAGGAGGGAGAGAGCCCCATGACCGTAAGCTAGTGAGTAACCCCACTCGAGTCAGTGGGGCTACTGACGTGCTTAAAGCTAGGCACTTACTTAGTGATACACTGAACCATCTTCCCAGTCAGAGGGCTTCAGAGGTGGAACCATATTTGCTCATCTGGGTTTGGTCTGAGGGGAAAGCCGGAGTCTCTTCTGGGGATTTCCATGCATGTTAGTTAGATAATACCCTTGAAAAGCTTTAAAAAGCCCGTGAGGATGCAGAATTTAAAAAATGGGACAGGTGGCAACTGTCAGCGTGTTGCCATAGCATCCATCAGATATGGAGCCAGCCACATGTTTCTTCTGATGCCACCGAAGTCAAATGATAGTGATAAAACATTAGCATGGGGCCAACATTTCCAGCTGCACAAAGGTTTTTATAGAACGACCACCACGTTGGTTGTCACTGGTATTGAATCCCAGGCCTCCATCCTCCATAGCTTGTGCTAAAGGACTAGTCCCCTAGAATAGAGCTCAGCAGGCGTATTCTCTGTGGGCCAGGTATAGAGGGTGGTGCATTGAACAGTGAGTTACCCTTACTTTGCTTCCATTTGCATTGTCAAAATATGGTTCTGCTCTGCTGAGGCCTCCATCTCCATCCTCATCTTCACATCAAAGCATTTTTCCCACTTATGATCCAATGTGAGAGACAGACAGATGTGTGCAAGACAGTCCGATTGCTTGTTGGCTGTCCCTCTTTGCTGATGATAATTTATTATTCAGTCAGTCAGGAGCCAATGTGTCATTAAAAGTACAACACATTCACTGGAGAGCTTGTCTCATCCACTTGAGGAACTTTTCCATTTCCAATACTCATACCTCTGATGTACCCTACTCTGCTTAAGACTGGCTTCTTCTAAACGTGCTAAGTTTTTTGTCCTATGTTCTCATGTTATAGTTGGCACCCCTGCTTTCCTCTCTGTCTCCAGTTCAACTCTCCTCAAATCCTTAAACCTAATGCTAATGTCCAACCACCTTGTAACTTTATCACAGAGCATTAAATTACATGTGACAGCCTCCTTTCCAATCCAGCCCCATGTAAGGTGAAAGGCATTCAGACTGTGTTAATCTTCCTGAGAATGTAGCATTTCTAGTTTCGATTCTGATAGGACAGCATGCGTGGGTTACTTTTTTTGTTTTTGTCCTGATCAGAGCCATTTGGTTCTGGAGACTGGAACCTTCATGAGATCATTCCTAGTTTTAGATAATTATGCCAACTGTTTTACAAAAAATGTGTAACCCTACATTGTCACAGGACCACTCTCTCCTATTTTAACATAAAGGTCTTTGCTGGCCCTCAACTTATTTTTTGTTAAGTTCTTTGGCTTTGTGCTTCAGCATTTGTGTGACAGCAGGAGATCTTTATCCTAGGCAGATGTTCTGTTCCCCTTGATATTGTGTCTGAACAATAAATATATGTTCAAAGTTACGTGTGTAGTCTTTTTTCACTTACATTTCTGAGCTCAGGGATGTGTTTGAAGAAGCCAAAGGGAAGGATAACAAAACAACCCAGTGCCATTTCTTTCAATTGTCAGACACTATCTGGAAAAACTATGGGTTTTTTGTGAAAAATGCAATACGAAGTTTATGCAGTAGGTAATCACATTCTATTGTCATGGTTAATAATATTGCTTCTGTTAGAACTGGGAAATTACATCATACCTAAATTTCTCTGAAACCTTTGAATGCTGTCAAATCTCAGCAAGATCTCGTAATGGGAACTAAGAGTAAGATAAATTAATCATTTTTAATTGGCACTATGAAAATGTTGTTCTGATTATTATATCTTGATGAAAGGGGACTTATAAACTCGGTGTTTCTGCTCTGAAATTAAATAAAAAGGCATTTGTTATTTGTAAGAACATCAGCCATACTGGGTGAGACCAATGGTCCATCAAGTCCAATATCCTGTCTTCTGACAGCGTCCAGTGGCAGACGCTTCAGAGGGAATGAACAGAACAGGGCAATTATCAAGCGATCCACCTCTTGTCAGCCAGTCCCAGCTTCTGGCAGCTAGAGGTTTAGGGATACTGGATGATGCGGATGTGTCCCTGACCATCTTGACTACTAACTACTGATGGATCTATCCCCCATGAACTTATTTAATTCTTTTTTGAACCCGTTATACTTTTGATCTTCACCACAGCCCCGGCAACAAGTTCAATAGGTTGACTGTGCATTGTGTGAAGTACTTCCTTTTGTTTGTTTTAAACCTGCTGCCTATTAATTTAATTGGGTGACCCCTAGTTCTTGTGTTATGGGAAAGGATAAATAATACTTCTCAAGTCACTTTTTCCACACCATTCCTGATTTTATAGATCTCTATCATATTCCCCCCTTAGACAAGAGATGACTAAGCTGAACAGTCCCGGTCTTTTAAATCTCTCCTCATATGGAAGCTTCTTCTATACTCTTACTCATTTTCATTGCCCTTCGCTGTATCTTTCCAATTCTAATACATCTTTTTCGAGATGGGACAACCAGAACTTCACATGGTATTCATGGTGTGAGTGTACCATGGATTTATATAGTGGCATTATGACATTTCTTCTGCTGTCCGTCATGCTCAATGATGACTATGGAGGAGGGAAATTTAGCACTTGTTAGCTCGGCGATGAGAACCGAGTCCAGCATTTGACATAAAGCATTTGATGGTTTGGGCAGGAGAAATGGGAGAGCTGCTTGGTATTACATTGTTGAAGGTGGTGCTGTTGATATGCTTCCTCTCTATTTGTGTCAACTGCCTGGATAGAATCATGCACCACAGATCTCCATTTACATCTGTCTCTGGCAGTATCTTCCCAGTTCTCTATGTTCTCTGTGTTCTCAGTTCTCTATGTTCTCAGTTCTCTATGCTAATATTTGCTTTCTTCAAGTTCCTTTTCAAAACGTCCTCATAGCACAGATTTTGCCCCCCTCTATCCCACTTTCCTTCCTTGAGTTTACCGTAGAGGAGAATCTTTGGGAGCCGATGATCCGGCATACGTACAGCATGACCTATCCATCTGAGTTGTGCTATAAGGCCTCAACACTGGGCATGCCAGTTCTTCCTAATGCCACTGTGTTTGGAACTCGGTCTTGCTATTTAATTCCTAGAAGATGCCACAGATGTTTCAGTTGCAGGCTTGGAAGCTTTTTGATGTGTCGCCTACATAGGGTTATTGTTTCTATTGAATACAGAAGTGCAGTCAGCACCACAGCATGATAAACTTTCACGTTATTTGCTGTAGTGATGCTATGCTGATGCCAGAGACATTTCAATGGTCTTCCAAACACTTTAGAGGTTGACTGAATGTGATGTGAAACTCCTGCTTAGGGGTGTTATTGCCAGCAACACTGCTTCCTAGATATATAAAGGTGTTGACACATTTAAGGGTTTCCCCACTGACTTGAACTTCAGATACGACATCGCTGCCTGCATTTTGTCGGTAGAACAGTTGGTAAAGAAGTTTAGTTTTACTGGTATTTACCTTGAATCCGAGTTATTTTACTGCTGACACAAAGTGAGTGGTTATCTCTGGGATGTCTTTGAGCCAGTGAGGAACTAGTGCTGAATCAGCTGCAAAGAGAAGTTCTCTAATGTATTCTTCATGCACGTTGGAGCCGACACGCATAATCTAGCCTCTCGGTTCTAGTGTGAATGTAGACTGTTGTCAAATGAGGATGTGACCTCAGAGCATAGTAAAAAGTGTGGGAGCAAGGACACAGCCTTGTCTCACTTGGCAATATATCAAATGGGTCAGTAACATTTCCTGCCACAGATACTTACTGTCTTATCTATCCCTTACCTAGTAGTTCCTAACGTTGTTACCTTTTTTGACAGCCGCTGCATGTTGAGCACGTGGTTTGGATGGAGACATCCCTTAGGGGAGGATCTATTAATGGAAATTCTCTATATCGTAGTAAGGAGGAGAGGATAGAAGAGGATAAAATATGTGTGAGATTTGAAGAGAAACAGTCAAGTGAAAGAGTCCTATTCAATTACATTACATAATGAGACAAGTAAAAAGTGACCATTTTTAAAGGGCTTATATACAAATGCTAAAAGTCTAAATACTAAGATGGGTGAAATTGAGTGCCTTATATTAAATGAGGATATTGATATAATAGGCATCACAGAAACTTGGTGGAATGAGGATAATCAATAGGACACAGTAATATCAGGGTACAAGACATATCAGAAGGACAGAATAGGTCGTATTGGTGGGGGAGTAGTGCCATATGTGAAAGGAAGCATCAAATGAAATAAAAATCTTAAATGAACCAGACTTGCCATAGAAACTCTATGGATAGTAATTCCATGCTTGAATAATACGAATATAGCGGTAGGGATGTACTACCGACCACCTGATGAGGATGGTGACAGTGACTGTGAAATGCTCAGGGAGATTAGAGAGACTATACAAATAAAAAACTCAGTAACAATGGGGGATTTCAACATATTGACTGGGTACCTGTCACCTCAGGACGGGATGCAGAGATGAACTTTCTTGACACTTAAATGATGGCTTCTTGGAGCAGCTAGTCCTGGAACCCACAAGACGAGAGGCAAGTCTTGATTTAGTCCTAAGTGAAACTCAGGATCTGGTCCAAGAGGTGAATAGAGCTGAGCCACTTGGTAATATTGACCATAACAAAATAAAATTTAACATCCCTGCAGGGGGGAAACCAAAGCAACCCACCGCAGCAGCATTTAAATTCAGAAAGGGGAACTATACAAAAATGGGGAAATTAGTTAAATAGAAATAAAAAAGTACAGTTGCAAGCTGCATGGAAACTTTTCAAAGACGCCATAATAGGGGTATACATTTTAAATGTATACCCCAAATTAAGAAACACAGTAAGAGGACCAAAAAAGTTCCATCATGGCTAAACAACACAGTAAAAAAAAAAAAAAAAAAAAAAAGTTAGGGGCAAAAAGGCATCCTTTAAAAAGTGGAAGTGAAATCCTATTGAGGAAAATAGAAAGGAACTTAATCTCTAGCAAGTGAAGTGTAAAAATATAATTTGGAAGGCCAGAGAAGAATTTGAAGAAAAGCTAGCCGGAGACTCAAAAAGTAACAGCAAAAATTCAAGTACATCAGAAACAGGAAGCCTGCTAAACAACCAGTGGGGCCGCTGGAGGATCAAGATGCTAAAGGAGCACTCAAGGAAGATAAGGCTATTGCGTAGAAAGTAAATAATTTCTTTGCATTAGTCTTCATAGCTGAGGATGTGAGGGAGATTTCCAAATCTGAGCCATTATTTTCAAGTGACAAATCTGAGGAAGAATCCCACATTGAGGTGTCATTAGAGGAGTTTTTGGAACAAATTGATAAATTAAACAGTAATAGGACCAGATGGAATCCACCCAAGAATTCTGAAGGAACTCAAATGTGAAATTGCAGAACTACTAACTGTTGTATGTAATCTATCATTTAAGTCAGCTTCTGTACAAGATGAGTGCAGAATAGCTAATGGGTTGCCAATTTTAAAAAAAGGCTTCAGAGGCAATCCTGGCAATTACAGGCCAGTGAGCATAACTCCAGTAATAGGCAAATTGGTTGAAACTATAGTAAAGAACAGAATTATCAGACACACAGATGAACATGATTTGTTGGGGAAAGGATTGACTTGGTTTTTGTAAAGGGAAATGTTGCCTCGACAATCTACTAGCTTTCTTTGAAGGGGTCAACAAGCATGTAGACAAGGGTGGTCCAATGGATATAATGTACTTAGATTTTCAGAAAGCTGTTGATAAGGTCCCTCACCAAAGGCTCTTAAGCACAGTAAGTGGTCATGGGATAACAGGGAAGGTCCTTTCCTGGATCAGTAACTAGTTAATAGATAGGAAACAAAGGGTAGGAATAAATGGTCAGTTTTCAGAATGGAGAGAGGTAAATAGTGGTGTCCCCCAGGGATCTGTACTGGCACCAGTCCCATTCAGTGTATTCATAAATGATCTGGAAAAAGGGGGTTAACAATGAGATGGTAAAACATATTCATCTATGTGTCTGATAATACTTGGAGTCATTGTGGATAGTGCTCAGAAAACATTCACTCAATGTGCAGCAGCAGTCAAAAATGCTAACAGAATGTTGGGAATAATTAGGAAAGGTATAGTTAATAAGACAGAAAATATCATATTGCCTCTTTATAAATCCATGGTACTTCCACATCTTGAATACTTGGTGCGGATCTGGTCGCTCCATTTAAAAAAAAATTAATTGGAATTGGAAGAGATACAGAAAAGGGCAACAATAATGTGGGCATGGAAAACCTTCCATATGAGGAAAGATTAATAAGACTAGGACTTTTAAGCTTGGAAAAATAGATGACTAAGAGGGGAGATGATAGAGGTCTATAAAATCATGATTGGTGTGCAGAAAGTAAATAAGTGTTGTTTACTCCTTTTCATTACACAAAAACTAGGGGTCACCAAATGAAATTGATAGGCAGCAGTTTAAAACAAACAAAAGGAAGTATTTTGTCACATAATGCACAGTCAGCCTATGGAACTCCTTGCCAGAGGATGTTGTGAAGGCCAAGCCTAATATAGGGTTTAAAAAAGAACTAAATAAGTCTATGAATATAGGTCCATCAATGACTATTAACCAGGATAGACAAGAATTGCTGTTTGCCAGAAGCTGGGAAAATCCAACAGGATGGATCACTTGATGATGACCTGTTCTGTTCATTCCCTCTGAAGCACCTGGCATTGGCCGCTGTTGGAAGACAGGATGCTGGTCTAGATGGGCCATTGGTCTGACCCCAATATGGCCGTTCTTCTCCCCTTATGAGCAGATGTTTTCAAGAGAGCGATCAACTATGACTCCGTGATCTTTCTTGAGTGGTAACAGCTAATTTAGACCCCATCATTTTGTATGTATAGTTGGCATTATGTTTTCCAGGGAGCATCACTTTGTACTTACCTACATTGAACTTCATCTGCCATTTTGTGGCCCAGTCACACAGCTTTGAGAGATCCCCTTGGAATATAAGATACCGGATCATATGTAGCAAATAGGAGTAGGGGACAAATGCCCCTCATCCCACTTCAGACCCTTGTCTAGTTGATATCATCGCTGGAGCAGCTGCTGGTGCCAGACCAGTGGCAGAATGTTCATACCTCTCATGGTATAACTGTAGCACCAGCCACAGGTCTTAAGTGGGACCCGCAGCCGTAAACCAAAATGAATGCCCCACCACTGCGCACAAAGCAGAGAATTTAGCTGGAACAGTGGTTAGGGCCCTTTTACTCTCAATCAGTGGCTGTTGAGACCCTTTGCTGTCAATCAAGGTTCATGTTATTTCTGGCCTGGTATTTTACTGGCTGCAATAAAACCACCAACTGTGGATGTGCAGTGAGAATCTGGCCCCACTTGTAAAATAAGCATAAAACGCTGGCCTGTTGTCAATCATTTTCTTGGAACTGTCACTGCAGTGGGTGATGGATGGCAGGTGCTTGTAAAGGAGATATGATTGATAGCGGTGGCAAGTGCTGGGACAATACTTCTGCAAAGGACCTAACCTGTCACCTGTAGAACTCCGCTCTTTGCTACTTAAGAAACTAAGTGTAATCTAAATGTCAAGCTGAGTCCAATTCATTATGGGTGGTGGAGATCATATAAGTCAGAGGATCATTGAAGAATAGTTCTGAGAGTGGCAATCAGATGAGAGGGGAAATGCTAATGGGTGAGATGTGGGGTCACAGGATGTCCAAATAGGTAGATGATTGGTCAGATAGTGAGAGAGTGAATTTGGCTCCTTATTGCTCCAGATAGCCAGCCGTCTTACCAGAGACACCCTATGCGGTAATAGAATCGTAAGTGTGGAATGGACCTTGATGGGTCACTAGTCCAGTCCCCTGCACTTCTGGCAGGACTAGGTATTATTTAGACCATTCCTGGCAGGTTTTTGTCTAACCTGCTCTTAAAAGTCTCCAGTGATGTTTCCACAATCTCCCTAGGCAGTGTATCCCAATACTTAATTATCCTGACAGTTAGGAAGCTTTTCCTATTATCCAGCCTAATCCACGCTTGCTTGCAATTTAAGCCCATTGCTTCTTTTATCCTCAGAAGCTAAGGAAATCAATTTTTTTCCCTTCTCCTTGTAACATTTTACCTACTTGAAAACTTACCATGTCATCCCTCAGTCTTCTCTTCTCCATACGAAACAAATTCAGTTATTTCGATCTTCCCTCAGAGGTCCTGTTTTCTAGACCTTTAATCATTTGTGTTGCTCTTCTCTGGACTTTCTCCAATTTGTTCACATCTTTCCTGAAATATGGCACCCAGAACTGAACACAATATGCCAGTTGAGACTTGATCAGCGTGGAGAAGAGTGGAAGAATTACTTCTTGTGTCTTGCTTACAACACTCCTGCTAATACCTTCCAAAATGACATTTGCTTTTTATGCAACAGTGTAACACTGTTGACTCCTATTTAGCTTGTGATCCACTCTGACCCCCAGATCCCCTTCTGCAGTACTCTTTCCCAGGGACTAATTTCCCATTTTGTATGTGTGCAACTGATTGTTCCTTCCGAAATGGATTACTTTGCACTTCTGCTTATTAAATCTCATCCTAATTACTTCAGACCATTTCATCAGTTTGTCCAGATCATTTTGAATTTTAGTCCTGTCCTCCAAAGTACTTGCAACCCCAGTCAATACACCCTTCCAATTTGACTGTGAACCACTAAAAACTAGTCTCTGGGAACGATTTTCCAACCAGTTATGCACCCACCTTATAGTAGCTCCATCTAGTTTGTATTTCCCTAGTTTGTTTATGAGAAGGTCATGCAAGACAGTATGATAAGCCTTCCTAAAGGCAAGATATACCACATCCCACCGCTTCACCCCATCCACAAGGCTTGTTTCGTGGTCAATGAAAGCTTTCAGGTTGGTTTGACACAATTTGTTCTTGACATATCCATGCAGACTGTTACTTCTCATCTTATTATCTTCTAGCTGTTGGCAAATTGATTGCTTAATTATTTGCTCCATTATCTTTCCAGGCACTAAAGTTAAACTGACTGGTCTGTATTTCCCCAGGTTGTCCTTATTTCCCTTTTTATAGATTGGCTCTATATTTGTCCTTTTCCAGTCTTCTGGAATATCTCTTGTCTTCCATGACTTCTTGAAGATACTCGCTAATGGCTCAGATATCTCCTTAGTCAGCTCCTTGAGTATTCTAGAATGTATTTCATCAGGCCCTTGTGACTTGAAGACATCTAACTTGTCTCAGTAATTTTTAACTTGTTCTTTCCCTATTTTAGCCTTATATCCCACTTCTTTTTCACTGGCATTCACTATGTTAGACATCCAGTTGCTATTAATCTTTTTGGTGGAAACTGAAACAAAAAATCATTTAACACTTCTGCCATTTCCACATTTTCTCTTATTGTTTTTCCCCCCTGATTGAGTAACAGGCCTACCCTATCCTTGGTCTTCCTCTTGCTTCTAATGTATTATTAGAATGTGTTTTCTTGTTACCCTTTATGTCTCTAGCTAGTTTAATTTCATTTGTTGCCTTGGCCTTTTAATTTTGTCCCTACATGCTTGTGTTATATGCTTTGTAATTTGACCTAGTTTCCACTTTTCATAATTAACATTGATAAGGGGAAGCAGCCACACATTGTGCCCGGCTGTAGTGTTTTATTCACACATCCAATTCCAGTAGCAGTATTTCCTGAGATGGGGCCAAATCCTGTCACTACTTGGGGCTTATCTACACAAAACAACTGCACTGGTTTAATTTAAGGTGTGATTTTGAACTGATTTAGTTAAAATGGTGCAAAAGGCTGTGTGAATGTCACAGAGCTTGCATACACAGAAATTACTGATTTAATTAAATCAGTGTAGTGAAACTGGTTTAGTTAAGCCAGTTAAAACCGCAGTGTGAACACTCTTTACTTCAGTTTAACCTAAACCTGTTCCCAGTAGATTTAATATAAACCAAAAACCACCCCATCTTCTACTACAACAAGAGCATCGACATAGGGAGTTGCACCAGTGTAACTACATCAATTTAATTTCACACCCTAAGTTACACTAGTTCAACTTTCCTGTGTAGACAAAGCCTTAGTTCACTTTTTGGCAGATGTATTTTGCTAATCTAATAGAAATTGACTTAAGCAAAATCAAAATGAGTCTGGTTTAAAATGAAATAAGAATATCCACACAGCCTTGTGCACCACTTTAATAAAACCAGTTTAAAATCTAATTCAAGTAAAACCAGTGCAGCTTTCTACCATGCTCAGTTACTGAAGTGAATGGAAATTTTGCTACTGACTTGTCTGGAAGCAGGAGCAGGCCCTCAGTCCTTATCTGTCTGATAAACATATTTTGTAGTGTTTCTATTGGAACTGGAGCCAATCCAGCTGCCTTGGCTTCCATCTCTTTCGATCAGCCCTATTGACAATGGCAGCAAGAACACAAACAGCTGAGAAATCGCACTTGTTAACAGATGTTGCTTGCACGTCACTACTGTGTGCATTAAACCAAAACAATGCTTATTGCATTTTGTTAATCAATGACAGAAAGATGGATTAGAAGACAGCAGACAGACTGAGTATGGAAGTTGCTTTCCAAAGGGATATAGGAACAGCCATGCTGGGTCAGACTAATGGTCCATTTAGCCCAGTACCCTGTCATATGCTTCAAAGGGAATGAACAGAACAGGGCAATTATTGAGTGATCCATCCCCTGTCGTGCAGTCCCAGTTTCTGACAGTCAGAGGCTTAAGGATACCCAGAGAACGGGATTGGGTGCCTGACCATATTGACTAATAGCCATTGACGCTGCTATCCTCCATGAGCTCATCTAATTCTTTTTTGAACCCAGTTGTACTTTTGGCCTTTACAACATCCTCTGGTAATGAGTTCTATACTTTGACTGTATGTTGGGTGAAGTTTTTCCTTATGTTTGTTTTAAACCTGCTGGCTAATAATTTCATTGGTGACTTCAGGTTCTTGTCTTATGTGGCGGGGTAGATCACGCTTTTTCTCCACAGCATTCGGGATTTTATAGATCTCTATCATATCCCCCATAAGTTGTCTCTTTTTTTTAAGATGAACAGTCCCAGTCTTTTTAAACTCGCCACACATGGAAGCTGTTCCATACCTATAATCATTTTCATTGCCCTTCTCTGTACCTTTCCAATTCTAATACAGCTTTTTTCATATGGGACAGCCAGAACTGCACATGGTATTCAAGGTGTGGGCATACCATGGATTTATATAGTAACATTATGATATTTTGTCTTAATATGTCTCCTTTGCATAGTGGTTCCTAACATTCGCTCTGCTTTTTTGATAAAGAAGATCAATGAAAAGAATCCTTCTAACTTCTCCACAACAGCCTTGTCTTCCTTGGGTGCTCCTTGAGCACTTTGATTGTCCAGTGGCACCACTGATTGTTTGGCAAACTTCCTGCTTCTGACGTACTTAAAAAAAATTGTGTTACTTTTTGTGTCTTTTGTTAGTTTCTAATCCAAGTCTTTCTTGGCCTTTTTAAGAAAGCTCCGATTTTAGATCTAAGCAAATTAGGAGGGTCTCTTTTAAATGTAGCAATGTGTGAAGTCGAATGGTTCACTCATGGCATATACATAAGCGAATGTGGGATATGAATTTACGTATTTCATTAACTCAGTCCCCTTTAGATTGCTGTTCATTTACAATCTCTAGTTCTGCGACTCTACTTGCTGAGGTTTCAACCTCTAAAACATCATGTCTCCTGAGCTCTCTAACCTTAACACTGCAGAATGAGAAACCTGGACAGTTGCGCGGCTATGTAAGACAGGGGAAGGGAGAGGCCGTAATCATGCCCTTATTGACCAAATTCTATGGTAGGCAGTAATTCTGTCATTGTGAGGGATGTTGTTGTACAGGGAGGTGACATCCCCAGTGGCAAAGATGGTGTTCAGAGGGAAATTGTGAATGTTGTGAAGTTTCTGGGGGAAGTCAGTTGTGTCCTAGAGGAAACTGACCCTTTTGTGCGGTGAGTGTTTTGAGGTCAGTTTCTACAAGTTTCCATATTCCTTCAGTAAGAGTGCCATGGCCAGATATGATGGGTCTGCCTGGATTCCTTTATTTGTGTATCTTTTGGAAGCGTGTAGAAGATCTCTAGGATGGGTTCATGGGAGATGTGGTGGTAGAGTTTCTTTTGGCATTATTTGGGGAAGGATTTGATGATATCCTTCAGTTCAGTTGTGGTGTGAAGTCTTCTTTGAGTTCTTTATAGTAGGTGGTATTGGAGAGTTGTTGGTTGGTCTCATTGATGTCATCATAGTGGAAGAGTACAATGGCACCCCCTTTGTCTGCTGGTGGTTGGATTTCAAGGACTGCATATTGGTCCTCTTAGCTGTGGAAAGAGGAGATACAGCTTGAAGTCAGAGGATCAGTGCTGATTGGCACCATCTGAGGCTCTGATCCAATGAAGCTACTTGTGGAGTCAGCTACCACTCAACATAAGTGGGGATGACAGACTCAAAAGGCCACTAAGTTGTTTAGGCATCTGCATGCTTAAATATGTTAAGGGCCTTGTCTTGATTCCTTCCGGACCCAGGGGCTAAAACCCCAAAACATGTACTTCATAGAAGTTTCTGATTTGGTCCCTCGCTGTCTATGTTAGGGTTGATCCACATTCCAAGGGGAAGTAATTTCCAGCTCGGGTAGCTGTACGTGTGTTAGCCTGGATTGAGCTAGTGTGCTAGAAATAGATTAGCTATTGCGGTGCAGTCAGTGGGAGAGGCTAACTGCCTGGGTAGTTACCTAGGGTGGGATTGTACTCAGAGCGATCAGCCCATCCTGCCACCCACACCACCATCCACCATGGCCACACATCTTACTTTTTGCGTGTTAGCTTGATCCAGTTTAGCATGCATATGTCCACCTGAGCTGGAAATTTGTTTTGCTTCCCACTGTAACTTCTTTGTGTTTACCACTAAGTTTTTAAACAAATGTTGGGCTTATGTGAGGGCGTGTTATTTTTTCCATGTCAGCTAGAATTGACCTTTCAACTGCAAGATTAGCTGTTAGAAATCTTAGTTTATTGTGCCGTGCAGCAAAATAATGTGAAACATTTTGTCAGGTATCAATTGGAATTTCTCCTTGGCAACCTAGTTTAACCCCAGATTAACTATGGAGAAAAAACCAGACCAAACGAGCTGAACGCTGCAATCCTTGTATGTGAGGCCAGTGCCTCACATACATCCCCTGTAAGCCCACTCCAAGGACCAAAATAGTGCATATGGCCCATTGCACAAGGGGTGCATTTCAGCCTTGTGCAATACCCTAATACCTGAATCATCAGTCCCTTATTTTTATTCTACACTCCAGTATCTGAAGTTGTGCAATTGGTTTTAACTCCTGTTGGTGACCAGTACATCCTGGGAATGATTCGAAGTTGGAATTCTGGGACTTCAGAAGTGCTTTAAATACAGCTTCAAAAGGAGTTCCTTTAAAAGAGTGGTGTTTTGCTTTCCCCATCCAGCCCCCAACTACTTTTAAAATGTCTTTGACAATGTACGGGAGAGCAGGCAGCTTCTGCTTTCTCCCCTCACTCTTTCTGTTTTGTTGAATCTAGTATTCTCTTGATTTAGTTTTTTCTCATAAATACGTAACTTTCTTCACGTAATTGATTTGAAATTTTTCTGTTAGCGTTCCTCCACCCCCACCACCAGCAGCGGAGAATAATCTTGTCCTTGCAAAAAGGTACAAGCATGGGATGCTTCCAAGTAGATTCATGATTTCGATCAGCATGAAGAATTTCCCTCATTTTCGTATACAATGCCACACCCAGTGCTTTGCTCCCTAATCTTCCTCCAGTGCCATGTGCGCATGCTGATTGCTGAATGGAGTATTTGGGGCTTGGTTGTGGGTAGCCAGGTGTGTTGTTGCCAGTGTGAGAGGATGTGAGGAGCTCTCCCACGCTTGCCTGGCACAGCGGCGGCCCGTAAACACAGACGGGTGACGTGGTCAGATTGGCTACAGCTTTTAGAGACAAGCTGGTTGGTGTGAGCCAAAAAAGGGAAGACCTAATCAGAAATACTAACTCCCTGTGGTGGCCTGAGCCCGAGGTCCATTGCCCCCTAATTGATCAGTCACCAGATTAATGAGTCGTCTGCAAGCCCTTTATCTCTACAAGAGGGACTGACCCATAATGTCCTTCCTGCTCAGGCTTTGTCATCTTCCCCCGCGGACAGAGCACGCATCACCAAGTGCACCTGTGTCTCCTTTCCCCAGCACCCTGTTGCATCGTTTTGGGAGAGCACCATCTCCCCTCGCCCATTGGAAGGTGAAGCATTTGGCATGAGCAAAACCAGTGCCACTGGTGGGCTTCAGCCCGTGAGGACCTGCCTCCCAGTCAAAGCCACCCAGCAGTGTCTGTCCATGACATAAGGGACAATGTGTGTTTTTACCACGGTGTCGTCCTGGGCAAGAGAGGACAAAACTCCTCGTGCCGTGAACAGAGAGATGTATGCCGGTGTGTGTACAGGTACTCGGCTCTCTGTACTGCTGCCATCTCTCTGCCAGTGCCATTTCTCTTGGCACACACCTGAAAGGTGACATCATTCCTGGAAGTGACACCATCTGGCTGTGATCACAGTTGCCACTGAGGGAAAAAAACGATTCACTGGGACTTCTGAGGGTCATATAACATAGGGAGCAGTACAGCTACCCCCAGGATGCTGTCTGCACAGCATGAAAAGGGACTCTTTCCCCCACCTGCCCTCTGCTAAATGAGCTACTTGGTGTATTCAAAAATAGCGATTTCAGGAAAAGGTCATTTAGCTACCAGTTACCCCAAAGAAGCAGGACTTACTTGACTATTACTAGAACACGCTTCAGAAACATCCTGAAAGGCTGCTTGCTAATGTGATTAAACAACCATTCCTAGACCCTCTTTCTAGTAGGCAGCATTTGGAATTGAGCTAATTGAGGTTTTCAATGTTCAAACCTGCGAAGGCCACCTATATTCTGGCATTTGTTAACTTACCTCTGCTCGAGGGCTTGATAAAATATGAGCTGTTGCACTTTTTTATCATTAGCATTCAGGGAGGGTGGACCTATTGCCTCAGCCTTGGGAATGTTTTTATCGTATGATCCAGGCTCAGACCTAAAGCTTGTGAACTGTGAAATAAGATTTCAGTTATTAAAGAAAGAACCATCAGCCCTTACGACATTGTCCAAGTCCCCTGCGCTTCCTTTAATAGCTCACTGTAGTACCTTCTGATTATTTTCTTACCGCAGAGTTAGTTCATTAGATAATACGGGATGCTTGCTGGTATAACAAAAATAATCAGTGATCTGCAGCTACTTAACTAACAGCCAGTAGTGTGTGGCCTTATTTGTGAATGATTTACACACAGTAGAAGGTCAGATTTTGCATACCTACATGGAAATTGCACATGGCTCTTCTCCAGCATAACTCACCTGAGTCGGAATTTGTCAGCTCAGGGGATGATGAAATGCTTGGTCAGAATGCAGACGGAGTTGTGCAATCCAAAGAAAAGATGGGGAATTGTAAGGAAAGTGAATGCGACAGCACAGCGAATGCTAACTAGCAAATCTAATGGGGCTGTGTGTAATTCACAAGCAAAGCTCATCAAACGGTATTCGATGAGTAATTTATTCCCTGAATTTTAAAATAAATTATACTGAATGGCTTTTGCCAGTTTATGAAACCAATTGGATACATGGCAATTATATTTGCTGTATTACCTAATTGACAATTTAAAAAATTGAAATGAAATAACCAGTGAATAATCTTCTCCATTCACAAGCTTTATTTCATGGAATTTTGCTGGAAAGTTTTCCCTGATTTGCTTGACTTTGAACCTTTCCCAAAGTTGTCTGCAATGACAGTTATTTTCTAGTCAACATGAGGTTTGCAACTGTTCAGGGTACCTGCTGCCTTGATTCAGAAGAGAGCCCCAGTTTTGCCCAATTTGATTTGTAAACTGGTCTCTTCTTCTCTAAACCTCAGTTATTTCCTCTGTAGGTGGGCCTGCTGTTACTCAAAAATGTTGTGTACCTTAGCTAAGGTCTAAGTTAAAACTGGGCACATTTTCAAATTCTGTAAAGTTAAAGAAGTTTTGCATTTCATCATCACAATTTTGATTCCTCTAAACCTGAGACTGTTTCCGGAAAGTCTAAATGACTACATTAAAGGTATCCTTAGGAAGTTTTTAATTATGCTACTTGTATTTGAAAAGCAGAAAAACCCTTGGTAAAATTACTGCTGATGACTTTAGTGGGTCATATAACCGAAGTGATGCTGAATCAAGGTCATCTTGGACAGTTCATAAAAAGACTTGCATTGGTTAGAACTTATTTTCTCAAGACACCAGAAAAGTTTGACTTCTTTTTCTGTCCCTTTTTAAACTATGATCATTGTGGTCAATTTGAAGAAAACTCCTACTCCCTACATTTATTCCTGTCTCTGTTGTGCCTTGCCATGGATTCAGTACAGGATATAGATGCAGGTAAGATTTTGGAGGTTTCCATTTCAAGATTCCAAAGCTGTGGCGCAGCGGATAGCATTTGGAGTTTCTTATTTTGGGATAGGAATTCTTTTTCCTCCCTGATGCTGGCATGTAACAGTCCCAAATGCTCTCCATCCATCTTTCCATGGGATGGTGGTAGGTCACCTGAAGTGGCTGTGATGTTCCTCCCCTCCTCCCCACCATGCAATCTGGACTGGGGTGTAGCTGTCACCCCAATCCCTCACTCCTTGGCCCCAATTTACTCTGCTTTGCTGTGTGAACCACCCAGTCCTTGGTCAGCCCATGTCCAGCCTCCTGCGAGTAATTGGTCTGTGACCTAGTGAAATAGCGCTTTTGGCCAGCTGCTTATGGGATTGACCCCTAGCAAACACCCCCAGTCCCAGAGGCCACCCTGGGAACTGTCATCTTAAAGTTCAGTGCTGTGCACTGCACCCTGCAAGCTCATTACATTGTCCATCAATTTATCAAAGACATTGATTGATATGCTCTGTTACGCTAAGGGAAGTCTCTACACACACTCAATCCACATGCGCAGTTTTAGATAAAACAAATAAGTTTATTGACTACAGCAAGATTTTAAGTGATTATAAATCTGATTAATATGAATCAAGGATTTGATCACAATTAACTAAAAGGTAACTAAAGTGAACTTAATATTTCAGTAGCTTTTCAGTCTGTGATGTTTGCTTACCCACAACTGGCTGAGGTGACTTGCAGCCAACCCCCTCCAACCCCCTGGGCAGTTAGTCGGTGTCCTTGATGTTGTATTGCAGATGGATTCCAAGGGAGAGCTCCAGAGACAAAGATGCTTCTCTCTTTTTAACACGTTTCCTCGACACCCCCTTGGGTCAGATGGTCAGCCATGTCCAGCAACGGGCGTGATTTCCTTCACTTGAGTCAAATGACCCTTGCCCTATGAGGTACTCAGGCCAGTCCATTGTTCCTGTGTGCATGCCTTTGCAAGGCGTGGACCCTCAGCTTTGTGTTTGTCTGGATCTATTCAAGCCATGTGAGACACACATTTGGGGATATGATGTAGCAGAGTTTCATATCTGTACATATGCGTGACATTGCAGGAAACATACTACCATAACAATAATGTTCAGTATATCATGAGCATGCCAAAAATACCTTACATGGTGTACTTTGCATTAGGCAATACACAGTTACAGTGTAAGGGTGAACACGAACGACGCACAAATCACACTATAAGGGTACGATGGAGTACAGCATGTCACAATGGCAAGAGAAGGGATACCCGCATGATCACATTAAGCTGAAGTAGTTCTTTTTCAGTTCCTAGCTCCATAGCATGGACAGAGGCAGTTTCTGCCTTCCTGAACCACACCTGCATTGGGTCTTGCCTATTGTGTTTTTACGCAGGCAGGCAAAAGTGGAATCCCGATGTCTCTCTTAAAACCCACTTGTGTAAGGTCAGCCAAATGCTGCTGCATTATTGTTTATGTGAAAGTAGATCCTAGAGGCCCCAACCGAAATTGGGTCTCTGTTGTGCTAGGTACAGACACAGAGTCAGAGCAGGTCCCTGCCCTAAAGGACTTACAGTCTAAATACATTATTTGTTTTGGGTGATTTTTGCTGAACAACCTTTGGACAATGCAATTAGCCTGCCATGCCAATAAGTTACATAAAAGAAGTAACATCCAAACAATTCAAGAATGTGAAAGGAGAACCCAACAAGCCCTTTACCTAGTGAGGCAGTGTGATGGGGATGCACAAGTCTTTTGGGCTACCCTTATACGGCCTGAGGCAGAGAACCTCCCAGCCCAGGTTGATAGATGGAGGGTATGGGCCCACTTTGAGACTGTTTTGTTGTTTTTGTTTTGGACTTGGCTAGCCCAGAGAGGGTGAATGTTTGGCAGTGACATGCCAGAGGCTCAAGTCGCTGCACCGAGTCACCGTGCAGACCCCTGACGGCCCGGAGGAGGAGTGTGAAGCACATAGGGGAGCTGCAGTGCCAGGTCTTCCCATGAGGGGGGCATTTTGGGATGGTGAGTCTCTTGCTCTGACATGCCTGGCACTGTTGCACGTACCTACTGAGGTCTTTTGGCTGGAGGAGATGACAGAGCAGTATCGTGTGTGCGTGCCTGATACCTCCCCTTCCCACGGTGAGAGAGGGGCAAGAAGCAGGCAGTCATGACTGCCACCACATGCACTGACACACGCTATTGGAGATAGCGGGGCACGCTGTGTCCTCTTAAGGTATATTTGCCATCTCTGTGGAAAACTGGAACTCTGGGGGACATGGGCCTCGTGGTGGAGGGGGTTTCTGAGAGGGGCTCATAATGGTTATCCATCCATTGCACCAAGCCGAAGTCAGGGCTGGGTCAAAAGGCTGAATCTGGGCCTTGGAAAGCAAAAGAAAATACTTCCTGCCTGGTGTATGAATGCTGGCAAAAGAGTATCCTCTGTCGGTAAAGTTTTTTCAAATAAATTCAGTGGAGGGCTGATATAAACGCTGCTGTTATGGCCTCATTCACGCATAATGAAGATGAAAGATAACAAAACTAGCTTCCCCCACGTCTCATTCTGGCTGTGCTGCACACCGGATCCTCAGCTCTTGAATCAAGAAGTGATTTTTCCTCTGAGGCTCATTTGTGTCCTAGATTTCTGTGTATTGCAGTAGGCATTTATTTGACCAAAAAAAAAAGCCCACAGCCCTGCCAAAAGTATTTTTACATTTCTTTTTCACCAGCTATTATTACCTGCCCTCTCTAATAGATAGCTTGTCAGCATGGTGTCTTGCACGTCTAATTCTCTGCATACTGTTCTGAAAACGTCCCTTGAATATTTCAGTTGGTAACTTAGAGTCCACATCCAGATGAGCTGATAAGTGCCAGGCCCCATACATAAATCGTCTGACAGAGGTCTATGACGCATCAAAACTTCCATTCTTTCTCCTTTTGCCTCCTCCTCATTTCAAATCCCAAGACAGCTGGCACTGCTAGGATTGGAATTTACTGTGCAGAGGATTAACACATTGGGAAAGCATTAGTGGCTTAAGCTACCAAAACAGCTTACCATCATTCACATTTCCAATTTGAAGAGAAAGTTCAACATCCTTCCTCACTGAGGGGTCATCAAAAATTCATTTTTAGAGCCCCCTCGTTTCTTGTTTAGGAGATCAGCATTTCTCAGCATAGGCCAAGCCCTTTTAATGTATCAGACTGAGCACACACTGACAGGCTCTTCTTGCTAGCCCTTGTATGGGCATATTTACTCCAGTTCTGGGCATCATTTTGGGAGAAAGTAATTAGTATCACTGACGAGGACAGTGTCAAATGTAGTCCAGGATGTCATGTGCAGTTCACAATGCCCGTCTCCTGCCAAAACCAGCCTGCTTTATCTCTTGGAGCAGTGGCTTTCTGATAAGGGCTGCCAGGAAACGTATCAATTCAGAGGGCAGGCGATTGATTTTTTTATTTTTATTTTTTTTAGCCTTCAGCACTCTGTGGTGTCAGCTGCTATAAATTACTAGAATGTGTTGATTTACAGATTAATTATTACTTAAAAGAAGCTTATGACTTTTTCAGTATTTTTCTCATTGAACATTACCAAGTCAAACCACCTTTACTAGCAAAAAGATCCCTCTGAAGGCCCTATATCCAAGTTGTCACCCTTATCGTTATCTGGTTCAGCACAGAGTTACATTATGTTTGCTTTGAAATATTTAATCAGCCATTTGCTGAGTTAGATGCCACATGTCATGCTTGAGTGGTAAGAGCCATAAAACGTTTTCTTTGAAGCCTTTAGGTTGTGTGGTTGCGTGATTTGCTGTTTGTGTGGCAGTGTTTCAGATAATATTAATGTTCCAAAAAGCACAACCCGATCTGCAGTATCTTTGTAGGAGTATCTAGGTTGGTTATTAAATGCATACTAGCCTGTACTTGTCATCACAGCCATAGAAGCAGCACAAGTGATGAATATCTTCTAAAAATGGTTAGTCGTATGTTAGGCTACATCACGTTGATAAGACCATTAGCTTAAATAGGTTCGGTTCATCTCTGAGCATTGAGTCCTCATAAGGCTGGGGCCTCACTGAAATAGAGCTTACTAAAGAAAAATATAGTTTAAGAATGTCATAGGCTTTATGCTGGCCCTATTCACAAGGGTGAATTTCACCCAAAGGGACTTGGGTACATAGGGCGGGTTATGTTATATAATGATGTGTATTATTGCTCTCCCACAACTAAAAAATTGATCAAGCATTTTCTTCTATATACATCTAAATTTGACTAGATTCACAGATTCTCTGTAGATTCATTATAATCCCTTTATTAAAAAAGCAAACTAAGAAAACCTGCCAGTTCTGCTTGTAGCTGGTATGTGCAAGTACGTATTACTTTTACCATTAACCTTTCACCATCCTCTCTCTCATCTTCTATACTGGCCTGATTGGATCTGGTATTTAACTAGATTATAAACCATTCAGCGCCTGGATTGTCTTTTCTCACTCTGTTTGTACAGCACCTGCCACGGTCAAGCCTTGATCTTCATTGGGACCTATAGGGGCTGCTATAATGAAAAGAACAACGATGATAATGTTCCTTGCCTGCCTTTTAAATCTCGTATTCCTTGGCACTAATGCTGTTATATTCAGCAGCCTACAAGACTGCCACACTTTGAATATATAGGGGGTTGTGACAGGATGTACCGGGTATTTGCTGCCCCCTACTGGAGGCCCCCCTGCCTTGGCACAATCCACTCTACCATGCTGTTCTTGTGGAAGAGAGGAGCAGCGAGTTTGAACCTCCAGGGGTTGCCTAGAAAGGCCTCCTAGGATCAGCAGCTTGTTGGTCTTCCAGTGGCTAAAAGAGCCAGGAATTGGCAGAAGCCAATAAGGGCCCTGCAGGTCAGATAAAAAGGGCTGGCTGTTTCTTTTAAAGACATTTTTGAGTGAGGTGTGACAGCAAAGGAAAGCTGTCCCTGTCTTCACCTAACTAACTTGGCCTGGCCATGGATCAGTGACAGAATGCTTTATGTTCTGAACTTTAATGGTCAGGTTACCACTTTGCATCAAGTATTAATTTATGTCCTGTAACATGAAGGTGAGCCTTCTCTGCAGGACCCCTGGCCCAGGCAAGCCCATGACATGGTCCTGTACATATCTATGCTTCAGAGACCAAGTGAGAACAGAACACCTTGGTTAGCCCTGCTTGTGGATTTCCCAGCACGCTCTGTCTCCTTAGCGGCTGTCTTTTCATGTCTGATCCTGCACCACTGAAGGGCAGGGGAGTGCTTGTCATAGATGTCAGTGAGCACAGAGTCAAACCCTGAGACTGTAAGCTGGTTTTATCTTTGTGTCTAATAAGGCACCACACGTGTTGTTCTGACTAAGCAAATGCTAAGCAAATTACTGTTTGCAATGATCCACAAGCTGCTATGATAGTTTGTAAGAACTGGAGGGACTGCATCGCCAAAGCCTTGTGTTCAAAAGCAGTGCAAGGCACAGGCTGAGGCTTGTTTGCACCCAGAATGCTGTGGAAACCTTTCACAACAGGGAAAATGTTCAGCCCTCAGGCAACATGAACTGGGTCTTCCCAACATTTATTTTGAAGCAGCATTTGCATGACTGTCAGGAAGGGGTTAAAATTAGAAAATGATCCCAGCACTTTTTGGCCTTCTTGCCGCTGTCTTGTATGGTTGAAGACAGGATTTGTCACATCTCAGGCTGGGTCTGCACTGATGGCGACAAATTCACCACCGTCACATCGATTGCCCTGGATCGACTGAGCGGCCTGTATAGACACACTCAGTCGATCCAGGAAGCAACGCAGGAAAACCACCCCCGTAAGCAGAGTAGCGCTGCGTCGAAGGGAGCGCTGTTCCCTTTGACGCAGCGCAGCATGGACGCCACGCGGAGGAGACGCTACAAAGTCGACGGGAGATACGCAAGTGATTACGTCACTTGCATATCTCCTGTCAACTGCTGCCGAATTGCCAAGGCAAGTGTAGACTGAGCCTCAGTTGTATATTTTAAATGCCAGGTTAATTGAAGGATGTATCTGTATGTTTCATCTGATTATTAAAAATCCTTCTAGTTCATCATGAAGATATTTCCAATTGTGCAGCTTATTATGATGATTTAAGATCTAAATATTTAAGGATGACAAGACTCCACTTGAGGCATGGTATTGTAATCTTACTTCCTAGTATTTACATACAAGCATCATCAGTTTAAACAACATTCCATTAGAACAAAGAGAATGGAAAAGTCAAATCAATTCTTACATTACTCAACTCCTTATGTATTCTGAATTGCTTATATTATTGACAAAACCTAATGTTAACAGCTAACAGAGCCCATGTAGCTACAGGATTGTCAACTGAATTGTATCTTGCATCATTTTCAACCATGGCAATTAAGGACTGAGTGCTGAATCATCATGATGATAAAAGAAGCAGAAAGAACATGCACAGTTTGATTGTTCAGAATTAGGTTGGATTTGAAGAGGTTTTTAAACTTTCTTGTTTTAAACAGAGTCAAACTGATTTGTATGGAACGGAGAGGGAATAAATATGACACTCTGGGGTGTCATGTCTAGTCACTTTTTTTTACTACAATTGCTTTTTAATGGAGTTGTTTTTAATTTGTAACAATGAATCCCTTACTAAAGCATTTAAAAATAACAAGCCACCATTGATCCCAGTTAAACTGATGAAAACCCAGATTAGCACCATTGACTCCACTGAAGTTTTTCCTGGTTTTCACTGATGTAATTGAGATCAGAATCTTGGCTGATAACCCATGCTTTATGTTTTAGGATTATGGCATGCAGGACAGGTGTCTTAGTGGCAAACTGAACATTGTAAGACTCAAAACTGGATTGATTCAGATTTCTTTACTGCTTCATCTTAGTGTTGCACTCCATATTGTCTTAATTAGTGCAAGCTGAATTATTGATGGTTGTTCTCCTTCTCTGAGGACTTTTCTTCCTCCTCCTAAAGTGTATAGTGTGTTGTCTGTCCTTTAGAGACATAATGTATAGAAGTTGTGAGTCTGCCACATTCTCATGGCGAGTTTGTCTCTGTGTCATAGACTCCAACTTGGAACAGTAATTGGCAAGGTTGTCATAGTGAAGAGGAATCTGTTAATGACGTGAAACAATTCCTGAGCAGGGTTCATCAATTGTCAAGGGTGTATCAATTGTATAGAATCATAGGAAGCCCTCTTTATGTCACTAACCTCCACTTAAAAAAAATTGCATCCAATCAAAGCATATTTCATAAACAGTTTGTATATAAACCAATCTTTCTGCCAGAATATCTTTTACTGTAATGGAACAGTCAACATTCGGTAACTAACAATGAATGTACCCTGCTTTGCATTCAGATGCATACTAGCTCTGGTTCTGATACGTTTTTGTTACTAGTTTGAGTCTAATCTACATTTTTTTTTTAACTTTTAACAAGTGTAGCACCAAAGCAGATTTCTTCTCAAGGCAAACAGAAAGAAATAATGGCATGTGGTGGATAGATGTAAAAAAAGACCCAATATACTGCTAGGCAGTTGTGTAATGATCAGATTAGAATTGGAAATTAAGCATGTCATGTATTTGTGACATGTCACTGAAAACTGGTGCATGTGACACATCTTATGTACTCTGAGATTTATAATACTTTTTTCAGACTTAATTGACTGGGGCAACCTTATGATTTATATCTTTGCTTTAATCATAGCATACCCATAAAAAAGTCATAATGCAGAACCAGACTAATTCAATTTCTCTTTGACCTTGTAAATCATTTATATATTTGGCTGTCAGACTTTGAATACAAAGTATGCATACGTACTGCAAAAAATAAATTGCTGGCTTCCTAGATAAGAAATTGGGCTTTTATTGCTATTGAGGGATATTTTGCTTTAGCCAGGTTGTTCAATATTGCCTGGATAATGTATTTTACATTTACTATTTAACTGTGTTCCACAAGCAAATTATATTTCAACATTCCTGATCTAGGATTGATGGTTAGCACTAGTCCTTACTCTACATGGAGAAAGAATTCTACTGCATTTGGTAAACTCAGGCCATGTCTACACTATGGGCGTTACAGCAGCATATCTGCAGCACTCCAGCTATGTCACCGCAGCACTGGTGTACATGCTTTCCACAGTGATGAAGGATTTTTTCTCTTGCTATAGAGCAACAGCAACCAGGTTAATGGAGTTCTTCCATTGACTTAGCCACGTCCACCCCAGAGGCTAGGTTGGCATAGCTCCAGTTAGCTTAGCAATATTAATCTAATTTTTCAGTGTAGACCAGGCCTAAGTTTCACTAATACTATGCTAAAGACTACTTCTGGATACATTTTCAAAAAATGAGTGGTAGCCATGGAGCTGCGATGTAATTATTGGGCGTCAAGTGCTTCAAAACCTGCACAATGCTTTGAAAATGTAGGGGCACGTGGCTCTTCATATTACTTTGTCCAACTGGTCGTGGCAACACTTCCTTTTAAAAAGGAATACTTTGCCCCTGGGAACTGAACTGAGAATGCTGTGGCGGATGTAAAAATAATGTCCTTCATCGTAGCCTGCCATTCACAAGAGAGGCTGACACAGTTTTCTCCAGCTGTAGCGTTACTGGAAAATGCCTGCAAAATCCTGATAGTCTAGAAAGTGCTGCTGTAAGGCAGTATGCTAGCTTATTAGCATATTGGAAGGACAGCTCTCATAGAAGGCCGCCTCCTTGACGTCTACGTTTAGAATGCAGGTTATTTGGGGTAATGTGATTAACCATGATTACTGTAGCTCAGATCAAATTCAGAATAACGGCATCTATTTCAGAGTTGCGACGGAAGTGGGGATTTGGAAGTGCATTTCCCTCATTTAACAAGACTGCTCTGAAAGAGGCTTGCCGTAGGAGTCTGTTCAGTCCAGTGGAAGCAAGCCTCTGTAATGCATTTGTTCATGGGGAAGGTATTTGGGGGAAGCAGCAGGGGGGTGGATTTGGCAATTTGCCACAGAGGGCCTGGTCCTCACAGGGGCCGAGAGCCTGCAGCTCCTTTTGGTATCAGGACCAGGGCCACATACTGCTTTTCTGCAGGAATCCAGAGCAACTGATTGAGTATTGATGCTAAAAGATCAGATTCTGAAATGCTTGTGGCTCAGTCACGGTGCATGGAGTTCAGACAAGCCTGAGCAATAGGCACTGATGGGAGTGGAAGTACTCTCTTTGACCTCAGTGAGCTTTGGATCAGGCCCAGCATGCTTCCCCATTTTGTTGCTTCCGTTAAATCAATGACTGAGGCCTTTAAATTGAATCAGAAATCTATTTTCCCTC